>OX940808.1:31217522-31268305 GCA_954870605.1 Acer campestre | reverse complement strand
CATTTTAATCTGACATGGATTCTAATGCTAGACTATGCAATCAGAGACAAAATGGTAGGAAACGTCAATGTTCCTTATTTTGGACGACAGACAAAAGTTAAATGGTGGAGCGGAATGAATATCTCAGATCATGGCAAAAATAGGGTCAACAAATGGTTTTCAGACAACCCTACTCTTTGCAAATCAACAGACCAGTCTCAATTTTTAATGGCAAAATCCCAGAATCAAGCTAGAATTGCTGCTGCAAGCACCCCAGAAGAGCTAAGAAAAATAGCTCAGGAAATGGAAAAGACAATGACCAACATGTCTCAAAAAGATTCAGAATCAGACTATCAAGATGATGATGATGATTTTCTTGATGAAGAGAAGCCTACTGATGCTCACAGCTATTTTGGTCATGACGCATCTCCACAGCAATTATCACCACAGCAGAAACTTTAGCCTTGTCAGACTTACCAGACTTATCCTACATGAGCATGGTATTCATCATTAGGATCAATGACTTTTTAGGTTCCTTGAAATAATGGTCAAGTAATAGTGGTGTCTCTAACGCAAAGTATCTGTCAAAGAAGGGTTTAATCTGGTATTGATAAGTGGGAGAATTGACTCTTGGGAAAGAGGGTGAAGTAATTTGGGATTGATTTGCTTGGGCTAATTTAATTTGTTTGGAAGAATGGGGACTAATATGAGAAGAAGCGATGGTCTTAAAAGATGGAGATTCTGATCGTAAGGGGGAAAAACTGTTTGATATCTGAATTGGTCCTGCACTAGTGGGCCTAGGAGAAGAAGGTCCAGGTTGAGAAAGTAAAGTTAATGCATATTTGTCTTTGTGATTGGGTTTTTGGCTTTGGATACTTAAAGATAAGTCAGTAGATAAGTCTGTCTTGATAGTGGGCCTGGGGCCTCGGGGCCTACCTCTGCCGCTACTACTCATGGCTTTTACCCTGCAAAAATTCTCTGGTCAAGAAATCTGGTAAACTATTTTCTGATCCTTTGATATGTTCAATAGTGAAATCAAAAGCTGATAATAAAGCTTGTCATCTAGCAAATATTTGTTTTGAAGCCAGATTTTTGACATCTTTTTTTCAAAATAAATTTTGCAGATTGGCAATCTACTTTTAGAATAAATTTTTGATTTATCAAATCATCTTGTAATTTTTTTATAGTTAAAACAATAGCTAAAATTTCTTTTTTAACAATGGAATATTTTTGTTGAGTATCATTCCAGGATCCGGAAACATATCTAACAAGGTATTCTTTTCCATCAATGTTTTGTTTGAGGATTCCTCCAAACCCTAATTCAGACGCATCTGTTTCAACTATCTTTGGGGCGTTAGGATGGCATATAGACAAACAAGGAAGTTTTTGGACTTGTTTTTTAACAGTTCTAACAGCTTGTGTGTGCTGGTCTGTCCATGGTAATGGATTTTTCCTAAGTCTTTGGAATAACGGTTTGCAAATGATTCTTAATTCTTTATAGAAATTGGCTACATAGTTTAGGCATCCTAGAAATCTTTGGAGTTGCGTCTTATCTTTAATTTCATCTGGAAATTTACTAGCAAATTCTAGGCTTCTTTGTATGGGTATAATGGTACCTCTTTTGATATTGTGTCCTAAGAATCTGATCTCTGTCTGAAATAAAACAACTTTGGGAGCTGATACTACCAAACCTTGGGTTTTTACAGTTTTAAAGAATATTTCTAAGTGTTTCCAATGTTGATCTACATTATCAGAATATATTAAAACATCATCAATATAAACAATAGAAAATTCAGTATAGGGATTAAAAATTTCATTCATAATACATTGGAATTCACTGGGAGCATTTTTTAATCCAAATGGCATAACATTCCATTCATATTGACCAAAAGGAACAGTGAAAGCAGTTTTATATCTGTCCTTTTCAGCAATCTGGATTTGCCAAAATCCTGATTTCATGTCAAACTTTGAAAATATATTGGCTTTATAAAGTCTTTTCAATAAATCTGCCTTATTAGGTATGGGATATCTGATCCATTGAAGGGCCTCATTAAGAGACTTATAATTAATGACAAGTCTAGGAACTCCTCTTTCTATTTCTGCATTCTTGTTAACATAGAAAGCAGGACAACTCCATGGTGATTTAGAAGGCCTAATAAGTCCTTTTTGTAATAAGTCTTGGATTTCTTTTTTGCAATACTCAAGAAGTTCTAGGGTCATCTGGATAGGTCTGGCCTTAGTTGGTATTCCTTTTTCTGAGAAATCTTTATTATAAGGAAGACTGACTATATGTTTTTTTCTATCCCAAAAAGCATTGGGAAAGGAAGAACAAACTTCTTTTTCTAATTTAAACTTAAAATCTTTGATTTTTTGTTGGGTTCTAGGTTCTTCTATATACTTTTTCTGTCTTTCAAATCTAAGATCATCTTTCAGGAAAGACAAATGATTTTCTTTCATGTTAAGATTATTAATCTGTTGTTCTAGAAAGATAGAATCATCCTTTCCTATGTTAGTATTTTTTAGAGAATTTAGTTCTCTTTCAAGAACAGGAAATGTAAAAGGAAATAAAATTTCTTTGCCCAAATACTCAGTAACTAATCCTTCATCAGTAGTAGCAAAAGGAGTAATAAGGTATAAGAATGGTAAGCCAAGGATAACATTTTGTGATAAAGTTTTAACCATAAGGAAACTGGAATTGTAACATACTCCAGAGTTGCAAACTCTGGCATTGGTCAATTTATAACTGATGTCAAGCTTTTGTTTATTAGCACCATATAAGGATTCTGTGGTTTTTTCTAGGTACTTTGTAGGAACTAATCCTTCTTTAATGCAATTTTGGTCAGCTCCTGAATCTATAAGAGCATTGACCCTAAGATTATAGTCAGAGGAAATTCTAATATCTATATCACAATACCATTTTTGTATTCTAAAGGCTTTATTGATTATATTAGCAGCATGTTCTATTTCATTTTTGCAAAGAATATTGGCCAAGGTCTGTTCAGGTTCAGATTTGCTGATGTTATCAGAATCTGAGTCACTAGAGCTCTTAAAGCTTGGTTGTTTAGATTTTGGCTTGCAATTGACTCTTGTGGAATCTTCTGACTTGTAATTGATTCTTGTGGAATTTTCTAAACTTTGTTGTAGTTTTTGCGTGAAGATTTTTAAGTCTTTTATTTCTTTTTTAATGGTTTGGATTTCTTTTTGAAGGTCTGGAATGGTAATTTTCTTTTGGTTATCATAAAATTTTCGTAAAACATTTTGGTCAAAATCTGGAACAATAGAAGAAGTAACCGGCTTATTTTCTTCTACTGGTTTACTGGGATGGGTAGATGTTTTAGTAATTTTTTGTTGTACTTGTCTAATAAAATTGGCTTTAAGAATAGGATCTTCAATGCTATCAATCATTCCAATTATTAAGGAATAATCAGATTGATCTAAAACATTGATCTCCTTACAAGTACAAGCTTGTTTTTCACAAATTTGTGATTCATTATCACTGTCTGTCAAAGATTCTGAATCTAAATCTTCTTGAACTAAGACTTGATTGTCAGATTCAGACTCTATTTCTCTACTGCTAGTTTCTGTATCTGTTTCATATAGGGTTTGAATAAGTCTTTCTTTGTTTTCTTCGCTAATATCTAGGGTTCGTATTTTGTTTCTTAGTTTTCTCAATTCAGGGCATGTTTTGGCAAAATGACCTTCTTTTCCACATTTATAACAGGCTTTATTGTTTTTGTTATGTTTTCTAAAATTCTTAAAAGGTTTGGATCTTTTGTGAGTTCTAGCTTGGGGTTTTTGTTTCTTATAGGGTTTTATTTTCTTGTCATGGTGTCTTTTCTTACTCTGGATAGGAAGTTTTTCAAAACCAAATTGCTCACACCAAGAACCAAGTTCTTTTCTAGTGGTAAGCTTTTGCTTTTTAAGTTGACTTTTTAATCTAATATCTGTACATAATTGCATAGCAACAATATTAATTGTTGTTATGATTTCTCCATAAGTCCAAGTATTGAGGTCTATTTGGGACCAGTCTGGGCTAGCCATCTGTTCCCTCATTTTATCTCTAACCTTATCAGCAAATAAAGAAGGTAGTCCAGATATGAACTTCTCCTTCCAATAGGAATTAGCATTGTCAGTCCTTTGAAGAACTCTTGTTAGGAAAATATCTTTATACCACTTAAAATCGCTTAGTTTTTTACATTTAAGATTTTGTAATTTTGAATATTCCTTGTCTTGGAACCTGTTAGGGTTTCCAATGAAATGTAGAATAATGGTATGACATAAAACATCTATACCATCAGGTTGGGAGGTTCTAGTGGTGTAAGACGTGGCTGGTGGTGTAGTTGATGTTTCAGGAGCATCAGTTGTTGCTCTGAACAACGGGGTAGAGGTGGCTACCTCTTTAGTATGGGTAATAATATCTGCTCTGGCAGTGGGTGACAGGGTATAAGTCCACCATCCTAAGAGTTGTCCTTCAAAGCCAGATGCTAGTGAATTAACAGCATCACTATAGGTCATATTTTGTTTTTTAATATAAATATATCCTATAGTATACATTTGTCTAATAACAGTCATAACTTGATATTCAGACAAACCATCAATATTAAATTGATAACAAGCATTACCCGTATAGGCTCTATATGGCACAGACTCTTCATATTGGAGATCTGGAGGTGTAGGTCTGGGGTAGTAGGGTTTAGTGTCATTGTTATATTTATTATAAACATGACTATCTATCCTAGAGGTAGTCAATTTTTGAATCATATTATCTAAGTCTGAAATATCAATGTCAGAATCTGGGGCTGAGGAGATATGGCCATCTAAAGTTCGAATTTCTGGTTTGGGAAGCTTGTCTAATCTTTCTTGTAACATTTTGACAAGTTCTAAATCGGTAGTAAAACTGTCAAAACATTTTTCTATTCCAGTGGTGTCTGGGAATAGGATTGTTCCTGGTTCATATTCAGCAATTTTGGATTTCATTTTATAATCTTTTAGGGGAATATTGGAGGTTGAGATAATAGGTGTTTGAGATTGGTTGTTTTCTATTCTGTCTAGCTGTTCCCCTATGGTCGTGAGGTATTCATTGGAAAAATTGTTTTGTTTTATGACAACACCAATCTGGTGAGAGGAAGCATTAACCCCCTGAGGTAATTCTTCATCAAATATGATAAAAGGGACACATTGTAGGGTTCTACTAGTGTTTCCTGGTGTTTCATTGTCTATTTCAATAGTACTCGTTCTGGGTGGGGGATGTATTCTCGTTTCATCTCCTTTACTGGATTTATAAGTTTTGAAATTTTGTTGGTCTAAAACAAGACATTGTTCTTCTAAGTTGTGCCTATTGGTATACCATTGGAAAAATGGTATTTCTGTTTCTAAGGTTTCAATACATCTCATCCATCTAGAATGAAATTTTTTCCTTTTATGGCTTGAGTAATTTTTTTCATATTTTTCTCTCATAACAGTATTTTCTGGGTAATAATATTCTTGGGATAAATAGGTTTTGTCTATCTCTTTGGGGTTATTAAGAACATCTATAGATCTTATTCTAGGTCCGTGGTCAGGGATTTCTGTGAGGACTTGAGAAGGGGTTGGAGATGATGGTCCTTCATTATCATAAACATGAATTGGTTGGGCTACTTGTTCTGGTGTTTTATAGACACTTGTTATATGGGTAGGTGGTTCAGTTATAGGAATAACTGGTGGTGTATTCCTAGTTTCTATTATAGGTGGAATGGTGGGCCTTCTTCTTCTATGGATAAGGTCTGATTGTGAAGATGATTCACTATGAGTTGGTCGATACTGAGGTCTATAATCAGGTATTTGTTCAGCTATTCTAAGTTTGGATCTATCGGATAAAGATCTTCTGGCTGATTGTAGTTCATTACTAATATTTGCTGGTTCTCTACTGGATAGGCTTCTTTCTAATGGTCTGAAAGATATCCTTAGGTTTCCCTCATGGTCAGCAACACAATCATTTAGATCTCTCATAGGTGGTCTGAATATGGGTCGGTCAACTCTTTCTTTTGTCCAGGTATTAGGAAATTTAATCTTATCCCATGGGATAGGAATTGGGACCATCATGTCAACAGTTTCTGAAGCATTGTAACAGATGGTCTGACCTGCTGGGATTTTAGGAGGTATATAACTAGGAATAAGCCCAGATGATAAAACACGATAGTGGACTCTGTAAATAAGTTTATAGGGACTGGATCCTTTAACAAATTTATAGTTGTGGATTTGGACATCAACAACTAGACATTTTTCTTTATGTTTATCAGCTTTAAGGCTTATTTGAAAGTTTGGATAACATTGAAAATAAATGGGTCCATAATTAAGACTTGACTCTGCTAAACCAATTATGGATTCTTTATAATCTGTAATACGTCCATCACGGAGACATACAAGCATAGAATTGTTTAAACCAACTTTTGATAGGGGTTTGATACCAATTTGGACACTTCCTATATGCATATTATTATATCCTAGCTTGTAATAATGCTTCAAACTATTTTTGTTAAAAATGTTAGTCGAAAAAGTATTGTCTTCTTGGAATTCCACATCTATTTCTTTAGTAATTTGTCCTAATAAGGTTTTAAAATTTAAAACACCATTTCTCTTATAAATACTATGTTTTGCAACATTGGGAAGTTGCCAAGCACTTAAGTCTTTATCACTCCAATTTATGTTTCTACTTTTGCTATATATAATTTTGTCTGTACTATCCTATTTGATCATTCTACGTTTTGGTATCAGAGCCTTGAGACTTGTTGAAGAAGAAGGTTTAATTTAGGTTTTGATTCTAGGTGCAAAAGTCAGCAGTCACCAGGATAGCCATCAGCCAGGAGGGCAATAGGCAGACCTACAGACATGCTGTGAGTAAAAACCTAGGTTTTAACTCTCTTTTAATTCTGTTCTTTAACATGTCTACAAGTAGTTCCAGATCCGATGTAGAACCAGACAAAGAAGATAGTATAACAGGAAAGTCTATAGCAAAATATGAATATATATATATTGTTACTATAATATATATATTATTTTATATAATATATAATATTATATTATTATATATAATAACAATATATATATATATTATATGTATATATATTAGTAATATATATAATAATATATTATATATTATTATAATATATATTATAATTATAATATATATAAGAGGGGCACTCTGGTCATTAGAACTTCTTGTCTCGTCCTATTCTAGTCATACCAAACACATAATAATACAGTTAACAGTTCTGTCCCAGACCTTCTAAACACAATACAGAACAACTTATACTGTCCTGTCTTGTCTTGTCTTGTCCCGTCCAGTCCCGTCCCACCTTGTCTTATCCCATCTCCGTGCCAAACACACCCAAAAAAATGACAAAGCTATCTGGTAGTCATTTTTAAAAAACCAAAACTCCAAAACACAGAGAACGAAAAGTTTGGCTTTCTACGTTAAATAGAAAAAATATTGGAAACAGTTTATTGATGTTTTCGGTGTTTTTAGTTTGTCTCATTGAAGTATATACAGTGTATTACACATCTCTCTCTCTCTCTCTCTTAATTTTTTTTTTTGAAACGTCAATTGGCATTTAAAATATATATACATATATATATATATATCTCTCTTTTGTTACTTAGAACATGTTTGATTTTTCTATTTAACACTTAATTGCACTTAATATGTGTCATTAAATTGTTTCGTTTGATTTTTTAAGTGATAAAATCACTAGTTGTGAAGAGTGAAAAAATTTCACTTTTCACTTAACAACAAATCAACTGAATATATATTAATTTATTACTTTCAAATTTATTCTCACAAATCTTAACTAATATCCTGTCTTCTCTTCTCTCATAACCCTTAACCATATTAATATTTTGTTTTTCTTCTCATGTTTTAAATAATTTTAGTAGCCATCAAGCCTAGTTTTTTCAAGACTTCAAAATCTCCATTTGAATCCAATTTTTTTTTTTTTTAATTGTATTCAAACCTATTTCGACTTCTATTTATATTTCGGTAGGGACTTTTTTTTTCTCATAATTTGATTAGTTTTATATTATGTTATTGGAGAAAATTAGCACTTTCAAAAAAATAAATAATAATTAACCAGTTTTGCAAAGAAACTTAAACCAACTTAACCATAAACTACAGCACTTTACATGTGTCGTAAGCACCACAATATCATCTCTATATGCCTAGATGAGATACTCCCAAATTCGACACTAATTTTGTTAATTTACATATATATATATATATAATTGAATTATATCTGTTTGTGGCATATTTATATGGTATGTCCACCTTGATAGAGCATATATTATAAATGTATAATTATATTAATATAATTCCACATATAAACATTGAACACATTATTATTGGCTTATTCTAACCTATTGTTATTTCTTAAACTAAACTTCAATTAACTTGTTCAATTTTTATACTTTAAGGAGTTATATTTTATTGGGTAGTTTATATATATATATATATATATTTGTTATTATATTATTAAATTATTATTTTTAGTTGTCTAAAATATATTAAAATGTAAATATATAACAAATAATAGTTGAAAGGGTATAGATGTAAAAGTATTTCTTTTTAGATATTTGTAACTTAAAAATAAATAAAATAAAATAAAATAAAATAAAAAAAAAACAACAACAACAACAACTTATCACTTATATTCAGTTTTCAGTGAAAATAAAAATAAAAATCAAACATATTATTCAGTTTTCAGTTTTCGGTCACTATTCAATATAATTAAGCACTATTCAGTCTTCAGATGAAAAATCAAATGCATCCTTACCTTTTATTATTATTATTATTATTATTATTATTATTATTATTATTATTATTTGTATTATAAGAAATACTACAATATGACTGCCAAGACATGATGGTCCCAATTCCTATCCCATGGGATAAGATTAAATTTCCTGATACCTGGACAAAAGAAAGAGTTGACCGACCCATATTCAGACCACCTATGAGAGATCTAAATGATTGTGTTGCTGACCATGAGGGAAACCTAAGGATATCTTTCAGACCATTAGAAAGAAGCCTATCCAGTAGAGAACCAGCAAATATTAGTAATGAACTACAATCAGCCAGAAGATCTTTATCAGATAGATCCAAACTTAGAATAGCTGAACAAATACCTGATTATAGACCTCAGTATCGACCAACTCATAGTGAATCATCTTCACAATCAGACCTTATCCATAGAAGAAGAAGGCCCACCATTCCACCTATAATAGAAACTAGAAATACACCACCAGTCATTCCTATAACTGAACAACCTACCCATATAACAAGTGTCTATAAAACACCAGAACAAGTAGCCCAACCAATTCATGTTTATGATAATGAAGGACCATCATCTCCAACCCCTTCTCAAATCCTCACAGAAATTCATGAACCCGAACCTAGAATAAGATCTATAGATGTTCTTAATAAACCCAAAGAGATAGACAAAACCTATTTATCTCAAGAATATTACTACCCTGAAAATACTGTTATGAGGGAAAAATATGAGAAAAATTACTCAAGTCATAAAAGGAAACAATTTCATTCTAGATGGATGAGATGTATTGAAACCTTAGAAACAGAGATACCATTTTTCCAATGGTACACCAATAGGCATAACTTAGAAGAACAATGTCTTGTTCTAGACCAACAAAATTTCAAAACTTATAAATCTAGTAAAGGAGATGAAACGAGAATACATCCCCCACCCAGAAAAAGTACTATTGAGATAGACAATGAAACACCAGGAAACACTAGTAAAACCTTACAATGTGTCCCTTTTATCATATTTGATGAAGAATTACCTCAGGGGGTTGCTGCTTCCTCCCACCAGATTGGTGTTGTAATAAAACAAAACAATTTTTCCAATGAATACCTCACAACCATAGGGGAACAGCTAGACAGGATAGAAAACAACCAATCTCAAACACCTATTATCTCAACCTCCAATATTCCCCCTAGAGATTATAAAATGAAATCCAAAATTGCTGAGTATGAACCAGGAACAATCCTATTCCCAGACACCACTGGAATAGAAAAATGTTTTGACAGTTTTACTACTGATTTAGAACTTGTCAAAATGTTACAAGAAAGATTAGACAAGCTTCCCAAACCAGAAATTCAAACTTTAGACGGCCATATCTCCTCAGCCCCAGACTCTGACATTGATATTTCAGACTTAGATAATATGATTCAAAAATTGACAACCTCTAAGGTAGATAGTCATGTTTATAATAAATATAACAATGACACTAAACCTTACTACCCCAGACCTACACCTCCAGACCTCCAATATGAAGAGTCTGTGCCATATAGAGCTTATACGGGTAATGCTTGTTATCAATTCAATATTGATGGTTTGTCTGAATATCAAGTTATGACTGTTATTAGACAAATGTATACTATAGGATATATTTATATTAAAAAACAAAATATGACCCATAGTGATGCTGTTAATTCACTAGCAGCTGGCTTTGAAGGACAACTCTTAGGATGGTGGACTTATACCCTGTCACCCACTGCCAGAGCAGATATTATTACCCATACTAAAGAAGTTGCCACCTCTACCCCGTTGTTCAGAGCAACAACTGATGCTCCTGAAACCTCAACCACACCACCAGCCACGTCTTACACCACTAGAACCTCCCAACCTGATGGTATAGATGTTTTATGTCATACCATTATTTTACATTTCATTGGAAACCCTAACAGGTTCCAAGACAAGGAATATTCAAAATTACAAAATCTTAAATGTAAAAAACTCAGCGATTTTAAGTGGTATAAAGATATTTTCCTAACAAGAGTTCTTCAAAGAACTGACAATGCCAATTCCTATTGGAAGGAGAAGTTCATATCTGGACTACCTTCTTTATTTGCTGATAAAGTTAGAGATAAAATGAGGGAACAGATGGCTAGCCCAGACTGGTCCCAAATAGACCTCAATACTTGGACTTATGGAGAAATCATAACAACAATTAATATTGTTGCTATGCAATTATGTACAGATATTAGATTAAAAAGTCAACTTAAAAAGCAAAAGCTTACTACTAGAAAAGAACTTGGTTCTTGGTGTGAGCAGTTTGGTTTTGAAAGACTTCCTATCCATAATAAGAAAAGACCCCATGACAAGAAAATAAAACCATATAAGAAACAAAAACCCCAAGTTAGAACTCACAGAAGATCCAAACCTTTTAAAAATTTTAGAAAACATAACAAAAACAATAAAGCCTGTTATAAGTGTGGAAAAGAAGGTCATTTTGCCAAAACTTGCCCTGAATTAAGAAAACTAAGAAATAAAATACGAACCCTAGACATTAGTGAAGAAAACAAAGAAAGACTTATTCAAACCCTATATGAAACAGATACAGAAACTAGCAGTAGAGAAATAGAGTCTGAATCTGATAATCAAGTCTTAGTCCAAGAAGATTTAGATTCAGAATCTTTGACAAACAGTGATGATGAATCACAAATTTGTGGAAAACAAGCTTGTACTTGTAAGGAGATCAATGTCTTAGATCAATCTGATTATTCCTTAATAATTGGAATGATTGATGGCATTGAAGATCCTATTCTTAAAGCCAATTTTATTAGACAAGTACAACAAAAAATTACTAAAACATCTACTCATCCCAGTAAACCAGTAGAAGAAAATAAGCCGGTTACTTCTTCCATTGCTCCTGATTTTGACCAAAATGTTTTACGAAAATTCCATGATAACCAGAAGAAGATTACCATTCCAGACCTTCAAAAAGAAATCCAAACCATTAAAAAAGAAATAAAAGATTTAAAAATATTTACGCAAAAACTACAACAAAGCTTTGAAGATTCCACAAGAGTCAATTGCAAGCCAAAATCTAAACAACCAAGCTTTAAGAGCTCTAGTGACTCAGATTCTGATGATATCAGCCAATCTAATATCAGCAAATCTGGACCTGAACAGACTTTGAGTAATATTCTTTGCAAAAATGAAATTCAACATGTTGCTGATATAATCAATACTAATAAAGCCTTTAGAATACAAAAATGGTATTGTGATATAGATATTAGAATTTCCTCTGATTATAATCTTAGGGTCAATGCTCTTATAGATTCAGGAGCTGACCAAAATTGCATTAAAGAAGGATTAGTTCCTACAAAGTATCTAGAAAAGACCACAGAATCCTTATATGGTGCTAATAAACAAAAACTTGACATCAGTTATAAATTGACCAATGCCAGAGTTTGCAACTCTGGAGTATGTTACAATTCCAGTTTCCTTATGGTTAAAACTTTATCACAAAATGTTATCCTTGGCTTACCATTCTTATACCTTATTACTCCTTTTACTACCACTGACGAAGGATTAGTAACTGAGTATTTAGGTAAAGAAATTTTATTCCCTTTTACATTTCCTGTTCTTGAAAGAGAACTAAATTCTCTAAAAAATACCAACATAGGAAAAGATAATTCTATCTTTCTAGAACAACAGATTAATAATCTTAACATGAAAGAAAATCATTTGTCTTTCCTGAAAGATGATCTTAGATTTGAAAGACAGAAAAAGTATATAGAAGAACCTAGAACTCAACAAAAGATCAAAGACTTTAAGTCTAAATTAGAAAAAGAAGTTTGTTCTTCCTTTCCCAATGCTTTTTGGAATAGGAAAAAACATATAGTCAGTCTTCCTTATAATAAAGATTTCTCAGAAAAAGGAATACCAACCAAAGCCAGACCAATCCAGATGACCTTAGAACTCCTTGAGTATTGCAAAAAAGAAATCCAAGACTTATTACAAAAAGGACTTATTAGGCCTTCTAAATCACCATGGAGTTGTCCTGCTTTCTATGTTAACAAAAATGCAGAAATAGAAAGAGGAGTTCCTAGACTTGTCATTAATTATAAGTCTCTTAATGAAGCCCTTCAATGGATCAGATATCCCATACCTAATAAAGCAGACTTACTGAAAAGACTTTATAAAGCCAATATATTTTCAAAGTTTGATATGAAATCAGGATTTTGGCAAATCCAAATTGCTGAAAAAGACAGATATAAAACTGCTTTCACTGTTCCTTTTGGTCAATATGAATGCAATGTTATGCCATTTGGATTAAAAAATGCTCCCAGTGAATTCCAATGCATTATGAATGAAATTTTTAATCCATATACTGAATTTTCTATTGTTTATATTGATGATGTTTTGATATATTCTGATAATGTTGATCAACATTGGAAACATTTAGAAATATTCTTTAAAACTGTTAAAACCCAAGGTTTAGTAGTATCAGCTCCCAAAGTTGTTTTATTTCAGACAGAGATCAGATTCTTAGGGCACAATATCAAAAGAGGTACCATTATACCCATTCAAAGAAGTCTAGAATTTGCTAATAAATTTCCAGATGAAATTAAAGATAAGACGCAACTCCAAAGGTTTCTAGGATGCCTAAACTATGTAGCCAATTTCTATAAAGAATTAAGAATCATTTGCAAACCCTTATTCCAGAGACTTAGAAAAAACCCCTTACCTTGGACAGACCAGCACACACAAGCTGTTAGAACTGTTAAAAAACAAGTCCAAAAACTTCCTTGTTTGTCAATATGCCATCCTAATACCCCAAAGATAGTTGAAACAGATGCTTCTGAATTAGGGTTTGGAGGAATCCTCAAACAAAATATTGACGGAAAAGAATACCTTGTTAGATATGTTTCCGGATCTTGGAATGATACTCAACAAAAATATTCCACTGTTAAAAAAGAAATTTTAGCTATTGTTTTAACTATACAAAAATTACAAGATGATTTGATAAATCAAAAATTTATTCTAAAAGTAGATTGCCAATCTGCAAAATTTATTTTGAAAAAAGATGTCAAAAATCTGGCTTCAAAACAAATATTTGCTAGATGGCAAGCGTTATTATCAGCTTTTGATTTCACTATTGAACATATCAAAGGATCATAAAATAGTTTACCAGATTTCTTGACCAGAGAATTTTTGCAGGGTAAAAGCCATGAGTAGTAGCGGCAGAGGCAGGCCCCGAGGCCCCAGGCCCAATATCAAAACAGACTTATCTACTGACTTATCTTTAAGTATCCAAAACCCAAAACCCAATCACAAAGACAAATATGCATTAACTTTACTTTCTCAACCTGGGCCTTCTTCTCCTAGGCCCACTAGTGCAGGACCAATTCAGATATCAAACAGTTTTTCCCCCCTACGATCAGAATCTCCATCTTTTAAGACCATCGCTTCTTCTCATATTAGTCCCCATTCTTCCAAACAAATTAAATTAGCCCAAACAAATCAATCCCAAATTACTTCACCCTCTTTCCCAAGAGTCAATTCTCCTACTTATCAATACCAAATTAAACCCTTCTTTGACAGATACTTTGCATTAGAGACACCACTATTACTTGACCATTATTTCAAGGAACCTAAAAAGCTTGCGGATGCAATTATTGATCCCATGTTTTGCAGGATCCCTGAAGACATAACAAAAAGACATATATTTTATGAATTCATTCTAGTGGACACTGATTCCATCTATATATCTGATGTTTTTGACAAAATAGACAAAGAAAAATTGATTTTCAGAAAAATTAAGCTTTGCAAAATTATTACCCTTGACCAATGGGGGGGTGACCCAAATAAGAAAAACCAGTTTTCCAGACCTTTTCATGTTTCTGAATATTCATACTGGGATTATATAGATGCATGGACAAATGTTTTATATGGTCAAAACCCAGGAAATTCCTTATCCTGGTTTGTTTATTTTGACAAAGATTTTCCACTTCAAATTCCTTTTTGGTTTCTTGAATGGTGGGATAAATATGGCCCAACTATTGATCTCCTTCCTCATCCTGTTAAGGAAGGATATGCACAATGGATGACTTATCTTGACAAACCAATTGATTGGGATTTTATCCCTGACTTATTGCTCTTTTTCAAGCATTTTAATCTGACCTGGATTCTAATGCTAGATTATGCAATCAGAGACAAAATGGTAGGAAACGTCAATGTTCCTTATTTTGGACGACAGACAAAAGTTAAATGGTGGAGCGGAATGAATATCTCAGATCATGGCAAAAATAGGGTCAACAAATGGTTTTCAGACAACCCTACTCTTTGCAAATCAACCGACCAGTCCCAATTTTTAATGGCAAAATCCCAGAATCAAGCTAGAATTGCTGCTGCGAGCACCCCAGAAGAGCTAAGAAAAATAGCTCAGGAGATGGAAAAGACAATGACCAGCATGTCTCAAAAGGATTCAGAATCAGACTATCAAGATGATGATGATGATTTTCTTGATGAGGAGGAGCCTACTGATGCTCACAGCTATTTTGGACATGACGCATCACCACAGCATTTATCACCACAGCAGAAGCTTTAACCTTGTCAGACTTACCAGACTTATCCTACATGAGCATGGAATTCATCATTAGATTCTATGACTTAAAATAAAAAAAATAAAAAAATAAAAAAAAATAAAAAAAAAGTGTCGGTGAAATATGACAAAATCCAACAGTTCCTTGACTGTCGGCAGAAGGAACCAGCCAACCCATCCAGACAGAATCTTTGCAGTAGAAAGCAGTCAATCTTTCATCATTATCCAGACAAGAATCTTTTGTTTTTCTGCTTTGTAATCATGAGTCTTTACTATGGTTAGTGTTGTAACTGAGGTTAAATCCTTCCTATATAAAGGATTACTCAGGTGTTGTTGAGGGCAGGTTCAGTTCTCACGATTCTGATCCCTCTTTGTATTTCTTCTTCCCCATTGTAATCTTTCCTCTCCAAAACTTCCTCTCTTTGTAAAAATTCTGATATTCTAAATAAAGTTTGCGACTTATTTGATCTGTATATCTGTTTACTGTGCATCATTGCTGTCAGACTTATACTAATTTTGTAAGTTCGTTCTGGTCTCATCCAATTTATGTTTCTACTTTTGCTATATATTATTTTGTCTGTACTATCCTATTTGATTATTCTACGTTTTGGTATCAGATTAAAAAGTCAACTTAAAAAGCAAAAGCTTACTACTAGAAAAGAACTTGGTTCTTGGTGTGAGCAGTTTGGTTTTGAAAGACTTCCTATCCATAATAAGAAAAGACCCCATGACAAGAAAGTAAAACCATATAAGAAACAAAAACCCCAAGTTAGAACTCACAGAAGATCCAAACCTTTTAAAAATTTTAGAAAACATAACAAAAACAATAAAGCCTGTTATAAGTGTAGAAAAGAAGGTCATTTTGCCAAAACTTGCCCTGAATTAAGAAAACTAAGAAATAAAATACGAACCCTAGACATTAGTGAAGAAAACAAAGAAAGACTTATTCAAACCCTATATGAAACAGATACAGAAACTAGCAGTAGAGAAATAGAGTCTGAATCTGATAATCAAGTCTTAGTCCAAGAAGATTTAGATTCAGAATCTTTGACAAACAGTGATGATGAATCACAAATTTGTGGAAAACAAGCTTGTACTTGTAAGGAGATCAATGTCTTAGATCAATCTGATTATTCCTTAATAATTGGAATGATTGATGGCATTGAAGATCCTATTCTTAAAGCCAATTTTATTAGACAAGTACAACAAATAATAATAATAATAATAATAATAATAATAATAATGGTCTAAAAAAACAAAAGATATATATAAAAATAAATAAAACAATAATCATATTGAATTTTTTTTTTATATATTTTAG
Organism: Acer campestre; assembly: GCA_954870605.1. Lineage (NCBI taxonomy): Eukaryota > Viridiplantae > Streptophyta > Magnoliopsida > Sapindales > Sapindaceae > Acer > Acer campestre. Next base: position 31,251,624 of record OX940808.1, on the reverse strand, counting down.
ACAAAAATAAAATAAAGCACTAATCAATTTTTAATCAATTTTTAATTAATTTAAATAATTTTTGTTTATAATATATTTATATGCATAATTTAACTATAGATAATATCATTTTTACTCTAACAATATATTGAAAAATATATGTTTTTAAAATGCTATTAGTTTTTTTTTTCTTCTTCTTCTTTCATAATAATGTTTTCAATTATTGCTACCAGACCCATTTTTGGTTTTGAAAAACATAAAAATCAAATTCTCGTTTTCAGAAGAAAATATATAAAACAGAAAAAAGAAAATAAAAATATTGCTAAACATGCCGTTAAATTTTTTTGGTGATTTTCAATTTAATTCCTAGATTTTTTTTCCGTGTCTTTATTATTATTTTTAGGGTTAATATTAAAAATCTCTCCTCACCTTTGAACGATTATTGGATATATAATTACAAATGCTTCTATTTTAGAAACCTCCCCTATAAACTAACACTGTTAGTATTCCATTTGTGTTGATTGAGTTTGACTATTAAAAAATCTAAAATGTCCATATTTAAGCTTCAATTGTATGAATTGGCTATTATACCCTCATATTTTTACCAAATAAATTAATAAAATGATACAAAATGCGGGAATGTTAACTTGCAAAGGAGAATTTATTTTGTGGATAATTTTATCCATAAAAATAACAAAATGATAAATGAACCAAAAACATTGAAAATGAGTATTTGTTTGGATATATATATATATATATATATATAAGATAAATAAATACATATTCTGGTTTATTTTTAATGTTTTTGGTTCATTTGTAATTTTGTTATTTTTAGGGATAAAATTGTCCATAAAACAACTTCTCCTTTGCAAGTTAACATTCCCGTCTTTTGTATCATTTTTTTTTTAATTTATTTGATAAAAGTATGAGGGTATAATGGTCAATTCATATAATTGAAGCTTAAATAGAACATTTTAGATGTTTTAACGCTCAAACTTAGTCAACATAAATGAAATGCTAATGGTGTTAGTCCATATGAGAGGTTTCTAGAATAAAAGCATTTGTAACTATATATCCAATAATAATTAAAAGTTGAGAGAAGGATTTTAATATTAACCCTTTTTTTTGGTACGTGATCCCTAAGTTTTTGTAAATACGTTAAATAGGTCTCATTAACAAAAAATTTAACAATCAAAGATGAAAGAATATGTAAATCGATCATTTTGCCCTTAATTTAAATCGATGAGAATAAAAGTACCATTTTACCCTCTATTCTTTTTAAATTTAACGATTGAACTTTAAATTTAAGCCAATAAAGATATCGTAATCGGAAGCTAACGATAGTAAAAGGAATGAACGTAAAATTCAACATCTTCTCCTCATTAATTCCAGACGAAACAAAGTGTTAGACAAAGTAAGAACAGATTCTTTGTGTGGAGATAGTAAAAGTTAAATAGAATATGCAATACTTGATTGTTTGGACAATGAACATGCAAATATGCAACTACATATTATGCTGTAATTGATCTCATCCGTCTTATATATCTAACGAACTAGATTTCAGATCCATTTCTTATAATAAATAATAAAATTGGACATTCGATCACATAAGAAGACTTCTCTCTCTCTCTCTCTCTCTCTCTATATATATATTTAAAAAATATATCAAAAATTAATTTTTATTCTTTCCTCTTGATTGCTATTCTCTCCATCAAAATCATCGGTACTTGCATTTTCCATAGCCTACAATAACATAACAAACAACAAGGAACGGAACAATTAAAATTGATTTTTTTCAGTCAATGAAAAAAATATAAGGTTAATATTATTATTTTTATATAATAATAATAATAATAATAAAGTTAATAATATTGATCCTCTCCTAGACAACATATTTGCACAAATTTTAAGTTTGTCACAAGGTTTCTAATAAATTTCAGAAAAGTTTATATAAGTTGTAGAGATCGGAAAAGTATACTATACTTTCCGATTCAAGTATTTTTAAATTCTGCAGGGGACTTACCAAGATTAATTTCAATATTTTATTTTTTTTTTATTTTTTTTTATTTTTAAGAGATATTTCTAATAAATTTCAAAACCAAAATGATGTTGGTCTGGTACCTACACTATGAGGTCATCGGTTAGAGTCTCTTTTCCTCTAAAAAAAACCTTGAATTTATATAATATTTAAAATATAAATAAAAAGGTACGTACTTGGATTGACGTTAGTGATGGACCCGGTTTGCTTGAAGTCGCAGTCGTAATCGTTCCTTTCAGTGGCCTGGTAGTACAAGTTCATGGCGAAGGCAGCATGGGCCCGGACCGTGTTCGGGAGGAAGCATGGGCCGCCTTCTTGGATGGCTCCACAGTCCAAGCCCAACCCACACACGTAATCAATATTGCTCTGTAGGGTCTCCACCTCTGCCCCTGTTTTGGGCAGGCACCACCGTTTTGCACCCTTCCGTGGCGGCTCAGAAACCGGTGTCACTGGTGGCTCTGGGGTTGGGTTCATGGGAATGGATGATCTTGCCTGCAAAAAAGCCAATTAGTACATAAAATCATCTAGAGATTGACATATATTTTTAATACATACCAATATTTCTTACAATAAACTCAGATTCAGTAAATTAAACTACGAAAACATTTGATTCCTAATTCAAAAATTAAAATTTAAGTTTGATTTTTATTCCATTCATGATCCCATAGCAACTCTTGAATTGAATATAACTATGATCAATGAATTTAAATAGTAACTTTAAAAAAAAAACATATTTATAATTTCGAAATAAATTTTAAAATTGTATCCAAAAACCTTTTATACAATTTAATTCTAAATGTTCACTAAAAACAATTTGGTTTACGAATCTAATGTCACCTATGATTATTAACTATTATTAGTCCGATTGCAATCACTAATAAACAACATGTAACACGGTGACTGTGATAAGCCGCGGCAGCTACCGTGGCCCGAAGGATTCCGATGTTGTAAACGGGTGTCATATCCGGCTGAAATAATCCAAAATTCCTCTCAGATGTGGGTCCGGGTTTGAGATTTTCATTGAAAAGCGCAAAAATGTAAGTCTCAAATGTCCTCTTGGGCATGAGGGGCGTGCCGACCCCGGACGTTACGTGCTCCATGAGATTCCGGTTGTACAAAGCCGCGCTCTCGGTGTCAACAGCGACTTGTGCTGAGTCACCTTTCGATGGCCATCCGGTTTCCGCTATAACGATCTCGATATCTGAAAAATCGAGGAGTTTCATAGCTGAAAATACAGCGTCAAGCTGCGCATCCAACATGTTAGTGTATGTCAACTTGGTATTTACGTCGAACACTCCCGAGTTGGGCCTAAAGAGAGCGTAGTCGACAGTATCGGCCGAGTAGCCGAAAAATGGATACGGGTTGATAAGGAAAGGAGAATTGGTGGCTCTAAGGAAGCTAAGGAGAGGTTTCAAAACATGTGTATCGTATCCTTGTCGAAACTTTCCGGTGGACGGAGGACTTGAAGATGCTAGAATGCCCAATGAATGAGGCGTCGAGACTTGGATTCTACGGTCTAGAGAGGCACCAACTAGGGCGGTGTGTAGGGTTTGCATGGCCGGAACAAGGCTTGATATGAACTGCTTGTTCGCAGTGGAGAGGACTTCATTGCCGACCAGAATCCGGACGATGTTGGTGGCCGGAATGTGGGGTTGGATGTAGATCTTCAACCATTGTTGAGCGAAGCTCAGCTTGGTGAGTTGGGGGATTTGGTCATTAGGGACAGTGACCGTGACTGCAATCCCTGTGTGTGCAAAGGCTTTTAGGGTATCGGATACGGTGTCGAAGAGCCTAAGGCGGTTAATGATGGTTGATTCTAACAGGAACTGCGCAACCTTAGCTGGTGGAGGGAGGTTGTTCGCAACGGTGCCATAGTTTACTCCAATCGTTCCTTCAACTCCTGTAAAAAAAACAAAAAAAAAACACAAGATATGATAAGTGTACATATACGTGTCATAAGATTTTTTAAAGCACAAATAAGTTAAAATCAACAGAATATCCAGATTTCGTTTGTTTAGATGGTGTATATATATACATGAAAATCGACTATATAGATGATGATAAATAAATTGATAATTAACCTTGGATGAATAGTGAAGATGCAAGAAGAAGCAAAACTGTAGAGAAGACGCTTGTAGCAGCAAAGATTTTCTTCATGGTGATTGTATAGTACTGATCGAGGTGGTGGTGTATGGGAGCAGCGGCAGCCATGCATATGCTTATGCATGGTTGAAGAAGAATAAGGAGATTTTGGAGATGCTTTGCTTTGTGAATGGGAGAGTGTCAAGTACTAATTAATTGCCAAAATTTTGTTTGCAGTGTTTTTGTTTTGTTTTTTGTTTTATTTGTATGAGAGCTTTATTGTTCTCTGTGTGTGCTTTGAAATGTCGACCTTTGAACAATTCCAATTGGCTTTTCCTTTACATCTGTTCTATAGATATCATCCCATCACCTTTCTTTTTTAGAAGGATATATAGTTTCTTGATACATTTTTTTTTCTTTCTCGTTAACCATTACACTATTACATAAATTCGAGATTTTTTAGAAAGAGGAAGAATTCGACCCATAACCTCGTGATACAGTGTGAGGGGCTTATCATCGGACCAACCTCATCTTATCATATAATTTCTTGATACTGAGATTGAGGAGTTAGAGCATAGACATATATATGACTTGAACATACAATTTTATAGACACGCATATAGGGATATAAAGCAAATTAAGTTAGGGTTTGATGGGACCATGACCCTAGGCCCACGAATATTTTTAAAAATATATTTAAATTTTACCCTAATTTACTTTTTGTTATTTACATTTACTCCTGATTTCTCGAACTGGCATCGACTCTATTGTAGAGAGAGAGAGAGAGAGAGAGAGAGAGAGAGAGAGAGAGAGAGAGAGAGAGGGTTCATTGTTCTATAAAAGTGAAAGTGGTGATATTTTATAGAAAGTGGTGATATATGGGCTGTGTCACATCTTTGCTTCCACTCGAAGGTTGAGGGAATTAAGGAATAATCTTTTCTTCCCGAGCTGGACAAGGAAGGTATTGAAAAACTGAACTCTATCTCCACATATATATAAATATATATATATATTCTTTTTCTAACTTGTGTTAATAGTGTTATAAATCCAATAATACACACAACAATTAAAACACCTTAAATAATAAATTAAATCTAAGATAAATAGAAAATATACATCTTGAATCCATGATAACTTGCGAAAAGAATTGTAGATCCGTAAGAACAATTGCTCATACTCAGATTAGGTCTTCCTATACCTACTTCCTTAAAACCTTTTTACTATACCATTTCAATGAGTGGGGAAACCAAGCCTTATTCAGTTTTGGGTTCACCTCATAGAGCCCATTACTTTTGGCCTATACTAAAACATCACATCAATATAATTGGGTTGCCCAATATTCAGTTATAATCACAATAACATATTGGACCTTCAGACAATTAAAGTTAAGTGACGGTTCCACTAACTTTAGGAAACCAAAAACTCAGTCGATAACATCCCATAAATACAGAAAATTCTAAGGGTTCGTTTGGTATGGGGTAATCAAAATAATGTGATTCCTGGAAAAGTGAAACCCAGGAATGTGATTTCTGGGAAAGTTGTTTACATGTGTTTGGTTGTGTATGAGAATATTATGTTGGATTCCTGGGAATGTTAGATAATTGTGTTTGGTTGCGTATGAGAATGTTTTTGTCTTTAGATATAAAAATATACCAAAATTATTTTTTTTTTTTTTAAAAAAACAAATGCTAAACCTAAACTCATCCCAAACTAAAAACTCACCAAAGTCCACCGCCGACATCCAACACCCACCTTTTTTTCTTTCTTATTTTCTCTTCCATCTTCATTCTTTCTCTCAATTTTCCCTCATATTCTCTTATCATCACTCATCTCTCTCTAGCAAACCCATCACTTTCAAATCCCCTTTCTTCTTCTTTAATTCATCTCTCTCTACCGTGAAGCTCGTCGTCGCCGAGAAGCTCGCCGTCGAAGCTTGTCGTCGTCGGCTTCGTCATCATCTAGAAGCACGAAGAAGAAGAAGAAGGAATGAAATTGGGGATTTTTGGTGTTAATTTTGGGAAAGTGATCAGTGAAGAACGAAGAAGAAGAAATGAAATTGGGGATTTTTGGTGTGAATTTTGATCTAGGGTATTATAATCAATGAAATGAAATTGGGGGTTTTTAATGTTAATTTTCAAAGAATCAGTGAAGAACGAACGAACGAAGAAGAAGAAGAAGAAATAATTTTTTTTAATGAGGTGGGACCCACGGTGGGAATGAGATGCTCGGGAATCAGAAACCCACCTTTTGGGGTGGGAATCAGATTACCCCCTTGGAGGGTAATGTGATTCCCATGGGATTCACATTCCCAGGAATCTGAAATTGCAAAACTTGTAACAAACGTGGGAATCCTCTCAGATTCTCATTCCCATGCTAAGATGCCGGTATACCAAATGGCCCCTAATATCCTCCCACCCTGGGATCTGGCTTAAATTTATAAAAACTAGTTTTACAAAACGACTCTGAAGTTGAACAACTAAAATTTGTGGCCACTTAAAAATAAAATAAAATAAAATAAATACCTTAACTGAATTAGCTTTATTACTTGTGAATTGTGATCACAAAACTAACTAAGAATATCAGTCCTACAAAGGTATTACATACCTTCAAACATCACTTAACATGGAAACAATCAAACAAAACTCATGCATTCCAAAAGTGACAATAAAACATTTCCTTACGGAAACACAAAAGACTGAGAATCTCCCACTCAAAAATACCCATGTTATCAACATGATTTTAGAAGTCAACAGGTCTAAGCCCCTTGGTTAATTGATTAGCTATCATAGCCTTAGTATTCACATGATTAACGATGATATCACCATCAGGGTTGGATCTAGAGGGGGGCCGACAGGGGCATGACCCTCCAAAGAAGAAGTTTTGAGTAGAGGTTAGAGACGGTGAAAGAAATAGGGAGAACCAACTAATAGAGAGAACTTGTGAGTTGTGACTAGTGAGAGAGGGGAAAGAGAATATTGGAAAGTGTCTCTGACTTGGTAGTTGGAGTGTTGGACATTAATTTTTATTTTTTAAATAAAACTTGACTTTATTATTATTATTATTTTAAAAGAAGAAAAACATTTTATCACAAACTAAATCATTATGTAATTGAAATAAAAATCAAACTGAAAATTTAATAGATTTAGTTATAAATGATTTTCGAGATATAAACAACGACCGGTTACAATTTGTCTTGAATATTAATTTTTATCCAGTCCCACCTCCCCTAAAATAAATAAATAAATAAATAAAAGCTAAAATCCTGGCTTCACCCTTGATCACCATTTTCACCATGTCTCTGACAGTAAGGTATTTGATCTCAATGTGCTTAGAACCACTAGAACTCTTAGGGCCCGTTTGGTGCACGGGATAAGATATGATTGGATTATTTCCAATCCTTTTCCCACATTTGGTGGACACTTCGGATTGGACAACTCATCTCGTGGAGCCCACCTATAATCCTGCAACGGCAGGACTATATAATCTCGTCTCAAATGTTGGGACAATTTTTGTCCCAGCCTTTTAATTTAATTTTTTTTTTTTTTTTAACTTTTTTGGTAGGACCCAAGCCTTTACTTTATCTTTTTAATAACCAAAAAAAAAAAAACGAGTGCTACTAATCTTTCTTTTTCGTATAATTTTCTAACAAGCCAAACACAATCCAAATTAATTCAATCAAATCCAGTGATCGAAAGACAACATCCAAAAAAGGTTGGCTCCAAATCAATGGGATTATTTTATCCCGAATTCAATTTCTTCACCAACGCCGCCTCCTCTCACTGCTTGCACCATCGACGACCACTGCAAGATCTCCACACGCCTCCGAATTCCACCGACCGCCGCCCCTCTCACTACCGTTGCTTCGACCGTCGTTGCTCCCTCCACATCTGACATGTACCAGTGAGATCTCCTCTCACCATAGTAGATCTATAATTTGTTTCCACCATTGTTGTAAAAGAGAAATGAGAGAAAGAGATTGGAGAAGGGAGAAGGGAGAAGGGAGAAGGGGAATATTAAAATTTGTTCCTAGTAACAAGGAAAGAGAAAGAGAAGAAAAGAGATAAAAAAAAATGGAGATGGAGTTTCTTGTTGGATTTTGTGAATGAAAATTGTTGATTGAAGTTGTCCTAAAAAAATGAGAAAGAAAGTCTAAAGAGAAAGAAGAGAGAACAAATACAGCAGAGGGAAAAAAAAAAGAGAGAGAGAGACTTTTTCAACAACTTTTTCAAACTTTGATTGTTGCACAAACAAACTTTCAAAGCACTCTTAAAAGCAAAAAAGCAAAAAGCTTCACAAGATGGTAGTAGTAACAAGTATAACAAATATAGCAATATAGAGTAACTACTACAATGTAAAGTAAATGAATTCAATAAAAGAAAAAAAAAATCAGCACAAGGTTTTTTCAACGTGGTAAAACCTCATAACTTGAGGAAACATCCACATGTTGATTCCACAACCACCTGCAACACTATCTTTCACTAGTTGGTAGAATATACACCCTCAAGCAATCAAATCACATGATCCATCATACTGGATCTTCCCACTCTAACCTACCCTTAGACCTTTTACTAGTGAGAGACTTGCCCCTTTCTATTCAAGACACTTCACTTGTCTCTAGAAAGTTTCCTTGCTCAACTATCTGGATCACCTCAATCCTAGTCAAGACTTCCTTGCTCAACTTTCTGGATCCTCTGCTAAAAATAGAAACTTAAAATCAATAAAAACAATAATTCATGATAAAAATAGAGCATATCTTTTTTTGGAGGACAAGGATCCTCTGCTGAGCTGTGTTGATCTTTGAAGGATCAATTAACAAGTGTCTTTTTTTAAATTGGATGGCCAAGATTAATTCTTAATTTTATTCCCAATTTTTAATACCCAACTTCACCTTTTTGGCATTTTATAACAAAATTCATTTAATCCCAGACATCACCTCAAACTTAAACTTTACACATTCATATGGGAGAGTCCAGTTACCAGATTAAAAATAAAATAAAATAAAATAAAATAAAATAAAAAAATAAAAACTCCTACAAATTTAAGCTTTTGAAAATCCATAAAATCCTAGAACAAAATTTTAATTATAAGGGTTTGTGGGTTGATTCAAGTTCCATTTTTCGATTTGGACTTCAATTCTGCTCTTCAATTCTTCTCGCTGGGTTGAAAACCAGGCTTTTCACCACTTCAAAACTGGTCCCTACCCACTTTCACTTTCACTTTCACTCCCAGAATTTCCCAAGTCAAAACTCAAACATTTTATGATTTCAAGTTTCAACGGCATATTCATTGGTTTATTTAAACCCCTGAATAATCAACAACACCAAGAAAGGGAAGAAAAAAAAAAAAGGAATACACACAATAGGACAATTTGGGATGAAGGTTTCAGAATTTTTTTATTTATTTATGAAATCATAACCCAAATATATTTTAGGAGGAGAGGTAGTTTGTTTGGGTTATTCGTGATTCTAAGATAGAAGAGAAGAAATATAGATTTATTTCATCCATTGGTGGAATGGGAAGAAGATGAAGATGATACAATTTACAAAAAAAAACGAAGACCGATAAATTCCAGTTTTGAGAATTTAACTATTTTTTTTTTAGGGTTTGGTGTATGGACTTATAAAACGATGTGGTATTGGTTTTAGTTAGAGGGACAAATAATAAGAGTAAATCCTGACCACATGTTATTTTAATTGATCCTTCAAAGCTCAGCACAGCTCAGTAGAGGATCCTTGTCCTTTTTTAAATGCATAAAAGGGGTGTTTCCTATATTAAAAAAAGACTTGAGTGATTGAGGTGTTTCTTCACCAGATATTTGCCAGAATTTGAGGAGATGCTTAAAGAAAGTGGGAGCTTTTTTCAAGCCGAAATTCTGCTTCCTTGTTTTGTTTTGTTTTGTTTGCATCAATGTCTTTTTTCTAATTTTATTTTTTTATTTTTTTTATTTTTTATTTTATTTTATTTTTTTTATGCTAGTCAAAATTTAACAGCATAAAAGTTTCGTCAAACTATTTTTAATTTCTGTTTTCCTTTTTATCATATTCAAAGTACAAGCTGTCTTATCCATCCACAAACTTATTTGAGTCATCCAATTTAAAGTCTCTGTCTTTGGATATTGAGAACTTTCACCAACCAAAAAAAAATTTCATTATCGGAGAATTGGGTTTCTAACTTTAGAAAATGTTTTAGAATAAATTTCCTTTTAATAAAAATATTACAACTATTGTTTTTATTTTCTATTTTAAAAAAAAAATAAAAATAAACCATTCTATCATCTAAAGACATTTAACAAACTAAGACTATCTCCGACCCATTGCATCAGTAAAAAAACACTCATGTACACAGAACATATATATTATAACAATAATGTTAAACATCTCACATATAATCCTACCATTTTCATCCCAATACACGTAACAATTAAGGTGTCACTTGGTAAGTGGACAAACATTAATTGGTGAGTGAATACATGGGTAAGAGAGATAAGTATCAATTAATGTGTGTTCACTCACCAAGTGATACCTCAGCTGCCACGTGCGTTGGGATAAAAATGGTGGGATTTTAAGTGGGATGTTTAGCATTATTGATATTATAATTGGCCGTTTAGCAATTATTTTCTCAAAATTAAATAAAGGTATAAAAATCAAGTGCAACTATACAAGTCTTGTAAATACAGTACTTGCCGTTTCAAAAAATAAAATTAAAAAGTTAATACAGTACTTGCGACAGTCCTGTTAATGGTTTGTACCAGTTACCCAATATGTCTTCCTCACTTTTATAACCCTAATGCATCTAGTATACCACGTATATAAGTAAGGCTATGTTTGGCATGATTTTTGGAAGGTGGCTTTTGGGTTTTAGAACTTAAAAAATTGTTAAGTTAAAAAATTAAAATTTAAAAAAAAAAAAAAACTTTTGAGTTTTAAAAGCTTTTCCGAGAGAAGCAGAAGCTAGAGTCTAGATGCTTCTCTTAGAAGAACTTCCAAGTAAAAACAGGGGAAGTTGTTATCCTTTGATGAAACTTTTAAAATGTTCAATATTTCACCCTTATTTTTATCAATAACAAAACACAATTTCGTCTCATATCCCACCTTACACTTTTTTTTTTTTTTTTTTTTTTTACTTTATACTCTCTCAAAAAAAAAAAAAAAAAAAAAAAAAAAAAAAAAAAAAAAACCTTTAATCACTTTATTATTTTAATAGATTTTGTTTGAGATCAATTTTACTTTATTTTTGAAAAAAAAAATATTTCAAATTAATTTTTATTTGCTTTATTATTTAATAGATTTTATTTTAGATTAATTTTTATCTCTTTGTTATTTTAATATAATATTTTATTTCAGATTAATTTTTTATCACTTTATTATTTTAATAGATATTTTTATTTCAGATTAATTTTTATCAATTTATTATTTCAATAATATTTTTTTTCAGATTAATTCTTCAATTTATTATTTTAATATAATTTTTATATCAGGGTAATTTTTATCATTTTAGTATTTTAATATAATTTTATTTGAAAAATATAATAACAAAGAGTTATATTATACTATACTAAATGAATTTTTATCACAAAATATAAATATTATTATTTAGGTTACTCTATTGTCATCCATAAAATATCTTCATAAACCTAATTTTCTTCTTACATCCATACTAATAAATTAAAATTATTAATTTTACTCCCTACACCCTTTAAAATACAAAACTATCCTTTATGTATTTTTTTTAAAATTTTAAACATATATTGGCTGCACTATTTCTTCTCATTTGCTTCCACCATCAAAAATAATAATAATAATAATAATAATAATAATAAAAGAAAAAATAAAAATAAATAAATAAATAAATAACTATTTTTTCAATCACCAAACAAACCAATTTTTTTCATTTAAAAATTTGTTTTTTTTTTTTCTACTCCATCCACCAAGTTTTTGGGTTTACAAACCAATTAAATTAATAAGAATTTGGAGTTGAATTAAAGTAAAGTGAGTGAGTGAGTGAGTTGTGTTTGAGATCCGTGTAGACTTGATCGAGTTGTACACCTATTTTTCTTTAAAAAATAAATAAATAAATAAATAAAAATTCTACAACTGCAACAATTTTTTCACTTAATCACAAAACAATAATAAATTAAAGTAAACATATCTGAATGCATTCGAAATCTATGAAATCAATTCTTTGTTCATCCATTCATTGACTATATGTGAAAAATAATTATATTTCATGATTGATATTGGGTTTGATTAAGTATCTATTATTAGGGTTTATGATAGATAGGGTGTTCAAGTAGGAAATAAATTTAATTTTCAATTATAAAGCCATGTATTTCAAGTAATTGAATGTAAAGGTATTTTAGAATAAAAAACGTTTCATTAAAACATGGATGTAGGAAGAAATTTTGTGGGTGGCAATAGAGGCACCCATATTATTTACTTCCAAATTAAGGCCGCACATATCATAGTTAAAAATGATTTTAACTTGTTCCAACCAAAAGCTCAAGTATAAAAGCTCTTATAAAGTTATAATATACATTATTCAAACCGTAATTGAAAAACTAAGGCCCCGTTTGATTTTTTGTTTGAAGACTGAATAATGCTGAATGTTACTGAAGACTGAATAGTGACTGAAAACTGAAAACTGAAAACTGAAAACTAAAAACCAAGTTTGTTTTTTTCACTGAAAACTGAATATAAGTGATAAGTTGTTTGTTTTTTTAAGGTATAAATATTTTTACCTCTATACCCTTCTAACTATTATTTGTTATATATTTACATTTTAATATATTAAGGACAACTCTAACATATAAATTAATTATAAAATAAATTTATTTAGTTATTAATAATTATTCAAATTTATATTATTCTGAATTTGTTGATTTGTGAATAGATTGGGTTTTTTTTTTCCTTTCCTTTTTTTTTTTTTTTTTCGTTCGTTCTAAACTTAATATCATTATCAATGAATAACAATATGATTATCATTTTATTTTTTTTGAATAGTAAACATTTATTAAAAGGGCAACCAAAACCCAAGAGCAAAGCACAAACAGCAACAAAAGCAAACAACCAAACCATGCCAACAAAAAAAGGAAAAGACAAGAGCAGGAAATAGATTAAATTATAAATACAATTAGGGCTTTAACAGAAGACAAAATTGGAAATATATTAAATTGGTGAGGATAGTTTTGGAAGTAAAACTTTGTATTAAATTCTCCTGGATTTGTGTTAAGTGAAAAGTGAAAAATTTTCACTTTTCAAAACAAGTGATTTTAGGTGCTCATTAAGTGATTTTACTACTTAAAAAATCAAACAAAATAACTGAATGGAACACGTTAAGTGCCAATCTGTGTTAAGTGGAAAAATCAAACAGGGTCTAAAACTTTTTACTTTCCAAGCGCATCCCAAACAGGGGATTCAAAAAACAAGCAGTATGATATTGATACAGTGAAGGGTTCGAGTTCCATCATGCTCGATTTACAAGTATGTGTTATGAGTTTTCTCCGATTCCTGGTATGATGGATTGGTGGTAGTAAATATCTGAGTTACACATGTACGGTTTGATTTTGACAAGTTCCGGTAGACCCTGAACCTGACCATTTGATGTCAGAATTTATTGTAATACTCTTCGGAATACTAAAAAAACAAAAATAAAAACGTATATATGATATGAAGCGCTTCTCTAGTTGCTTGAAATAACATAAATTTAAATAATAATAATAATAATAATAATAACAATATTAATGATGATGACGATGATGCCCAATTCAAAAAAAAAAAAAAAAAAAAAAAAGCAAATAATACAAATAATAATTTGCCTTAATTTCTTTGTTCAATAACATCTATTGGGAAGCATGCAGAAACCACAAAAAATAAATAAATAAATAAAACCCCACAAATATTATTACAAGAATACAAGAAATTATATGTTTGGATAGCAAGAAAAGAGAGGAAACTTATCTGGAAAAGGCTTGAGAAGATCGAGGATGAAGAAGAGAGAAGACCATATTTAATTTTGATTATTTCCACTTGTAGTAATATTTCTTGTTCAAATGAGCATCTCATCAAAACAGAAGCATCAGCGCCATATATATATATATATGATCAAGAAAGTGATGAGATTTTCATGTTTTTGGAATTCTCATTTGAGAACAAAAAAAAAAAAAAGAGTTTTATATTACATCTGTTTTTGGAATACTCATTTGAGCAAGAAAAATTACAAAGTGGAATCACAGCTTTTTGAGATCCCTCTCTCCCTCTCAAACTCTCAATCTTGTTTTCTTTTTCTTTTTCTTCTCTCAAAGTCTCTGGAGCATTCAAACCATCTCCAATTGGTGACTCTCAAAATCTATGAAGACTGTTATAAATAGATGCCTCATGCAACCACCACTGTTTGTAATTACCAAAATGCCCTTCCCCTTTCAAACTTTTTTTTTTTTTTTTTTAATTTGCATTTCAGCTTTTGTTATTAGCTAAGAATATATTTTTCTCTTAAAATTTTCTTTTATTTAATTTTTTTTCTTGTTTAAGTCATTGGATTGAATCGAATGGTTATTAGAACCTGAATATGACCTAAAAGATAAACAAATGTTGACCCCAACACAGTGGCGCATCTAGAAAATTTATTCAACAGGGGTTGGTTCAAAAATACTAAAATCTACCACCATCGAATGACTTAGTGGTAAGGATTAGGAACGCTCGTTCAGTTTGACAATGTCTCAAATTCAAGTCGTCGCATATATATAAAAAGAAAATACTAAATTTTAAAAATATAAATAATAATAATAACAAATATAATAAAAATAATATTAAGTAATAATAAAAACAATTGAATTTGTAACATTGTTTATTACAACCTAAACTCAAAAGGTAAATTTTGTTCACAAACGTCAACGAGACAATAAAAACAATCAATATAAACAAATTAAACATAATTAAGTTCAAAATAAAGTAATAGTTTCAAATCACCACTAACTATTAATTACAATTTACCACAAGTAGATAATTAACGATCACAATTCACTAATTACATACTATATAGTAAATCAAAAGAAATTTAAAAAAATTGTAGCTCAATTGGTAGATGGATGAGCATAGGGCTTGGACAAATGACTCTCAGGTCAATGGTTTGAATCCTACAATTGATGAAAACGTTTAAAAAAATATCTGGTCTCAAATTAATAGATATTGTCAACAAAAAAATTAAGAAAATATTTTTTTTTTCTATATTTAAAGTTGTTAATGTGAACTAAATAAAATAAAATTGCCTCCACAAAATGAGAATTCTTTATAAGAGTGTGACATCACGTGAGTTATTTAGACCAATAAAAGATCAAGCTTAGTTATAAATTAATTAAAAAAAAATCAAATCGTAAATAAAATATATTAAATTTTTTTTGTGGACCACAGATTATGAAAAAGTTTTGACAAGTGCATACACTTTAAGTTAAAGTATGTAAATATAGTGGTCCAGATTCTTCGTCTTTATTGTCATGACGAACTGATAATAGAATATATATATATATATATATGTATAAGAATAAAAAAATTAGATGCATTTATCTTGTTAGGTTATTAAAATACAAAAAGGGTTTGGAAATCGATTTTTTTTTTTTTTTCCTCTTTAGCTTAAAAACCAGAAAGCCTTAAATTACTAAAATTATGGTCTCCTGATGTAATAACTAAATCATTATGAAATTTATTTGTTAGCATATATGGTCAAAACTCAAAAGTGGTCCAGCGCTTGCCCTACTTAATTGTAATTATTTGATTTGTTAATTACTATAATGTCCTCCCTAATGCAAATTTGGAATGGGTATGCAACTCGAGGCACATAAATCTTCTGTTATGATAGGAACTAACGAGATACGCACGATGGATTTCCCTAACAGTCAGTTAAAAAGAGGAATTGTAGGTATTGTTGGAACGTTGGTTCAAGAAAGATTAATCTCAACTACCTTTACCAACTTGAATAAATAGATTAAATTAATACACCACTGTATGTTAATAGTTTATTTATGGATAATGCTTGGGTACTGACTGGTCCAATTGAAGTGTAGCATGTGACCCAAGTTGTGAAGATTTTATTTATTCAACAACTCAAAGAGTTCTCTAATTCCCCTTTTAATTTGGAAACTATTATTTTTAGATATACAAATAAAAATATTTAAATATATAAGGGTATGACCTTCCCTAAAGTTTTGCATAAATACAAATAAAGAGTAAATATGCATTTATCTATTCAGACCTCCCCTACGTACTCTTAAAATTGAACTAATAAAAAGACCAAATTGTTCATAACTATTAAAAATTTAAAATGAAGATAATACTTTTATATAAAAACAATTAAATTAAATTAATTGAAAATAACCATTTCATTTAGAATATAAATTTAAAATCGAAAAATAAAAACTATTTTTAAAATTTTAAATTATCTTCATTTTTTGCTTCATTCATTCTCATCCAATGAAAAAAAGAAGTTCTTTTTTGATTGAATGGCTTAGTTTCTTCATCTTCATGAATTGTAAGATAAAAAAGAACTTTCTTATTAATTTCATCAATTATTTGATACTTATCAACCTCAATCTTAGTATTTGGAATCCTATTGGTACCAATATCAACCCAGACTTCAACATCAACCCTATTTCTAAGAAAAAAATCGAGAATTCTCCAATCAAAATATTTTCTATCCGAAAATTTATCCATATCCATAATATCATCTTCTTCTAGATAATTACTAATAGGGAGGTCCAAGGGTATGGACGAATCCTTTGTTTCATATAAATGTGTAAAAGATGCTAGCCGCACTTAAAAGCCCAGTACTCTACCGTTGAGTTAGCAACCAAAATAATTCAAATGGATGGATACAATTAGAATAAAAAAGAAATAAAAGAAAAGATATGCAATTGCACAACGAAATCAAAATATTAAACTAGCAAGAAATCGACTAACAAAATGTAGAATCGATTGGGGACATAAATTAAAAATAAAAACTTCTTGTATAACAGTGAATCCAGCAAACCCATTATTTGGATTTGAATGAAGTAAAAAAAAAAAAAAAAAAAAAAAACCAAACCTCTATTACGGAGATAAATAGGTTAAATTAAATAAAAAAATTATTTTCAAAAATTATTATTTTTTATTGTTTTTAAAATTTAAAATTTATAATAAAAAATGATTTTTAAATTTTAAATTATTTGTATTAGCTTTACTTTTTATTTTATATATAAAAAAATATCTTCATTTTAAAATTGTTTTTACTACTTTTAAAGTAAATAAAAAAAATTAATTTTTTAAATTATATTCATTTATAATTTTACTGTTTCTTTTTATAATAGAAAATATTATCTTTATTTTTAAATAATTTAATAACTAAGAGCAATTTGATCCCTTTATTAGTTCTATTTTAAGAATAAGGAAGGTTTTACTAGATAAATGTATACTTGCTCTTTGGGTGTATTTATGTCAAACTAAGGTTATTGTATTTACCCCTAAAGTTTATATTAAGTGAAGTAAGATAACTCCATAGAATTTTCTTGAGTCTTTGATTAATTTTGTTTTAGTTTTTATTTTATTTATATAAAAAAAAAAGATTATAAAACTGAATTGGGCTAGAATTTGATTAAAACGTTAAGGATATTATTAAAAACTCCCTCTAGTTTGAAGTATTAGTCATTTTGATCCCTCTAGATTGAGAAATGGCTATTTTAGTCCTTCTGTTACCATTTTAGAGAAAATATGATTTTACCCTACTATATATATATATATATATAAATTAAAAATTGAGAGAAATGTGTAGATCTATTTCTCCCTTTTTATTAAAAAAGGAGTGGAGATCCAATCTAAGTCTACACCAAATCCACATATTTAAATAATAATAATAATGTTCAAGAGATCTATGATCCTCCATCATCACCACCATCTCCAACTCCTTCACCATCCCAACCACCCAATCACCATCCCAAACCCAAAACCCAAAACCCAAATCAAACAAATAACAAAAATCAAATGTAAATGCGTAATTAAAAAGAACACTTGATTTTTACGTGGGAAACCTTCAACAAGGAAAATCCATATAACTAGTCTTGCTAGCCACTTAATCACAGAAACTTCAGTAATTGAATATTTGCTTACAACCTAAATTGACATCCTAGTCACTCTTCTCAAGGCTTATAACACAAACTATTCTACCAGCAGGCCTTTAAAAGTTGGCTTGACAATGCTTTTGCAACTACCACATGTAACCACAATACTTGGACTCTATGAAGAGAATAATGTCTAAGTGAACATGTATCAATGTCCTATATGTTATAATGTGCAAGGCAACACTCAATATGATTAACTAGTACGATAGAAATGCAATCTAACAATCCTAGTTATCAAGGTGTCTAAATGTACATACAAGTAAACCTAGCTAGATGTGCAAAATGCAACCTAACTTGCTAGCTATTAATCAATCCAGTTAAACACCATGACTTTACTAATTATGGATTTAAGTAGAAGTCTTTGTAACAAATATGCAATAAAAGAGACGTCTTGGCAAACAAGAACAATAAAACAAATAGGGATGTTAGTTGTAACTTACCAAGTGATGAAAACCTAAGAGACCATGCTTGAATGATGATTGATGATGCTTAGATGCTTATGAACTTTGGGATTGGAGAGTCAAAAATACGATCTTGGCGGTTTTACTCTCAAGGAACTTTATTGTCTCTCTGAGTAGTCAATAAGCCCAAAACTATATCATTTAGGCCCAAAAGGATTGTCGCGGTTGTTATGAAGTATGCCCTAAAGTAAGGGTTTTTCTGTAACAAATCATTTGATATCAATAAAAGTCTTTTGCTTACAAATAAATTATGTAGCATGTATAAATTGTTTATTATATATGTCCAAAGCAAAATATTCTAAGGATCAATGTTCACAACTTAAGATACAGGTTGAACATCTTATCTTGATTAAAGTTGTGGGTCTTTTATTTTTGATTGGGAAGTGATGAGTCTAGAATCACCAAGTGAAAGACTTTGAACAAAAGACCTAGTACATATGATGTATTGAACGGATCAAGTGCATAATATATTTTAATTTTATTGTTAATGGAATAATATGTTCATGATAGAGCAGTTGAAATATCTATCTTAATCTTGGGATAAATAATTTACTGTATTTATTATGTGTTGTAACATTTGAGCTATCAATGAGTATGACCACAGAATAACGGTTTAATCTCGATAGTTTAAAGCTACTGATTCAAATATGATAACGGACAGATATTTATAGATATGGACATCATGACTCTTATAATCAAATAAGAGTAAATAACACCTTATGGGTCTTATGAGGACTTGGATAATAAATCTTGGTACCGAGTATTCAATAAGAAGTTATTGAATCATGATTTATGATAAATTAAAATTATCCATTAGACGTAAGGACGATCCTAAGAAATAAAATAATTAATGATGTAACGGTCAAAAGGCATTTTAATTACTGGTATTTTTTATGAGGATACATATTTCACACGATTGTTTAGGGTAAAAATATTTAATATATTTTATTTTAAATCAAGAGTGCAATCAGTCATGGTTCATGTTTAACATTGAAACATAAAGCATATGTTCCATGTTTAACATGAAACATGACATATGTTTCATATGAAACATTCCCATTGTAAGAAATATATAAAAGGAGAAGAATAATTTTATTATTTGTGATGCTTATTCTATTACAATAGAAGCTTATTTATAAGCATAGGAAATTACATAAAATGGAAATATAAAATAACGGAAACAATTCAATCACCAACAATTAGCTACAATTAATCCCAATCAATTTGTCAATCGATAAGTCAACTCAATCAATCCTAATCAATCCGTCAATCAATCACGTATTTGCTTCCATATGAGTATTTGCTTCCATATCTGGAAAATCACTAAACTTATGGAACAAAAACAAATCAAATCATTGATATCCTTCTTATGCCTCCGCAAGATGAGCTTCGTGAGAAGAATCCAATCTTGTCCTTAAGAGTGAGATGACGGTGGTCAGAGAAAGGACACTTGTTGTTGGTGCTGTTCAAAGAAAAAAAAAATGGAAGCGATGTTAATCGCTTGGTAGAAAAAGCGACGCTGGTCGTTTAAAAGAAAGGAAGCAATGTTAATCGCTTAGGTAGAAGAAGCAACGCTAGTTGCTGAAAATAAAGAAAGCAATGTTAATCGCTTGGTAGAAAGAGTGACGCTAGTCGCTGAAAAGAAAGGAAGCGTTGTTAATCGCTTGGTTGAGGGAGCGACACTGGTCGCTGAAAATAAAAGGAAACGATGTTAATCTCTTGGTAGAAGGAGCGACGTTGGTCGCTAAAAAGAAAGGAAGTGAAGTTAATCGCTTGGTGGAAGGAGCGACGCTAGTCGTTGAAAAGAAAAGAGGTGATGTTTGTTGCTTGGTAGTAAGGGGCTGGTAGAACGACAGTCAGTCGTTGATATGATAGAATTTGGGTCCAGAAGAAGGAAGAAAAGAGAAAGGAGAAACAGGGAGGAGGAGATAGTATTTGAGTAATAATTGGATACTTTATTCATTCCGAACTCGACCATAAATAGGTCTACAACGATAACAGGTAATCTTAAAAGATTGTTATACACTAATCTTATCACAATACCAATCTTATCACAACTGACAATGCCAACTAAACAACTTAGTTTATTCCAACTAAACCACCTAATATATTTCCTCAACTAAATAAGATAACTAATGGCTCGCCCACCACCTAATTTGCATGCATGAGCCATGCATGAAGCATATCTCATATCATTCCATTCCCCTCACAGTGTCCTTGTTCTCAAGGACAAAATCCAGGTAGCTCTTCGAAAATCGCCAACGATTCTCCCAAGTTGCATCCTCCATTGGTGCCCCTATCCACTTGACCAATATCTCTGTTTTCAGCCGATATTTCCCCTTTTGAACCACGCGGCTATCTAGAATAGTTTCGGGCTATGGTAAAATCTCCAATGCCTCTGAGACGGTAGGGATGGTGCTCGTGGCTGTGGTGACTGGTCCCAAGTGTTTCTTAAGGAGACTCACATGGAACACATCATGAATCTGAGAGCTGACTGGCAGCTCCAACCGGTAAGCAACGGGCCCTATTCTAGCTAGAACTTTATAGGGGCCAAAGAAACGCGGTGCCAACTTCCAAGAACTCCGAAATGCCATCGTTTTTTATCGATACAGCTGCAGCTTTAGATACATGAAGTCCCCTACCTCAAAATTGACGTCACGATGGTGTTGGTTAGCTTGAATTTGCATACGATCACAGGCCAAAATCGGATTCCGTCGAAGTTCGGATAGGATATCTTCACGGATGCGCAGAAAGTCATACACCGCGTTGACTTTAGTGGTGCCCGGAACATAGGCTAGCAAAGTGGGCGGTGGAACACCATATACAGCTTCAAATGGGGTGATTTTGGTAGACAAATGGGTGGCGGTATTGTAACTATACTCAACCCACAAAATCCAATCATGCCACTTCCGCAGCTGGTCACTTGTAAAGCAACGTAAGTACTGTTCAAGAGTGCGGTTGACGACCTCCGTTTGACCATCCGTTTGAGGATGATAACTAGAACTCATCTGTAGAGCAGTCCCTTGCGGTTGGAAAAGAGTCTTCCAAAATGAACTTATAAAAACTCGATCCCTATCGCAGACAATTGATTCCGGCATACCGTAAAGGCACACAATCTCATCCATGAAGACCTTTGCGATGGTAAGAGCCGTGTATGGGTGCCTGAGTGGTATGAAATGGGCATATTTCGACAAGCGGTCGACCACCACCATGATCACCATCATCCCATGCGATTATGGCAACCCTTCCACAAAGTTCATGGAGATATCAATCCACACTTTTTCTGGTACCGGAAGGGGTTGTAGAAGGCCTGCAGGAGCTAAAGATTCATGTTTGCAACGTTGGCAAACAACACAATTTCGAATGAAATCCTTGATTGAAGCATGTATACCCACTCAAGTGAAGCTTGATTGCACACGACTTAGTGTTTTATGGTACCCAAAATGGCCACCAGCTGGTGATGAATGATTGGCAGCCAAAACTAATGGAATCAAACTTGAATTTGGACTCAGTAAAACCATCCCTTGTTTGAAATAAACCCCATCCCGAATTGAGAGTTTTTAGACCTGGTGTGGTGTACCTGTAGACATCAGCTGTTTGTAGTAAGGGTCACTATCCACTTCCCGTTGTAATGACAGCCACCAGTCCGCCACAGGTAATGAGATGGCGAGGAATTCGAATTCAGCTTAGCGTGAAAGCGCATCAGCTCCATTATTGTCTATGCCCCTCTTGTACTGAATGATATAATTGTAGCCAAGAATTTTTGGAAGCTAGCGCGCTTGCGCAGGAATTGTGATACGCTGCTCTAACAGGAATTTGAGGCTTTTCTGATCGGTCCGGACAACAAATGGTCGGCCTATCAGGTAGGGACACCACTTACGAATCGCTTTAACGATCGCAAGCATCTCTTTCTCATATGTGGACAGTGCAAGAGACAAAGGCTTGAGAGCCTTACTAAAGAAAGCAATTAGGCGGTCCCGCTGTGATAGAATCACCCCAATTCCAATTCCCCAAGC
This sequence comes from Acer campestre, assembly GCA_954870605.1. Taxonomy (NCBI): domain Eukaryota; kingdom Viridiplantae; phylum Streptophyta; class Magnoliopsida; order Sapindales; family Sapindaceae; genus Acer; species Acer campestre. Next base: position 31,228,908 of record OX940808.1, on the reverse strand, counting down.
ATCACACTCCATCACGAATGGTTGTGAAAATTTGGGAAGACAAAGCACTAGAGGTGACGTCAAAGCTTGCTTCAGCTGAGAGAAGGCTTCAGCTGCTGTCGGAGACCACACAAAACCGTCTTTCTTTAATGTTTGAGTTAATGGAGCTGTAATACCACCGAATCCTCTTATGAATTTTCGATAATATCCAGCTAAGCCCAAGAAACCACGGACCCCTTTGGCAGAAGTCAGGATTGGCCGGTCCAACACAGAGCGTATCTTTTCCGGATCCACTGCTACACCTACTTCAGAAATATGGTGGCCCAAATATGACACCTGCATGACACCAAAACAACACTTTGACTGTTTAACAAATAATTCATGGTTAGACAGAATCACGAGTACACTTCGGAGGTGGCCTAGGTGATCGACCCAACTACTGCTGTACACAAGAATGTCTTCAAAAAATACGAGCACAAATTTCCGCAAATAAGGTCTTAGAATGTCGTTCATCAGACTCTGAAAGGAATAGGGGGCATTGGTCAAGCCGAAAGGCATGACAAGGAACTCATAATGCCCGTCATGTGTGCGAAACGCGATTTTGTGGATATCCGCTTCTTGGACGCGGATTTGGTGGTAACCCGATCGTAGGTCCAATTTAGAAAAATACTTGGCACCGTGGAGTTCATCCAGGAGTTCATCGATGACAGGGATTGGATACTTATCTTTAATTGTAATGTTATTCAGGGCCTTATAATCGATGCAAAATCGCCACCCTCCATCCACTTTTTTGACCAATAATACTGGCAAGGAGAATGGGCTGTAACTTGGGTGAATGATACCAGAATCTAACATTTCTTTCACCATTTTTTCGATTTCAAATTTCTGGTAGTGCGGATACCTGTATGGACGAACACTGACCGGAGCTTGATTCGGTGCCAAAGGAATTTGGTGGTCATGTTGCCTTGATGGTGGTAGACGGTTTGGAGTCACAAAGATATAACTAAACTCTATCAATATTTGGTTGATTTCCTCTGGATAATTACCAACCAATGGCTGATCCATTGGAGTGATTTGGAGGAAAAACCCAATACCTGATAGTTGTGACAACTCCTTGTACTTTAGAGCTTGTAATGGTGGGTGTCCCAAACCTTGGAATGTAAGAGCCTTTCCCGCTTAGTGGAATGTCATCGATAATTTGCTATAATCTGTCTTGATTGGGCCAAGTGTGGCCAACCATTGCACACCCATAACAGCTTGACACGCCGCCACCGGCAATACGTAGAAATCTGCTTGTACGGGATGGTACTATATGAATAATTTTAGAGCCAAACATCTACCAGCACATTCGATCTTTTCTCAGTTGGCCACCATCACCTAAAACGAATGATCCTTCACTACCGGGAGACCAAGTTTTGTAACTACTGCATGGTCTATGAAGTTGTGAGTACTCCCACTATCAATGAGGACAGTGATTTCCTTGTTTCGAAGCTTTCCAAGAACCTTGAGAGTTTGTGGGTGGGTGGTGCCTGCAATTGCATGGAATGAAATCTCTGGCAGTAGATCATCTGAAGGTGTATCTTCGTCCATGTCGTCGTCGTCGAGCAATAGGGAAGGTAGAGGTGTATCCTCGATCATGAACAGCTGAGGGCGTTGACAGCGATGCCCGGGAATGAATTTTTCGTCGCAGTAGAAACATAGCCCCTTGGCTCTTCGTTCACGAGCCTCTTGCCCCGTGATCCGTCAAAAGGGAGGTGTGGGATTGGCAGCAGTGTTACTGTTCTGACTGGGGGATGGTCCAAGGAGACCAGCGGTAGAAGTGTTGGCTACCTTAGGTGAGATCGCATGGGGTGGTGCTCGGAGAAATGATCCCGGTTTCTTTTGTAAGAGGTTTTGTTCCTCAATTAGGCATGCCACACCAATTGTGTCTGCTAGAGTTTTGGGTTGTTTCACTTTAACGTCAAGTCGGATATCATCCCGCAAACCTACAATAAAGCAACCAATTAGAAACCCTTCAAGTAAGCCGTCGACCCGGTGAAAGAGCCTCTCAAATTCCTCTTAATATGTCGACAGTTGAAACTTGCTTGAGTCGCGAGAGTGCTTCAGAGGGATAGTCATAATCAGTCGAACCGAACCGAAGCAATATGGCCTGAGTGAATTTTGCCCGCGTCAATGGCCCTTTAAATTTCGCTAGCCAACGATGCCATTGGAGCGCGATCCCCTCCAAATGAAAAGAAGCCAGTTGAACTTGTTGATCTCCTGCCACACTTTTGAAGTCAAAGTACTGCTCGGCCTTGAAGATCCACCACGTTGGGTCCTCGCCCCCGAATTTAGGAAACGACAACTTGAGATGGTGGTTGTTATGGTCGGTTGTGGTGTTGCTGGAGTGATTGGTACGAGAACTAGAAGCCCCCTGTCGGACCATATGGTGTGATGATTCGCCCGGCGCAAAAGGATTGGTGTCACTATTGGTAGTTGTTGGGTTATAGGAGGCCCGAATGGCTTGCAATTTTGCCAACACAGTTTGTAAGGAAGCGTGAATTTGGTCGAAGTTTGGCTCATATCTTGCTAGAGCCTCGTTCACTTCGTTACGAAACTCAGTGTTAGATTTGTTTCGCGTACCCATTGAAACAAAATGGCTCTGATACCACTTGATATGATAGAATTTGGGTCCAGAAGAAAGAAGAAGAGAGAAAGGAGAAACAAGGAGGAGGAGATAGTATTTGAGTAATAATTGGATACTTTATTCATTCCGAACTCGACCATAAATAGGTCTACAACAATAACAGGTAATCTTAAAAGATTGGTATACACTAATCTTATCACAATACCAATCTTATCATAACTGACAATGCCAACTAAACAACTTAGTTTATTCCAACTAAACCACCTAATATATTTCCTCAACTAAATAAGATAACTAATGGCTCGGCCACCACCTAATTTGCATGCATGAGCCATGCATGAAGCATATCTCATATCAGTCGTCAACGATAGTAAAGGTGTGTCTGTGCATGCGCCGTCGTCTGCCATTGTCGACAGCGGCACATATGAGATATCTATATGGGTTGTGTTTATGAGAAGGATCGAAGCTCTGATACTAGGTAAGAAATATATAAAAGGAGAAGAATAATTTTATTATTTGTGATGCTTATTCTATTACAGTATAAGCCAATTTATAGGTATAGGAAATTACATGAAATGGAAATATAAAATAATACGGAAACAATTCAATCACTAACAATTATCTACAATTAATCCCAATCAATCTCCCAATCAATAAGTTAACACAATCAATCCCAATCAATCCATCAATCAATCACGTATTTGCTTCCATATGAGTATTTGCCTTCCATATCCCTAAACTTATGGAACAAGAACAAATCAAATCATTGATATCCTTCTATACCCATATCATATGTTTCATATGAAACATTCTCATATCATATGTCATGTGTTAATATCTGAAACATGATACGATTTCACAAAATCATGTTGTATTTCACGTTCCCCATTTATTTCCATGAAATGCTGTGTTTTCCAATTTTTTTCTTTTGAAATTTGTTTTTCTTTAAAAAAAAAACTTTTTCCAAAATCTTCTTAGCTTTGCAATTTTCCCTTAAACTAACATCAATTTCATAAATAATAAAAATTTGTGTATTTAACAAAGAATATTGTTGAGAACTAAGAATAGGTTAGAGAGATGTGATAGTAAGAGGAAGAATATGATATTAAATATGAAAAATTCCCATAAAACATATGTCATGTTAACATCTTAAACATGACATGATTTCACAAAATCAAGATTTATTTCAAGTTAAATGTGAAATACACCATTTATTTCACGTTAAACGTGAAATACCCCATTTATTTCCGTGAAATACAGCCAACATTGTATGTGGGTATTTCACATTGAATGTGAAATACTGCATCTTCCAACTTTTTCTTCTAAAATTGTTTTTCTTTAAAAAAAAAATTACAAATCGTCTTTACTTTGCTATTATTCCTTAAACTAATATCAATTTCATGAAGAAGAAAAAAAAAAGGAAGAAGATGATAAAAGGGTACTATCTAAATTTAATGGCTACAAAGTGAAATGAAATTATAATGAATGCTCAAAAACTTGAAAAACAATGGATGAGGCTAAAAACAAAATTGAATAATTTGATAAAGGTCAATTTTGACAATTTTCCCATAATAATGAAGGGTCATGAAAATTATAATAATTGAAAATAAGTAATGAACTTTGTATGATGCTTAAAATTTTTGTATAATAGTAAAAATCCGGTATGAAAAAGTTTCTGGAAAATTAAAAGATAATCAAATTAAAACATCGTGACAATGTTTAGGGAAAATTCTATTGCAACCTTACTGAAATAGTTTTAGCTACTCAAAAATTCTAACATCATATGTGATAATCTTAAAATGAAAGCAATATCAATTCTAACTCAATCTCTTAGAATATCAACTCTTAGATATGGTAGCTAGTAAGGTTGCACATTTTCCCCTGGATCCCCGTTTCCCCGCTTCCCCATCCCCATTTGTGGGAAAAATTTTAGGGAAAAATGGGGAAATTGGGGGGAATGGGGATGAAAATCATCCTCAAATTGAAATGGGGATGGGGATGGGGGGAGGTACCCCCATCCCCATTTCCCCATTTCCCCCACAATATTATAAAAATAATTATATATATATTTATACATATTTTGTAATGTATTTTCTTTGATATTATTTTGTAATGTATATATATAACATTATTTTGTAATGTATTTTCTTTTGCATTTGTAATGGAATGTTTTTTTTTTTTTTTTTTTTTAGTTTAATTTGTAATTTTCAATCAAATGGGGAAATGGAGAAATGAGATAAACATGGAAACGGGGAAAATGGGGAAATGAGGATGGGGGAGTTTTGGGGGGAGGTCCCCCCATCACCATCCCCATTTCCCCATTTTCCCCAAATGGGGAAATAGGGAGGGATGGGGATGGGGATGGGGGGACCTATATCCATCCTCATTTCCCCAATGTGCATCCCTAGTAGCTAGTGAGTGGTCGAAAGCATAGTCTAGTGGTAACCAGACTTTTCAATAAATATTGAGGTCTCAAATATTGCAACCTCCCCTTCCACATTAGTGATAAGGGGTTCGAGTTCTATCATGCGCAATTTACAAGTATATATGAGGAATTTTCTCCTCAGTGTTATGGTAGTAAATATATGGACCGTATACATATACTGTTTGATCTTGGCAAGTATCGATAAATACTCGACTTGACGTTTTGTGTCATAATTTATTGTAATACTTTAAAAAAAATTAGAATTAAAAATAAAAAAATAAAAAACCAATTGAAATTATTTAAAAAGCAAATTTTTTTTTTTTTTTTTTATAAAAAAAAAAAAATGTGATCTGTTAATATGAAAACAATATTAGAGTGTGTTTTATAAGCTTTTTTCATTTGCGGTTTTTCGAAACAAAAACACTGTTTTTGGTTTTAGTTTCAAAATCCAAAAACGTGTCTGATAGCATATTCTAAAAACTATTTTCTAAAAATAAAAACGCATTCGGTAGATTAATTGAAAATGTTAAATATATATATATATTGTAATATCAAATTTGCATTTTTTTTTTTTTTTACATTATAGTTATAGAATATTTTGGTTCAATAATAGGTCAATTATTTATCACAAATAAGTATCAAGTAAAGGATTCAACATTAATCTCATAATTAACAAATATTAATTTTTATTATATTCTTATTAAATATAAATTACATGGAATAAATTTAAAATTTAAAAAACTTAAGAAATAAAAAAAATAAAAAATAAAAATAGAGGTGCAGATCGATGTCGTAGATTTGCTCCTCCTATGCTAGCTTCTTGAGATGATAGGAAGAATAAGAAGAAGAGAAGAAGGAGAAGGAGAAGGAGAAGATGACCTCTGGCCTAAAAAAATAAAAAAAAAGTGAGTTTAAAAAAAAAATGAAAATTATGGAAAACATTTTTAATGTGTTTTCCATGCTTTTCAATTTTAACAATAAATTAAAAAAAAAAAAATGAAAAACGATTACTGAATGTGTTTTTAAAAGCAAAAACACTAGAGGACAGATTTCAAAGTTAAAAATAAAATGAAATAAGAATGTTCAAAAAAAAACAAAAAAAAAAATGAAAAATATGGAAAATATTTTAATGTGTTTTCCATGCTTTTCAATTTGAACACTAAATTTTAGGGGTGTGCGGCGGATCGGATCCAATGGATTTGCCATGATCCAAGATCCGATCCGATCCGATTGGATCAAAGAAATTGAAATCCGATCCGATCCAATTTTATAGAGGGATCCGATCCGATCCGATCCAATTACTATTTGATCCGATCTGATCCAATTATAAAATATTTCAATCCGATCCGATCCGATATAATCCGATGGATCGAATTAATATAAAGTCATTCGTAATATATAAAAGTTATAATCTAAAATAAATAAAATCAAATAAATTATTTAAACATTACTAATTACCCCAAATAAAATTAACATTAAAAAAATACATGACATAACTTGTAAACTTTATAAAATTCAAAAATTTTATAAACATTATTCATCAGCTCCAAATGTAAACTTAATAAACCGTGATGTTGATGAAGAAGAATAGAAGAAAAGAAGATGGTAAATTGTTGGCGGTAGAGAAATTGAGAAAGAAAATCCAAAATAGTAACATTAAAAATTGTATTTTGGCTGGGCCTTTACATTAGAAAGTAGTGGATAAAATAAATTGCTCAATATAAAAATAAGACCTAATATTTTAGGCGGATTCGGTGGATTTCCAAACAGAAATCCAAGATCCGATCCGATCCAATGGATTTTAGAATTTAGGATCCAATCCGATCCAATCACCTCTCTGGATCCGATCCAATCCAATGGATTGGATCTGATCCAATGGATCGTATTGGATTGGATTGGATCCTGCACACCCCTACTAAATTTTATTTTTTAAAAACAAAATGGTAAAGGGTGGCCCGTCCTGCAAGCCGTTTTTTGTTTTTGTTTTTGTTTTTCGAAAATAAAAATGAAAATGAAAACAGTGTTTTTGGTTTCATTTTTGAATTCCGAAAACGCGTCTGGTAGCATTTACTGAAAACAGTATTCTGAAAATAAAAACAGTAAAAACGCGTCCGGTAGCTTCACTGAAAGCTGAATTCTGAAAACAAAAACAGTAAAAACGCGTCCGGTAGATTAACTTAAAAACATAAAAAACTGAAGAACTTTTACATATATTGAACTCTCCCATCTCTTTAAACTATTTTCTTAAGGTTGTAATATTTATTTGCATCTACTTAAATTTATAATTATATATATATATATATGAAATAATTATACCTCTGTTCATAATAATATAATAATTTAAATTTAATCATTATTTACAGACCATTCAATCATTTTTAATTAAATTATAAAGAGGATTGTATGATATTTCATTTTTTAGCATGAACAAAAAATACATAACTATCAATTTCCATAATCATATATTACTTTTATATTTCATTAAAATTCTCATAACATATCATTGACATAATTTAATTATATAAAATCACAAATAAATTCCAGAAGACTCTTACACCTCCTATTACAAGACATCACCTCCTATTGCGTGAGCAATCTCGCCACATTTTGTTTGCGATTTCATCTCTAACATAACTCATTAGTGCTACATTTGCTGGAGATAAATCTATATTAGGAATTGATCTACCTTCTCCTTCTCCTTCTCCTTCTCTTTCTCCTTCTCCATCAATTAACATATCTTCATTCTCATATTCCCTAAACATCCTATCACCACGACCTTGTGATCGAATAAAGTTATGTAGGACACAACATGCTATAGGTATGAGGCGTTGCCTACGTAATTTGTAATTAGGCATATGTTTCAAAATAGTGAAGCGCGCCTTTAAAACACCGAAACACCGCTCAATTACATTTCGTAACGATGAATGTCTATAATTAGATGAACTACAGTACAATTTATATAGGTGGGTTTGAATTATATATATATATACTTGTAGTAGAATTTTATTATTGATAAATTTATCCTTAATTAAATTTATTAAATAAATTTATCCTTAATTAAATTTATTAAAGAATATCGGAAAAAAAAAAGTCCATATGTCTTAAGTGTACATAATCACAGGAAAGTTTTAAGTGTACATAAATTTGTCTTAAGTGTACATAATCACAGGAAAGTTTTTTAATTGATCCATATGTGTCATAAAAATTTAATCATAACTAAGATAACATCAATAAAATCTACTCAATTTTCCTATTATTTAAATCTAAATTTCCCAAATATTTAACTCATTGACAATTGAATAAGTCCATCACAAATTCACGATTTTGATTTTGTTGAGATTTCATGAAAATAATATCATTGGTAAATTCATAAAACATCATAATAATGCAATAAAACATTAATTTTGTATATATTTTTTCATAAAGTTATATCATGTAGACTAAATACAACTTTATTAAGTCCAAATTTGGTTTGAAAAATAAATAAACCTAAATTCGGTCAAATTTTTTGAAAAAATCTATGAATATTCCATGTACCTAAAGTTGATTGTGAACCTAGTTACTTATAATTAACCATATCCACATAATAGCGGTTGAAGCAATAAGAAAATTAAACAAAAAAATAGATTTTCTAATCAAATGCACATTTTACATAATATTTTACTGTTATAAATTAATAAATAATAGATGAAATAAAATATGAGAGATGAGAGAAGAATTAAACAAGAGAGAGAGAGAAACGTGAGAGAGAGAGCATTACATATTATTGAATTTTCCAGTAGTCATTACAAGTGAGATAGAAGAACATATATATAGACAAATAAAGAATTAAAGAGAGAAAAGGCAAGTGTATCATGTGGGAGAGGAGAGAGGCGGTGGAGTATTGTAGAGGAAGATATTTGGTGATATTATGGTGAGATATTGTGTGATATTTTGTAGGAGATATTTGAGTGATATTATAGAAGATATTTGGTGATATTTTGGGAGATATTAAGGTGATATTTTGGGAGATATTAAAGTGATATTTTGCATGTGGTAAAAGCCACATATATTATAACACTCCCCCTTGGATTTATACCACATGTATTAATCTAGGGAAAAACTCAATGAGATAAAAACTAAGTAAAATATATATAATAATCTCCTGGATCTAATGATGCTGGATGCTCTCAAAACTATCTCGTTAAAAACCTTGTCAGGAAAACCCAGTGGGATAAAACCTGATCGAAGGGAAAAAGAGTATAGTGCACATATGTCTGCTCAGAACTTTGCTCCTCTTGATTGTCTCGTTAAAAACCTCGTCAGGAAAACCCAGTGGGACAAAACCTGATCGAAGGGAAAAAGAGTACAATGCAAATATGTTAATAGTTAATGTTTTCTTCAAAACATTTCTCATAATTATACTTTGCTAGGAAAAACCCAGTGGGATAAAAACCTGAGCAAAAATGTCCATTGATCTGTCAGATCAAAGTAATATTTATGATGATCTTTTGGATCAAGGTAATATATATACGATGATTAGCAAGATCAAAGTAATATTTACAATGATATTTTTGATCAAGATAACATATATACGATGATATATTGAACCAATGTAATATTTATGATGATTTTGTGGATCAAATGATTTTTGGGTGTGCGTAGAGAATTGCCTCATTAAAAACCTTATCAGGAAAACCCAATGGGACGAAAACCTGATTGTAAAGAAAAGAGTACAATGCACATATGCCCAAATATAATTAATATAATTAATATACTTTATTTGATATGCTCCCCCTGATAGGACGCTCCCTCTGATAAAAGTTCTTTTAAAACAATCTTCTAGATTGTTAAACTGGGGTATACAGATATTTATTTCATGAAATGAAATAACATCAAAAATGATTGGAGGGAGTATAAGCAAACACTTGCTTTATAGAGTAATATCCATATGGAATCTTTTCGGAATCTTTTCAACATATTCTGATTGATGGACAAACATTCCATTTGATCTATGATCGACCTTCAGGTCGAGATAATATTTTCTTTCCCATGTCTTTCATTTTTAAACTCATCTACCAAAAATTCAAGAGTTTTCTAGAGCTTTCAAGAGCTCTCCAGGAGCTCCAATTAAATTCATATCATCAACATATGTTGTGAATATAGTAAATTCGAATTCTGATTTATTTGCGAAAACACTTGGGCATATAATATAATTATTATACCCTTATTTTATCAGATATTCACTAAGACGATTATACCACATCCGTCGAGATTGTTCTTAATCCATATAAGGATTTTTATATGTTCATCAAATACAGATTACGAGATCTCGCTTTAAATGCTTCTAGCATTTTAAATCCTTCCAGGATTATAAGTATCTGTATTGAGTGAATCATATAGATAAATGATTACTACGTCTAGAGGACGTATTTCAAGCCTTGTAAAGGCATCCAAATTTATCAAAAATTCGAAACGTAATTGTATTCATCACTATTGAATACCAAGTTTCTGTGAGAAACATTGTACTACGAGTCATGCATCATATCTCACGATCTCGTTTTTCTCATTACATTTTCCGTATAAAGACCCATTAGTATCCAACTAGTTTGACATCTCCAGGTGTCTGGAGTACTATTGGTCTAAATACTTTATGTTTGGCATATGAAGTCAATTCTTTTTGAATTACTTCTTTTCACTTAGGCCAATCATGCCTTTTATATACAATCATTGATATTATGAATATCATAATTATCATTTATAATTTCAGTAGCGCTACTGTGTATAAAAATACATCATCAATGATTGTTTCTTTATGATTCCACATTTTTCTTATATGATTTATAGAAATTTTCTCAATTTCAATATATTTGAATCTCTGTTGAGATTTCTTCCATTTCATAGACTCGTATAGAAATTTTCTCAATTTCAATATACTTGTATCTCTGTTGAGATTTCTTCCATTTCAATGAATTTAGTCTTTTCATAGACTTATGTCTCATTAGATATATCAGACTCTTACAGAGTTGATTTAGAGAAAGTGGATTTATTTATAACTCGAATTTTGCTTACATTAGGATCCTGATAACAATACCTTTCAAAAAGGTTCATAAGCTTATGAATTATAACATGTATCAGATGATTTATTTGTTGCTTTTTACTCAGATCGTTCTTTAGGAACAATCACCCGGCCGGGGTTTATGAGATGACAACTTATAAATCTTGTTACCTTTAATATATCAAGTAACAAATTAATAATTATCTGATGATTAATTATCTTTCGTATTTGAATTATACAAATATTGAAATGAGACACATTTATATATAGAAAACCGAACTGGTATCTCTATTTTATATAAGAGTAACTTTTCATTTAC
>OX940808.1:31149833-31217322 GCA_954870605.1 Acer campestre | reverse complement strand
ACATATATATATATTGTTACTATAATATATATATATATATTATAATAATATATATCATAATATTATATATAATATATATCATAATAATATAGAATATAATATTATATATATTTGTATACTATATATTATATATTATTATATTTTTTATATAATATATAATATTATATTATTATATATAATAACAATATATATATATTATATGTATATATATTAGTAATATATAATAATATATTATATATTATTATAATATATATATATATATTATAATTATAATATATATAAGAGGGGCACTCTGGTCATTAGAACTTCTTGTCCCGTCCTATTCTAGTCATACCAAACACATAATAATACAGTTAACAGTTCTGTCACAGACCTTCTAAACACAATACAGAACAACTTGTACTGTACTGTCCTGTCTTGTCTTGTCCCGTCCCATCCCACCTTGTCCTATCCCATCTCCGTGCCAAACACACCCTAAAAAATGACAAAGCTATCTGGTAGTCATTTTTAAAAAACCAAAACTCCAAAACACAGAGAACGAAAAGTTTGGCTTTCTACGTTAAATAGAAAAAATATTGGAAACAGTTTATTGATGTTTTCGGTGTTTTTAGTTTGTCTCATTGAAGTATATACAGTATATTACACATCTCTCTCTCTCTCTCTCTCTCTCTCTCTCTTAATTTTTTTTTTTGAAACGTCAATTGGCATTTAAAATATATATACATATATATATATATATCTCTCTCTCTCTTTTGTTACTTAGAACATGTTTGATTTTTCTATTTAACACTTAATTGCACTTAATATGTGTCATTAAATTGTTTCGTTTGATTTTTTAAGTGATAAAATCACTAGTTGTGAAGAGTGAAAAAATTTCACTTTTCACTTAACAACAAATCAACTGAATATATATTAATTTATTACTTTCAAATTTATTCTCACAAATCTTAACTAATATCCTGTCTTCTCTTCTCTCATAACCCTTAACCATATTAATATTTTGTTTTTCTTCTCATGTTTTAAATAATTTTAGTAGCCATCAAGCCTAGTTTTTTCAAGACTTCAAAATCTCCATTTGAATCCAATTTTTTTTTTTTTTTTAATTGTATTCAAACCTATTTCGACTTCTATTTATATTTCGGTAGGGACTTTTTTTTTCTCATAATTTGATTAGTTTTATATTATGTGATTGGAGAAAATTAGCACTTTCAAAAAAATAAATAATAATTAACCAGTTTTGCAAAGAAACTTAAACCAACTTAACCATAAACTACAGCACTTTACATGTGTCGTAAGCACCACAATATCATCTCTATATGCCTAGATGAGATACTCCCAAATTCGACACTAATTTTGTTAATTTACATATATATATATATATAATTGAATTATATCTGTTTGTGGCATATTTATATGGTATGTCCACCTTGATAGAGCATATATTATAAATGTATAATTATATTAATATAATTCCACATATAAACATTGAACACATTATTTTTGGCTTATTCTAACCTATTGTTATTTCTTAAACTAAACTTCAATTAACTTGTTCAATTTTTATACTTTAAGGAGTTATATTTTATTGGGTAGTTTATATATATATATATATATTTGTTATTATATTATTAAATTATTATTTTTAGTTGTCTAAAATATATTAAAATGTAAATATATAACAAATAATAGTTGAAAGGGTATAGATGTAAAAGTATTTCTTTTTAGATATTTGTAACTTAAAAATAAATAAAATAAAATAAAATAAAAAATAAAAAAAAACAACAACAACAACAACTTATCACTTATATTCAGTTTTCAGTGAAAATAAAAATAAAAATCAAACATATTATTCAGTTTTCAGTTTTCGGTCACTATTCAATATAATTAAGCACTATTCAGTCTTCAGATGAAAAATCAAATGCATCCTTACCTTTTATTATTATTATTATTATTATTATTATTATTATTATTTGTATTATAAGAAATATTACAATATGACTGCCAAGACATGCTAAAATTAAACAATAAATATATGGTCCGAATATCTACTCCCACAACGGGAGAGACTACTTCCACAAACCGGGAAGAGAACTCTCCACACATACTTATAAAATGTGCATGATGAAATTTAAACACCTCACCATTGATATGGAAAAGAGATGCACTACCACCCCTGTTAAGAGGTAATGTGCCTTTTGCTACCCACTTTCTTTCCCAATTTTTTCTTGTTTAATAATTTTGATTAGTATTTTAATTATACATATTACATTTATTAAAGTTATAAAAAAGTATAAAATAAATTATCAATAGCTATACATAAATTGTATTAAAAAATTACTATCACTGAAATTATTTTATGAGTAATGATTTTTGATTAATAATTGAAATATAATAAAAGATATTCTAAATAATCATTAACATTTAACCACATAACATAATAATAATAATAATAATAATAATAATAATAATAATAATGGTCTAAAAAAAAAAAAGATATATATAAAAATAAATAAAACAATAATCATATTGAATTTTTTTTTATATATTTTAGACAAAAATAAAATAAAGCACTAATCAATTTTTAATCAATTTTTAATTAATTTAAATAATTTTTGTTTATAATATATTTATATGCATAATTTAACTATAGATAATATCATTTTTACTCTAACAATATATTGAAAAATATATGTTTTTAAAATGCTATTAGTTTTTTTTTTCTTCTTCTTCTTTCATAATAATGTTTTCAATTATTGCTACCAGACCCATTTTTGGTTTTGAAAAACATAAAAATCAAATTCTCGTTTTCAGAAGAAAATATATAAAACAGAAAAAAGAAAATAAAAATATTGCTAAACATGCCGTTAAATTTTTTTGGTGATTTTCAATTTAATTCCTAGATTTTTTTTTCCGTGTCTTTATTATTATTTTTAGGGTTAATATTAAAAATCTCTCCTCACCTTTGAACGATTATTGGATATATAATTACAAATGCTTCTATTTTAGAAACCTCCCCTATAAACTAACACTGTTAGTATTCCATTTGTGTTGATTGAGTTTGACTATTAAAAAATCTAAAATGTCCATATTTAAGCTTCAATTGTATGAATTGGCTATTATACCCTCATATTTTTACCAAATAAATTAATAAAATGATACAAAATGCGGGAATGTTAACTTGCAAAGGAGAATTTATTTTGTGGATAATTTTACCCATAAAAATAACAAAATGATAAATGAACCAAAAACATTGAAAATGAGTATTTGTTTGGATATATATATATATATATATATATAAGATAAATAAATACATATTCTGGTTTATTTTTAATGTTTTTGGTTCATTTGTAATTTTGTTATTTTTAGGGATAAAATTGTCCATAAAACAACTTCTCCTTTGCAAGTTAACATTCCCGTCTTTTGTATCATTTTTTTTTTTTTAATTTATTTGATAAAAGTATGAGGGTATAATGGTCAATTCATATAATTGAAGCTTAAATAGAACATTTTAGATGTTTTAACGGTCAAACTTAGTCAACATAAATGAAATGCTAATGGTGTTAGTCCATATGAGAGGTTTCTAGAATAAAAGCATTTGTAACTATATATCCAATAATAATTAAAAGTTGAGAGAAGGATTTTAATATTAACCCTTTTTTTTGGTACGTGATCCCTAAGTTTTTGTAAATACGTTAAATAGGTCTCATTAACAAAAAATTTAACAATCAAAGATGAAAGAATATGTAAATCGATTATTTTGCCCTTAATTTAAATCGATGAGAATAAAAGTACCATTTTACCCTCTATTCTTTTTAAATTTAACGATTGAACTTTAAATTTAAGCCAATAAAGATATCGTAATCGGAAGCTAACGATAGTAAAAGGAATGAACGTAAAATTCAACATCTTCTCCTCATTAATTCCAGACGAAACAAAGAGTTAGACAAAGTAAGAACAGATTCTTTGTGTGGAGATAGTAAAAGTTAAATAGAATATGCAATACTTGATTGTTTGGACAATGAACATGCAAATATGCAACTACATATTATGCTGTAATTGATCTCATCCGTCTTATATATCTAACGAACTAGATTTCAGATCCATTTCTTATAATAAATAATAAAATTGGACAGTCGATCACATAAGAAGACTTCTCTCTCTCTCTCTCTCTCTCTCTCTCTATATATATATATATATTTAAAAAATATATCAAAAATTAATTTTTATTCTTTCCTCTTGATTGCTATTCTCTCCATCAAAATCATCGGTACTTGCATTTTCCATAGCCTACAATAACATAACAAACAACAAGGAACGGAACAATTAAAATTGATTTTTTTCAGTCAATGAAAAAAATATAAGGTTAATATTATTATTTTTATATATAATAATAATAATAATAATAATAAAGTTAATAATATTGATCCTCTCCTAGACAACATATTTGCACAAATTTTAAGTTTGTCACAAGGTTTCTAATAAATTTCAGAAAAGTTTATATAAGTTGTAGAGATCGGAAAAGTATACTATACTTTCCGATTCAAGTATTTTTAAATTCTGCAGGGGACTTACCAAGATTAATTTCAATATTTGATTTTTTTTTTATTTTTTTTTATTTTTAAGAGATATTTCTAATAAATTTCAAAACCAAAATGATGTTGGTCTGGTACCTACACTATGAGGTCATCGGTTAGAGTCTCTTTTCCTCTAAAAAAAAAACCTTGAATTTATATAATATTTAAAATATAAATAAAAAGGTACGTACTTGGATTGACGTTAGTGATGGACCCGGTTTGCTTGAAGTCACAGTCGTAATCGTTCCTTTCAGTGGCCTGGTAGTACAAGTTCATGGCGAAGGCAGCATGGGCCCGGACCGTGTTCGGGAGGAAGCATGGGCCGCCTTCTTGGATGGCTCCACAGTCCAAGCCCAACCCACACACGTAATCAATATTGCTCTGTAGGGTCTCCACCTCTGCCCCTGTTTTGGGCAGGCACCACCGTTTTGCACCCTTCCGCGGCGGCTCAGAAACCGGTGTCACTGGTGGCTCTGGGGTTGGGTTCATGGGAATGGATGATCTTGCCTGCAAAAAAGCCAATTAGTAAATAAAATCATTTAGAGATCGACATATATTTTTAATACATACCAATATTTCTTACAATAAACTCAGATTCAGTAAATTAAACTACGAAAACATTTGATTCCTAATTCAAAAATTAAAATTTAAGTTTGATTTTTATTCCATTCATGATCCCATAGCAACTCTTGAATTGAATATAACTATGATCAATGAATTTAAATAGTAACTTAAAAATAAAAAAAAATAAAAAAAAACATATTTATAATTTCGAAATAAATTTTAAAATTGTATCCAAAAACCTTTTATACAATTTAATTCTAAATGTTCACTAAAAACAATTTGGTTTACGAATCTAATGTCACTATGATTATTAACTATTATTAGTCCGATTGCAATCACTAATAAACAACATGTAACACGGTGACTGTGATCAGCCGCGGCAGCTACCGTGGCCCGAAGGATTCCGATGTTGTAAACGGGTGTCATATCCGGCTGAAATAATCCAAAATTCCTCTCAGATGTGGGTCCGGGTTTGAGATTTTCATTGAAAAGCGCAAAAATGTAAGTCTCAAATGTCCTCTTGGGCATGAGGGGCGTGCCGACCCCGGACGTTACATGCTCCATGAGATTCCGGTTGTACAAAGCCGCGCTCTCGGTGTCAACAGCGACTTGTGCTGAGTCACCTTTCGATGGCCATCCGGTTTCCGCTATAACGATCTCGATATCTGAAAAATCGAGGAGTTTCATAGCTGAAAATACAGCGTCAAGCTGCGCATCCAACATGTTAGTGTATGTCAACTTGGTATTTACGTCGAACACTCCCGAGTTGGGCCTAAAGAGAGCGTAGTCGACAGTATCGGCCGAGTAGCCGAAAAATGGATACGGGTTGATAAGGAAAGGAGAATTGGTGGCTCTAAGGAAGCTAAGGAGAGGTTTCAAAACATGTGTATCGTATCCTTGTCGAAACTTTCCGGTGGACGGAGGACTTGAAGATGCTAGAATGCCCAATGAATGAGGCGTCGAGACTTGGATTCTACGGTCTAGAGAGGCACCAACTAGGGCGGTGTGTAGGGTTTGCATGGCCGGAACAAGGCTTGATATGAACTGCTTGTTCGCAGTGGAGAGGACTTCATTGCCGACCAGAATCCGGACGATGTTGGTGGCCGGAATGTGGGGTTGGATGTAGATCTTCAACCATTGTTGAGCGAAGCTCAGCTTGGTGAGTTGGGGGATTTGGTCATTAGGGACAGTGACCGTGATTGCAATCCCTGTGTGTGCAAAGGCTTTTAGGGTATCGGATACGGTGTCGAAGAGCCTAACGCGGTTAATGATGGTTGATTCTAACAGGAACTGCGCAACCTTAGCTGGTGGAGGGAGGTTGTTCGCAACTGTGCCATAGTTTACTCCAATCGTTCCTTCAACTCCTGTAAAAAAAAAAAAAAAAAAAAAAAACACAAGATATGATAAGTGTACATATACGTGTCATAAGATTTTTTAAAGCACAAATAAGTTAAAATCAACAGAATATCCAGATTTCGTTTGTTTAGATGGTGTATATATATACATGAAAATCGACTATATAGATGATGATAAATAAATTGATAATTAACCTTGGATGAATAGTGAAGATGCAAGAAGAAGCAAAACTGTAGAGAAGACGCTTGTAGCAGCAAAGATTTTCTTCATGGTGATTGTATAGTACTGATCGAGGTGGTGGTGTATGGGAGCAGCGGCAGCCATGCATATGCTTATGCATGGTTGAAGAAGAATAAGGAGATTTTGGAGATGCTTTGCTTTGTGAATGGGAGAGTGTCAAGTACTAATTAATTGCCAAAATTTTGTTTGCAGTGTTTTTGTTTTGTTTTTTGTTTTATTTGTATGAGAGCTTTATTGTTCTCTGTGTGTGCTTTGAAATGTCGACCTTTGAACAATTCCAATTGGCTTTTCCTTTACATCTGTTCTATAGATATCATCCCATCACCTTTCTTTTTTAGAAGGATATATAGTTTCTTGATACATTTTTTTTTCTTTCTCGTTAACCATTACACTATTACATAAATTCGAGATTTTTTAGAAAGAGGAAGAATTCGACCCATAACCTCGTGATACAGTGTGAGGGGCTTATCATCGGACCAATCTCATCTTGTCATATAATTTCTTGATACTGAGATTGAGGAGTTAGAGCATAGACATATATATGACTTGAACATACAATTTTATAGACACGCATATAGGGATATAGAGCAAATTAAGTTAGGGTTTGATGGGACCATGACCCTAGGCCCACGAATATTTTTAAAAATATATTTAAATTTTACCCTAATTTACTTTTTGTTATTTACATTTACTCCTGATTTCTCGAACTGGCATCGACTCTATTGTAGAGAGAGAGAGAGGGTTCATTGTTCTATAAAAGTGAAAGTGGTGATATTTTATAGAAAGTGGTGATATATAGGCTGTGTCACATCTTTGCTTCCACTCGAAGGTTGAGGGAATTAAGGAATAATCTTTTCTTCCCGAGCTGGACAAGGAAGGTATTGAAAAACTGAACTCTATCTCCACATATATATATATATATATTTATATTCTTTTTCTAACTTGTGTTAATAGTGTTATAAATCCAATAATACACACAACAATTAAAGCACCTTAAATAATAAATTAAATCTAAGATAAATAGAAAATATACATCTTGAATCCATGATAACTTGCGAAAAGAATTGTAGATCCGTAAGAACAATTGCTCATACTCAGATTAGGTCTTCCTATACCTACTTCCTCAAAACCTTTTTACAATACCGTTTCAATGAGTGGGGAAACCCAGCCTTATTCAGTTTTGGGTTCACCTCATAGAGCCCATTACTTTTGGCCTATACTAAAACATCACATCAATATAATTGGGTTGCCCAATATTCAGTTATAATCACAATAACATATTGGACCTTCAGACAATTAAAGTAAAGTTACGATTCAACTAATTTTAGGAAACCAAAAACTCAGTCGATAACATCCCATAAATACAGAAAATTCTAATATCCTCCCACTCTGGGATCTGGCTTAAATTTATAAAAACTAGTTTTACAAAACGACTCTGAAGTTGAACAACTAAAATTTGTGGCCACTTAAAAATAAAATTAAAAAAATACCTTAACTGAATTAGCTTTATTACTTGTGAATTGTGATATCACAAAACTAACTAAGAATATCAGTCCTACAAAGGTATTACATACCTTCAAACATCACTTAACATGGAAACAATCAAACAAAACTCATGCATTACAAAAGTGACAATAAAACATTTCCTTACGGAAACACAAAAGACTGAGAATCTCCCACTCAAAAATACCCATGTTATCAACATGATTTTAGAAGTCAACAACAGGTCTAAGCCCCTTGGTTAATTGATTAGCTATCATAGCCTTAGTATTCACATGATTAACGATGATATCACCATCAGGGTTGGATCTAGAGGGGGGGCCGACAGGGGCATGACCCTCCAAAGAAGAAGTTTTGAGTAGAGGTTAGAGACGGTGAAAGAAATAGGGAGAACTAACTAATAGAGAGAACTTGTGAGTTGTGACTAGTGAGAGAGGGGAAAGAGAATATTGGAAAGTGTCTCTGACTTGGTAGTTGGAGTGTTGGACATTAATTTTTATTTTTTAAATAAAACTTGACTTTATTATTATTATTATTATTATTATTTTAAAAGAAGAAAAACATTTTATCACAAACTAAATCATTATGTAATTGAAATAAAAATCAAACTGAAAATTTAATAGATTTAGTTATAAATAATTTTCGAGATATAAACAACGACCGGTTACAATTTGTCTTGAATATTAATTTTTATCCAGTCCCACCTCCCCTAAAATAAATAAATAAATAAATAAAAGCTAAAATCCTGACTTCACCCTTGATCACCATTTTCACCATGTCTCTGACAGTAAGGTATTTGATCTCAATGTGCTTAGAACCACTAGAACTCTTAGGGCCCGTTTGGTGCACGGGATAAGATATTATTGGATTATTTCCAATCCTTTTCCCACATTTGGTGGACACTTCGGATTGGACAACTCATCTCGTGGAGCCCACCTATAATCCTGCAACTGCAGGACTATATAATCTCGTCTCAAATGTTGGGACAATTTTTGTCCCAGCCTTTTAATTTAATTTTTTTTTTTAACTTTTTTGGTAGGACCCAAGCCTTTACTTTATCTTTTTAATAACCAAAAAAAAAAAAAAAAAAACGAGTGCAACTAATCTTTCTTTTTCGTATAATTTTCTAACAAGCCAAACACAATCCAAATTAATTCAATCAAATCCAGTGATCGAAAGACAACATCCAAAAAAGGTTGGCTCCAAATCAATGGGATTATTTTATCCCGAATTCAATTTCTTCACCAACGCCGCCTCCTCTCACTGCTTGCACCATCAACGACCACTGCAAGATCTCCACACGCCTCCGAATTCCACCGACCGCCGCCCCTCTCACTACCGTTGCTTCGACCGTCGTTGCTCCCTCCACATCTGACATGTACCAGTGAGATCTCCTCTCACCATAGTAGATCTATAATTTGTTTCCACCATTGTTGTAAAAGAGAAATGAGAGAAAGAGATTGGAGAAGGGAGAAGGGAGAAGGGAGAAGGGGAATATTAAAATTTGTTCCTAGTAACAAGGAAAGAGAAAGAGAAGAAAAGAGATTAAAAAAAATGGAGATGGAGTTTCTTGTTGGATTTTGTGAATGAAAATTGTTGATTGAAGTTGTCCTAAAAAAATGAGAAAGAAAGTCTAAAGAGAAAGAAGAGAGAACAAATACAGCAGAGGGAAAAAAAAAAAGAGAGAGAGACTTTTTCAACAACTTTTTCAAACTTTGATTGTTGCACAAACAAACTTTCAAAGCACTCTTAAAAGCAAAAAAGCAAAAAGCTTCACAAGATGGTAGTAGTAACAAGTATAACAAATATAGCAATATAGAGTAACTACTACAATGTAAAGTAAATGAATTCAATAAAAGAAAAAAAAAATCAGCACAAGGTTTTTTCAACGTGGTAAAACCTCACAACTTGAGGAAACATCCACATGTTGATGCCACAACCACCTGCAACACTATCTTTCACTAGTTGGTAGAATATATACCCTCAAGCAATCAAATCACATGATCCATCATACTGGATCTTCCCACTCTAACCTACCCTTAGACCTTTTACTAGTGAGAGACTTGCCCCTTTCTATTCAAGACACTTCACTTGTCTCTAGAAAGTTTCCTTGCTCAACTATCTGGATCACCTCGATCCTAGTCAAGACTTCCTTGCTCAACTTTCTGGATCCTCTGCTAAAAATAGAAACTTAAAATCAATAAAAACAATAATTCATGATAAAAATAGAGCATATCTTTTTTTGGAGGACAAGGATACTCTGCTGAGCAGTGTTGAGCTTTGAAGGATCAATTAACAAGTGTCTTTTTTTAAATTGGATGGCCAAGATTAATTCTTAATTTTATTCCCAATTTTTAATACCCAACTTCACCTTTTTGGCGTTTTATAACAAAATTCATTTAATCCCAAACATCACCTCAAACTTAAACTTTACACATTCATATGGGAGAGTCCAGTTACCAGATTAAAAATAAAATAAAATAAAATAAAATAAAATAAAAAAATAAAAACTCCTACAAATTTAAGCTTTTGAAAATCCATAAAATCCTAGAACAAAATTTTAATTATAAGGGTTTGTGGGTTGATTCAAGTTCCATTTTTCGATTTGGACTTCAATTCTGCTCTTCAATTCTTCTCGCTGGGTTGAAAACCAAGCTTTTCACCACTTCAAAACTGGTCCCTACCCACTTTCACTTTCACTTTCACTCCCATAATTTCCCAAGTCAAAACTCAAACATTTTATGATTTCAAGTTTCAACGGCATATTCATTGGTTTATTTAAACCCCTGAATAATCAACAACACCAAGAAAGGGAAGAAAAAAAAAAAGGAATACACACAATAGGACAATTTGGGATGAAGGTTTCAGAATTTTTTTATTTATTTATGAAATCATAACCCAAATATATTTTAGGAGGAGAGGTAGTTTGTTTGGGTTATTCGTGATTCTAAGATAGAAGAGAAGAAATATAGATTTATTTCATCCATTGGTGGAATGGGAAGAAGATGAAGATGATACAATTTACAAAAAAAAAATGAAGACCGATAAATTCCAGTTTTGAGAATTTAACTATTTTTTTTTAGGGTTTGGTGTATGGACTTATAAAACGACGTAGTATTGGTTTTAGTTAGAGGGACAAATAATAAGAGTAAATTCTGACCACATGTTATTTTAATTGATCCTTCAAAGCTCAGCACAGCTCAGTAGAGGATCCTTGTCCTTTTTTAAATGCATAAAAGGGGTGTTTCCTATATTAAAAAAAGACTTGAGTGATTGAGGTGTTTCTTCACCAGATATTTGCCAGAATTTGAGGAGATGCTTAAAGAAAGTGGGAGCTTTTTTCAAGCCGAAATTCTGCTTCCTTGTTTTGATTTGTTTTGTTTGCATCAATGTCTTTTTTCTAATTTTTTTTTTTTTTTTTTTTTTTATTTTTTTTTTTTTTTATATGCTAGTCAAAATTTAACAGCATAAAAGTTTCGTCAAACTATTTTTAATTTCTGTTTTCCTTTTTATCATATTCAAAGTACAAGCTGTCTTATCCATCCACAAACTTATTTGAGTCATCCAATTTAAAGTCTCTTTGGATATTGAGAACTTTCACCAACCAAAAAAAAAAATTCATTATCGGAGAATTGGGTTTCTAACTTTAGAAAATGTTTTAGAATAAATTTCCTTTTAATAAAAATATTACAACTATTGTTTTTATTTTCTATTTTTTTTTTAAATAAAAATAAATCATTCTATCATCTAAAGACATTTAACAAACTAAGACTATCTCCGACCCATTGCATCAGTAAAAAAACACTCATGTACACAGAACATATATATTATAACAATAATGTTAAACATCTCACATATAATCCTACTATTTTCATCCCAACACACGTAACAGTTAAGGTGTCACTTGGTAAGTGGACAAACATTAATTGGTGAGTGAATACATGAGTAAGAGAGATAAGTATCAATTAATGTGTGTTCACTCACCAAGTGATACCTCAGCTGCCAAGTGTGTTGGGATAAAAATGGTGGGATTTTAAGTGGGATGTTTAGCATTATTGATATTATAATTGGCCGTTTAGCAATTATTTTCTCAAAATTAAATAAAGGTATAAAAATCAAGTGCAACTATACAAGTCTTGTAAATACAGTACTTGCCGTTTCAAAAAATAAAATTAAAAAGTTAATACAGTACTTGCGACAGTCCTGTTAATGGTTTGTACCAGTTACCCAATATGTCTTCCTCACTTTTATAACCCTAATGCATCTAGTATACCACGTATATAAGTAAGGCTATGTTTGGCATGATTTTTGGAAGGTGGCTTTTGGGTTTTAGAACTTAAAAAATTGTTAAGTTAAAAAATTAAAATTTTAAAAATAAAAATAAAAAAATAAAAAAATAAAAAAACTTTTGAGTTTTAAAAGCTTTTCCGAGAGAAGCAGAAGCTAGAGTCTAGATGCTTCTCTTAGAAGAACTTCCAAGTAAAAACAGGGGAAGTTGTTATCCTTTGATGAAACTTTTAAAATGTTCAATATTTCACCCTTATTTTTATCAATAACAAAACACAATTTCGTCTCATATCCCACCTTACACTTTTTTTTTTTTTACTTTATACTCTCTCAAAAAAAAAAAAAAAAAAAAAAAAAAAAAAAAAAACCTTTAATCACTTTATTATTTTAATAGATTTTGTTTGAGATCAATTTTACTTTATTTTTGAAAAAAAATATATTTCAAATTAATTTTTATTTGCTTTATTATTTAATAGATTTTATTTTAGATTAATTTTTATCTCTTTGTTATTTTAATATAATATTTTATTTCAGATTAATTTTTTATCACTTTATTATTTTAATAGATATTTTTATTTCAGATTAATTTTTATCAATTTATTATTTCAATAATATTTTTTTTCAGATTAATTCTTCAATTTATTATTTTAATATAATTTTTATATCAGGGTAATTTTTATCATTTTAGTATTTTAATATAATTTTATTTGAAAAATATAATAACAAAGAGTTATATTATACTATACTAAATGAATTTTTATCACAAAATATAAATATTATTATTTAGGTTACTCTATTGTCATCCATAAAATATCTTCATAAACCTAATTTTCTTCTTACATCCATACTAATAAATTAAAATTATTAATTTTACTCCCTACACCCTTTAAAATACAAAACTATCCTTTATGTATTTTTTTAAAAATTTTAAACATATATTGGCTGCACTATTTCTTCTCATTTGCTTCCACCATCAATAATAATAATAATAAAAGAAAAAATAAAAATAAATAAATAAATAAATAACTATTTTTTCAATCACCAAACAACCCAATTTTTTTCATTTAAAAATTTGTTTTTTTTTTCTACTCCATCCACCAAGTTTTTGGGTTTACAAACCAATTAAATTAATAAGAATTTGGAGTTGAATTAAAGTAAAGTGAGTGAGTTGTGTTTGAGATCCGTGTAGACTTGATCGAGTTGTACACCTATTTTTCTTTAAAAAAAAAAAAATAAATAAATAAAAATTCTACAACTGCAACAATTTTTTCACTTAATCACAAAACAATAATAAATTAAAGTAAACATATCTGAATGCATTCGAAATCTATGAAATCAATTCTTTGTTCATCCATTCATTGACTATATGTGAAAAATAATTATATTTCATGATTGATATTGGGTTTGATTAAGTATCTATTATTAGGGTTTATGATAGATAGGGTGTTCAAGTAGGAAATAAATTTAATTTTCAATTATAAAGCCATGTATTTCAAGTAATTGAATGTAAAGGTATTTTAGAATAAAAAACGTTTCATTAAAACATGGATGTAGGAAGAAATTTTGTGGGTGGCAATAGAGGCACCCATATTATTTACTTCCAAATTAAGGCCGCACATATCATAGTTAAAAATGATTTTAACTTGTTCCAACCAAAAGCTCAAGTATAAAAGCTCTTATAAAGTTATAATATACATTATTCAAACCGTAATTGAAAAACTAAGGCCCCGTTTGATTTTTTGTTTGAAGACTGAATAATGCTGAATGTTACTGAAGACTGAATAGTGACTGAAAACTGAAAACTGAAAACTGAAAACTAAAAACCAAGTTTGTTTTTTTCACTGAAAACTGAATATAAGTGATAAGTTGTTTGTTTTTTTTAAGGTATAAATATTTTTACCTCTATACCCTTCTAACTATTATTTGTTATATATTTACATTTTAATAAATTAAGGACAACTCTAACATATAAATTAATTATAAAATAAATTTATTTAGTTATTAATAATTATTCAAATTTATATTATTCTGAATTTGTTGATTTGTGAATAGATTGGGTTTTTTTTTTTCCTTTCCTTTTTTTTTTTTTTTTTTTTTCGTTCGTTCTAAACTTAATATCATTATCAATGAATAACAATATGATTATCATTTTATTTTTTTTGAATAGTAAACATTTATTAAAAGGGCAACCAAAACCCAAGAGCAAAGCACAAACAGCAACAAAAGCAAACAACCAAACCATGCCAACAAAAAAAGGAAAAGACAAGAGCAGGAAATAGATTAAATTATAAATACAATTAGGGCTTTAACAGAAGACAAAATTGGAAATATATTAAATTGGTGAGGATAGTTTTGGAAGTAAAACTTTGTATTAAATTCTCCTGGATTTGTGTTAAGTGAAAAGTGAAAAAATTTCACTTTTCAAAACAAGTGATTTTAGGTGCTCATTAAGTGATTTTACTACTTAAAAAATCAAACAAAATAACTGAATGGAACACGTTAAGTGCCAATCTGTGTTAAATGGAAAAATCAAACAGGGTCTAAAACTTTTTACTTTCCAAGCGCATCCCAAACAGGGGATTCAAAAAACAAGCAGTATGATATTGATACAGTGAAGGGTTCGAGTTCCATCATGCTCGATTTACAAGTATGTGTTATGAGTTTTCTCTGATTCCTGGTATGATGGATTGGTGGTAGTAAATATCTGAGTTACACATGTACGGTTTGATTTTGACAAGTTCCGGTAGACCCTGAACCAGACCATTTGATGTCAGAATTTATTGTAATACTCTTCGGAATACTAAAAAAACAAAACTAAAAACGTATATATGATATGAAGCGCTTCTCTAGTTGCTTGAAATAACATAAATTTAAATAATAATAATAATAATAATAACAATATTAATGATGATGACGATGATGCCCAATTCAAAAAAAAAAAAAAAAAAAAAGCAAATAATACAAATAATAATTTGCCTTAATTTCTTTGTTCAATAGCATCTATTGGGAAGCATGCAGAAACCACAAAAAATAAATAAATAAATAAAACCCCACAAATATTATTACAAGAATACAAGAAATTATATGTTTGGATAGCAAGAAAAGAGAGGAAACTTATCTGGAAAAGGCTTGAGAAGATCGAGGATGAAGAAGAGAGAAGACCATATTTAATTTTGATTATTTCCACTTGTAGTAATATTTCTTGTTCAAATGAGCATCTCATCAAAACAGAAGCATCAGCGCCATATATATATATATATATATATGATCAAGAAAGTGATGAGATTTTCATGTTTTTGGAATTCTCATTTGAGAACAAAAAAAAAAAAAAAGAGTTTTATATTACATCTGTTTTTGGAATACTCATTTGAGCAAGAAAAATTACAAAGTGGAATCACAGCTTTTTGAGATCCCTCTCTCCCTCTCAAACTCTCAATCTTGTTTTCTTTTTCTTTTTCTTCTCTCAAAGTCTCTGGAGCATTCAAACCATCTCCAATTGGTGACTCTCAAAATCTATGAAGACTGTTATAAATAGATGCCTCATGCAACCACCACTGTTTGTAATTACCAAAATGCCCTTCCCCTTTCAAACTTTTTTTTTTTTTTTTTAATTTGCATTTCAGCTTTTGTTATTAGCTAAGAATATATTTTTCTCTTAAAATTTTCTTTTATTTAATTTTTTTTCTTGTTTAAGTCATTGGATTGAATCGAATGGTTATTAGAACCTGAATATGACCTAAAAGATAAACAAATGTTGACCCCAACACAGTGGCGCATCTAGAAAATTTATTCAACAGGGGTTGGTTCAAAAATACTAAAATCTACCACCATCGAATGACTTAGTGGTAAGGAATAGGAACGCTCGTTCAGTTTGACAATGTCTCAGGTTCAAGTCGTCGCATATATATAAAAAGAAAATACTAAATTTTAAAAATATAAATAATAATAATAACAAATATAATAAAAATAATATTAAGTAATAATAAAAACAATTGAATTCGTAACATTGTTTATTACAACCTAAACTTAAAAGGTAAATTTTGTTCACAAACGTCAACGAGACAATAAAAACAATCAATATAAACAAATTAAACGATCACAATTCACTAATTACATACTATATAGTAAATCAAAAGAAATTTAAGAAAATTGTAGCTCAATTGGTAGATGGATGAGCATAGGGCTTGGACAAATGACTCTCAGATCAACGGCTTGAATCCTATAAATGGCGAAAACTTTCAAAAAAAATATCTGGTCTCAAATTAATAGATATTGTCAACAAAAAAATTAAGAAAATATTTTTTTTTTTTCTATATTTAAAGTTGTTAATGTGAACTAAATAAAATAAAATTGCCTCCACAAAATGAGAATTCTTTATAAGAGTGTGACATCACGTGAGTTATTTAGACCAATAAAAGATCAAGCTTAGTTATAAATTAATTAAAAAAAAATCAAATCGTAAATAAAATATATTAAATTTTTTTTTGTGGACCACAGATTATGGAGAAGTTTTGACAAATGCATACACTTTAAGTTAAAGTATATAAATCTAGTGGTTCACATTCTTCGTCTTTATTATCATGACGAACTGATAATAGAATATATATATATATATATATATAAGAATAAAAAATTAGATGCATTTATCTTGTTAGGTTATTAAAATACAAAAAGGGTTTGAAAATCGATTTTTTTTTTTTCCTCTTTAGCTTAAAAACCAGAAAGCCTTAAATAACTAAAATGATGGTCTCCTCATGTAATAACTAAATCATTATGAAATTTATTTGTTAGCATATATGGTCAAAACTCAAAAGTGGTCCAGCGCTTACCCTACTTAATTGTAATTATTTGATTTGTTAATTACTATACTGTCCTCCCTAATGCAGATTTGGAATGGGTATGCAACTCGAGGCACATAAATCTTCTGTTATGATAGGAACTAACGAGATACGCACGATGGATTTCCCTAACAGTCAGTTAAAAAGAGGAATTGTAGGTATTGTTGGAACGTTGGTTCAAGAAAGATTAATCTCAACTACCTTTACCAACTTGAATAAATAGATTAAATTAATACACCACTGTATGTTAATAGTTTATTTATGGATAATGCTTGGGTGCTGACTGGTCCAATTGAAGTGTAGCATGTGACCCAAGTTATGAAGATTTTATTTATTCAACAACTCAAAGAGTTCTCTAATTCCCCTTTTAATTTGGAAACTATTATTTTTAGATTTACAAATAAAAATATTTAAATATATAAGGGTATGACCTTCCCTAAAGTTTTGCATAAATACAAATAAAGAGTAAATATGCATTTATCTATTCAGACCTCCTCTAAGTACTCTTAAAATTGAACTAATAAAAAGACCAAATTGTTCATAACTATTAAAAATTTAAAATGAAGATAATACTTTTATATAAAAACAATTAAATTAAATTAATTGAAAATAACCATTTCATTTAGAATATAAATTTAAAATCGAAAAATAAAAACTATTTTTAAAATTTTAAATTATCTTCATTTTTTGCTTCATTCATTCTCATCCAATGAAAAAAAGAAGTTCTTTTTTGATTGAATGGCTTAGTTTCTTCATCTTCATGAATTGTAAGATAAAAAAGAACTTTCTTATTAATTTCATCAATTATTTGATACTTATCAACCTCAATCTTAGTATTTGGAATCCTATTGGTACCAATATCAACCCAGACTTCAACATCAACCCTATTTCTAAGAAAAAAATCGAGAATTCTCCAATCAAAATATTTTCTATCCGAAAATTTATCCATATCCATAATATCATCTTCTTCTAGATAATTACTAATAGGGAGGTCCAAGGGTATGGACGAATCCTTTGTTTCATATAAATGTGTAAAAGATGCTAGCCGCACTTAAAAGCCCAGTACTCTACCGTTGAGTTAGCAACCAAAATAATTCAAATGGATGGATACAATTAGAATAAAAAAGAAATAAAAGAAAAGATATGCAATTGCACAACGAAATCAAAATATTAAACTAGCAAGAAATCGACTAACAAAATGTAGAATCGATTGGGGACATAAATTAAAAATAAAAACTTCTTGTATAACAGTGAATCCAGCAAACCCATTATTTGGATTTGAATGAAGTAAAAAAAAAAAAAAAAAAAAAAAAACCAAACCTCTATTACGGAGATAAATAGGTTAAATTAAATAAAAAAATTATTTTCAAAAATTATTATTTTTTATTGTTTTTAAAATTTAAAATTTATAATAAAAAATGATTTTTAAATTTTAAATTATTTGTATTAGCTTTACTTTTTATTTTATATATAAAAAAATATCTTCATTTTAAAATTGTTTTTACTACTTTTAAAGTAAATAAAAAAAATTAATTTTTTAAATTATATTCATTTATAATTTTACTGTTTCTTTTTATAATAGAAAATATTATCTTTATTTTTAAATAATTTAATAACTAAGAGCAATTTGATCCCTTTATTAGTTCTATTTTAAGAATAAGGAAGGTTTTACTAGATAAATGTATACTTGCTCTTTGGGTGTATTTATGTCAAACTAAGGTTATTGTATTTACCCCTAAAGTTTATATTAAGTGAAGTAAGATAACTCCATAGAATTTTCTTGAGTCTTTGATTAATTTTGTTTTAGTTTTTATTTTATTTATATAAAAAAAAAAGATTATAAAACTGAATTGGGCTAGAATTTGATTAAAACGTTAAGGATATTATTAAAAACTCCCTCTAGTTTGAAGTATTAGTCATTTTGATCCCTCTAGATTGAGAAATGGCTATTTTAGTCCTTCTGTTACCATTTTAGAGAAAATATGATTTTACCCTACTATATATATATATATATAAATTAAAAATTGAGAGAAATGTGTAGATCTATTTCTCCCTTTTTATTAAAAAAGGAGTGGAGATCCAATCTAAGTCTACACCAAATCCACATATTTAAATAATAATAATAATGTTCAAGAGATCTATGATCCTCCATCATCACCACCATCTCCAACTCCTTCACCATCCCAACCACCCAATCACCATCCCAAACCCAAAACCCAAAACCCAAATCAAACAAATAAC
This sequence comes from Acer campestre, assembly GCA_954870605.1. Classification (NCBI taxonomy): domain Eukaryota; kingdom Viridiplantae; phylum Streptophyta; class Magnoliopsida; order Sapindales; family Sapindaceae; genus Acer; species Acer campestre. The sequence goes on along the minus strand of OX940808.1, from coordinate 31,197,722 downwards.
AAAAATCAAATGTAAATGCGTAATTAAAAAGAACACTTGATTTTTACGTGGGAAACCTTCAACAAGGAAAATCCATATAACTAGTCTTGCTAGCCACTTAATCACAGAAACTTCACTAATTGAATATTTGCTTACAACCTAAATTGACATCCTAGTCACTCTTCTCAAGGCTTATAACACAAACTATTCTACCAGCAGGCCTTTAAAAGTTGGCTTGACAATGCTTTTGCAACTACCACATGTAACCACAATACTTGGACTCTATGAAGAGAATAATGTCTAAGTGAACATGTATCAATGTCCTATATGTTATAATGTGCAAGGCAACACTCAATATGATTAACTAGTACGATAGAAATGCAATCTAACAATCCTAGTTATCAAGGTGTCTAAATGTACATACAAGTAAACCTAGCTAGATGTGCAAAATGCAACCTAACTTGCTAGCTATTAATCAATCCAGTTAAACACCATGACTTTACTAATTATGGATTTAAGTAGAAGTCTTTGTAACAAATATGCAATAAAAGAGACGTCTTGGCAAACAAGAACAATAAAACAAATAGGGATGTTAGTTGTAACTTACCAAGTGATGAAAACCTAAGAGACCATGCTTGAATGATGATTGATGATGCTTAGATGCTTATGAACTTTGGGATTGGAGAGTCAAAAATACAATCTTGGCGGTTTTACTCTCAAGGAACTTTATTGTCTCTCTGAGTAGTCAATAAGCCCAAAACTATATCATTTAGGCCCAAAAGGATTGTCGCGGTTGTTATGAAGTATGCCCTAAAGTAAGGGTTTTTCTGTAACAAATCATTTGATATCAATAAAAGTCTTTTGCTTACAAATAAATTATGTAGCATGTATAAATTGTTTATTATATATGTCCAAAGCAAAATATTCTAAGGATCAATGTTCACAACTTAAGATACAGGTTGAACATCTTATCTTGATTAAAGTTGTGGGTCTTTTATTTTTGATTGGGAAGTGATGAGTCTAGAATCACCAAGTGAAAGACTTTGAACAAAAGACCTAGTACATATGATGTATTGAACGGATCAAGTGCATAATATATTTTAATTTTATTGTTAATGGAATAATATGTTCATGATAGAGCAGTTGAAATATCTATCTTAATCTTGGGATAAATAATTTACTGTATTTATTATGTGTTGTAACATTTGAGCTATCAATGAGTATGACCACAGAATAACGGTTTAATCTCGATAGTTTAAAGCTACTGATTCAAATATGATAACGGACAGATATTTATAGATATGGACATCATGACTCTTATAATCAAATAAGAGTAAATAACACCTTATGGGTCTTATGAGGACTTGGATAATAAATCTTGGTACCGAGTATTCAATAAGAAGTTATTGAATCATGATTTATGATAAATTAAAATTATCCATTAGACGTAAGGACGATCCTAAGAAATAAAATAATTAATGATGTAACGGTCAAAAGGCATTTTAATTACTGGTATTTTTTATGAGGATACATATTTCACACGATTGTTTAGGGTAAAAATATTTAATATATTTTATTTTAAATCAAGAGTGCAATCAGTCATGGTTCATGTTTAACATTGAAACATAAAGCATATGTTCCATGTTTAACATGAAACATGACATATGTTTCATATGAAACATTCCCATTGTAAGAAATATATAAAAGGAGAAGAATAATTTTATTATTTGTGATGCTTATTCTATTACAATAGAAGCTTATTTATAAGCATAGGAAATTACATAAAATGGAAATATAAAATAACGGAAACAATTCAATCACCAACAATTAGCTACAATTAATCCCAATCAATTTGTCAATCGATAAGTCAACTCAATCAATCCTAATCAATCCGTCAATCAATCACGTATTTGCTTCCATATGAGTATTTGCTTCCATATCTGGAAAATCACTAAACTTATGGAACAAAAACAAATCAAATCATTGATATCCTTCTTATGCCTCCGCAAGATGAGCTTCGTGAGAAGAATCCAATCTTGTCCTTAAGAGTGAGATGACGGTGGTCAGAGAAAGGACACTTGTTGTTGGTGCTGTTCAAAGAAAAAAAAAATGGAAGCGATGTTAATCGCTTGGTAGAAAAAGCGACGCTGGTCGTTTAAAAGAAAGGAAGCAATGTTAATCGCTTAGGTAGAAGAAGCAACGCTAGTTGCTGAAAATAAAGAAAGCAATGTTAATCGCTTGGTAGAAAGAGTGACGCTAGTCGCTGAAAAGAAAGGAAGCGTTGTTAATCGCTTGGTTGAGGGAGCGACACTGGTCGCTGAAAATAAAAGGAAACGATGTTAATCTCTTGGTAGAAGGAGCGACATTGGTCGCTAAAAAGAAAGGAAGTGAAGTTAGGGCCCGTCCTGTAACGTTTTTGAAAGGCCGTTTTTGTTTTTGTTTTTCGAAAATAAAAATGAAAATGAAAACAGTGTTTTTGGTTTCAGTTTCGAAATCCAAATACGCGTCTGGTAACATTTCCTGAAAGCTGGATTCCGAATATGAAAACGTAAAAAACGCGTCTGGTAGCATATCCTGGAACTTGTATTTCGAATAATTCAATATTTTAATTATTATTTTTTAGACTAGATCAATTTCTAGTTTATGAATCATCATCATCATCACCATATTTTTTTCCAATTTATAAGACCAAATCAATCTATTAAAAAAAAAAAAAAAAAATTTCCATCATCATCAAATCGGAAAGAAGAAATTTATAAGACCAAATCATCATCATCAAGCTGTATTTCGATTCTGGAAATCTGGAAATTTTCCAAAAAGTTTCCATTTTCTTACACAAGCATTTCTGTACTCAGATCGGTAGGTATGGAGGTCTTTCCCAACCTCTTTAGTTAGACAATCAGTTATATACGATTCAACGGACATTCAACAAGATAACCCCGAAACGAGGCAACTTTTTCCCTTTCAGCCAGCGAGAAGAAGGACCAAACCATATCTATCGCCTCACGCTCTCAGGTTTTGGAAGCCCCATAGAAGCCTAGATAGCACCTGTGCATAGGCCGCCTCTCTTAAGCAGATCGGAAAGAAGAAGGGAAGAAGAAGAAGGGAAGAAGAGGAAGAAGAAGAAGAAGAGGAAGAAGAGATCGGCGGACGAGAGCAGCAGATCGGAAAGAAGAAGAAGAGATCGGCGGAAGAGAGCAGCAGATCGGAAAGAAGAAGGGAAGAAGAAGAAGGGAAGAAGAAGAAGAAGAAGAAGAAGAAGAGGAAGAAGAGATCGGCGGACGAGAGCAGCAGATCGGAAAGAAGAAGGGAAGAAGAAGAAGAAGCGATCGGCGGAAGAGAGCAGCAGATCGGAAAGAAGAAGGGAGGAAGAAGAAGAAGAAGAAGAAGAGGAAGAAGAGATCGGCGCCGGACGAAAGTAGATCGGTGGTAGGAGCCTCCATATTTGCTGTCATGAAGAAGAAAGAAGAAGAAAGAAAGAAAGAAAGAAGAACGAAAGAGACGCAGACGAAGAAAGAAGAAGAGCTGCTCGGTGAAGATTGAAGAAAAAAAGAAATAAAGAAATTTTTTTTTGAGTTTTTTATTTTAAGTGAAAAATAAAACGAAAAACAAAATGGAAAACATCAAAAAGTTGTTTTGGAAATTTTTCATTTTTAACACTGTAGTTGTTTTTGTTTTTGTTTTTGTTTTTGAAAATAAAATGGAAAACAAAATGCAAAACGATAACGAACGCGTATTCGAAATCGGATTTAGAAAACAAAAACGAAAACGGGCCTGTAAAACGATACAGAACAGGCCCTTAATCGCTTGGTGGAAGGAGCGACGCTAGTCGTTGAAAAGAAAAGAGGTGATGTTTGTTGCTTGGTAGTAAGGGGCTGGTAGAACGACAGTCAGTCGTTGATATGATAGAATTTGGGTCCAGAAGAAGGAAGAAAAGAGAAAGGAGAAACAGGGAGGAGGAGATAGTATTTGAGTAATAATTGGATACTTTATTCATTCCGAACTCGACCATAAATAGGTCTACAACGATAACAGGTAATCTTAAAAGATTGTTATACACTAATCTTATCACAATACCAATCTTATCACAACTGACAATGCCAACTAAACAACTTAGTTTATTCCAACTAAACCACCTAATATATTTCCTCAACTAAATAAGATAACTAATGGCTCGCCCACCACCTAATTTGCATGCATGAGCCATGCATGAAGCATATCTCATATCATTCCATTCCCCTCACAGTGTCCTTGTTCTCAAGGACAAAATCCAGGTAGCTCTTCGAAAATCGCCAACGATTCTCCCAAGTTGCATCCTCCATTGGTGCCCCTATCCACTTGACCAATATCTCTGTTTTCAGCCGATATTTCCCCTTTTGAACCACGCGGCTATCTAGAATAGTTTCGGGCTATGGTAAAATCTCCAATGCCTCTGAGACGGTAGGGATGGTGCTCGTGGCTGTGGTGACTGGTCCCAAGTGTTTCTTAAGGAGACTCACATGGAACACATCATGAATCTGAGAGCTGACTGGCAGCTCCAACCGGTAAGCAACGGGCCCTATTCTAGCTAGAACTTTATAGGGGCCAAAGAAACGCGGTGCCAACTTCCAAGAACTCCGAAATGCCATCGTTTTTTATCGATACAGCTGCAGCTTTAGATACATGAAGTCCCCTACCTCAAAATTGACGTCACGATGGTGTTGGTTAGCTTGAATTTGCATACGATCACAGGCCAAAATCGGATTCCGTCGAAGTTCGGATAGGATATCTTCACGGATGCGCAGAAAGTCATACACCGCGTTGACTTTAGTGGTGCCCGGAACATAGGCTAGCAAAGTGGGCGGTGGAACACCATATACAGCTTCAAATGGGGTGATTTTGGTAGACAAATGGGTGGCGGTATTGTAACTATACTCAACCCACAAAATCCAATCATGCCACTTCCGCGGCTGGTCACTTGTAAAGCAACGTAAGTACTGTTCAAGAGTGCGGTTGACGACCTCCGTTTGACCATCCGTTTGAGGATGATAACTAGAACTCATCTGTAGAGCAGTCCCTTGCGGTTGGAAAAGAGTCTTCCAAAATGAACTTATAAAAACTCGATCCCTATCGCAGACAATTGATTCCGGCATACCGTAAAGGCACACAATCTCATCCATGAAGACCTTTGCGATGGTAAGAGCCGTGTATGGGTGCCTGAGTGGTATGAAATGGGCATATTTCGACAAGCGGTCGACCACCACCATGATCACCATCATCCCATGCGATTATGGCAACCCTTCCACAAAGTCCATGGAGATATCAATCCACACTTTTTCTGGTACCGGAAGGGGTTGTAGAAGGCCTGCAGGAGCTAAAGATTCATGTTTGCAACGTTGGCAAACAACACAATTTCGAATGAAATCCTTGATTGAAGCATGTATACCCACTCAAGTGAAGCTTGATTGCACACGACTTAGTGTTTTATGGTACCCAAAATGGCCACCAGCTGGTGATGAATGATTGGCAGCCAAAACTAATGGAATCAAACTTGAATTTGGACTCAGTAAAACCATCCCTTGTTTGAAATAAACCCCATCCCGAATTGAGAGTTTTTAGACCTGGTGTGGTGTACCTGTAGACATCAGCTGTTTGTAGTAAGGGTCACTATCCACTTCCCGTTGTAATGACAGCCACCAGTCCGCCACAGGTAATGAGATGGCGAGGAATTCGAATTCAGCTTAGCGTGAAAGCGCATCAGCTCCATTATTGTCTATGCCCCTCTTGTACTGAATGATATAATTGTAGCCAAGAATTTTTGGAAGCTAGTGCGCTTGCGCAGGAATTGTGATACGCTGCTTTAACAGGAATTTGAGGCTTTTCTGATCGGTCCGGACAACAAATGGTCGGCCTATCAGGTAGGGACACCACTTACGAATCGCTTTAACGATCGCAAGCATCTCTTTCTCATATGTGGACAGTGCAAGAGACAAAGGCTTGAGAGCCTCACTAAAGAAAGCAATTAGGTGGTCCCGCTGTGATAGAATCACCCCAATTCCAATTCCCCAAGCATCACACTCCATCACGAATGGTTGTGAAAATTTGGGAAGACAAAGCACTAGAGGTGACGTCAAAGCTTGCTTCAGCTGAGAGAAGGCTTCAGCTGCTGTCGGAGACCACACAAAACCGTCTTTCTTTAATGTTTGAGTTAATGGAGCTGTAATACCACCGAATCCTCTTATGAATTTTCGATAATATCCAGCTAAGCCCAAGAAACCACGGACCCCTTTGGCAGAAGTCAGGATTGGCCGGTCCAACACAGAGCGTATCTTTTCCGGATCCACTGCTACACCTACTTCAGAAATATGGTGGCCCAAATATGACACCTGCATGACACCAAAACAACACTTTGACTGTTTAACAAATAATTCATGGTTAGACAGAATCACGAGTACACTTCGGAGGTGGCCTAGGTGATCGACCCAACTACTGCTGTACACAAGAATGTCTTCAAAAAATACGAGCACAAATTTCCGCAAATAAGGTCTTAGAATGTCGTTCATCAGACTCTGAAAGGAATAGGGGGCATTGGTCAAGCCGAAAGGCATGACAAGGAACTCATAATGCCCGTCATGTGTGCGAAACGCGATTTTGTGGATATCCGCTTCTTGGACGCGGATTTGGTGGTAACCCGATCGTAGGTCCAATTTAGAAAAATACTTGGCACCGTGGAGTTCATCCAGGAGTTCATCGATGACAGGGATTGGATACTTATCTTTAATTGTAATGTTATTCAGGGCCTTATAATCGATGCAAAATCGCCACCCTCCATCCACTTTTTTGACCAATAATACTGGCAAGGAGAATGGGCTGTAACTTGGGTGAATGATACCAGAATCTAACATTTCTTTCACCATTTTTTCGATTTCAAATTTCTGGTAGTGCGGATACCTGTATGGACGAACACTGACCGGAGCTTGATTCGGTGCCAAAGGAATTTGGTGGTCATGTTGCCTTGATGGTGGTAGACGGTTTGGAGTCACAAAGATATAACTAAACTCTATCAATATTTGGTTGATTTCCTCTGGATAATTACCAACCAATGGCTGATCCATTGGAGTGATTTGGAGGAAAAACCCAATACCTGATAGTTGTGACAACTCCTTGTACTTTAGAGCTTGTAATGGTGGGTGTCCCAAACCTTGGAATGTAAGAGCCTTTCCCGCTTAGTGGAATGTCATCGATAATTTGCTATAATCTGTCTTGATTGGGCCAAGTGTGGCCAACCATTGCACACCCATAACAGCTTGACACGCCGCCACCGGCAATACGTAGAAATCTGCTTGTACGGGATGGTACTATATGAATAATTTTAGAGCCAAACATCTACCAGCACATTCGATCTTTTCTCAGTTGGCCACCATCACCTAAAACGAATGATCCTTCACTACCGGGAGACCAAGTTTTGTAACTACTGCATGGTCTATGAAGTTGTGAGTACTCCCACTATCAATGAGGACAGTGATTTCCTTGTTTCGAAGCTTTCCAAGAACCTTGAGAGTTTGTGGGTGGGTGGTGCCTGCAATTGCATGGAATGAAATCTCTGGCAGTAGATCATCTGAAGGTGTATCTTCGTCCATGTCGTCGTCGTCGAGCAATAGGGAAGGTAGAGGTGTATCCTCGATCATGAACAGCTGAGGGCGTTGACAGCGATGCCCGGGAATGAATTTTTCGTCGCAGTAGAAACATAGCCCCTTGGCTCTTCGTTCACGAGCCTCTTGCCCCGTGATCCGTCAAAAGGGAGGTGTGGGATTGGCAGCAGTGTTACTGTTCTGACTGGGGGATGGTCCAAGGAGACCAGCGGTAGAAGTGTTGGCTACCTTAGGTGAGATCGCATGGGGTGGTGCTCGGAGAAATGATCCCGGTTTCTTTTGTAAGAGGTTTTGTTCCTCAATTAGGCATGCCACACCAATTGTGTCTGCTAGAGTTTTGGGTTGTTTCACTTTAACGTCAAGTCGGATATCATCCCGCAAACCTACAATAAAGCAACCAATTAGAAACCCTTCAAGTAAGCCGTCGACCCGGTGAAAGAGCCTCTCAAATTCCTCTTAATATGTCGACAGTTGAAACTTGCTTGAGTCGCGAGAGTGCTTCAGAGGGATAGTCATAATCAGTCGAACCGAACCGAAGCAATATGGCCTGAGTGAATTTTGCCCGCGTCAATGGCCCTTTAAATTTCGCTAGCCAACGATGCCATTGGAGCGCGATCCCCTCCAAATGAAAAGAAGCCAGTTGAACTTGTTGATCTCCTGCCACACTTTTGAAGTCAAAGTACTGCTCGGCCTTGAAGATCCACCACGTTGGGTCCTCGCCCCCGAATTTAGGAAACGACAACTTGAGATGGTGGTTGTTATGGTCGGTTGTGGTGTTGCTGGAGTGATTGGTACGAGAACTAGAAGCCCCCTGTCGGACCATATGGTGTGATGATTCGCCCGGCGCAAAAGGATTGGTGTCACTATTGGTAGTGGTTGGGTTATAGGAGGCCCGAATGGCTTGCAATTTTGCCAACACAGTTTGTAAGGAAGCGTGAATTTGGTCGAAGTTTGGCTCATATCTTGCTAGAGCCTCGTTCACTTCGTTACGAAACTCAGTGTTAGATTTGTTTCGCGTACCCATTGAAACAAAATGGCTCTGATACCACTTGATATGATAGAATTTGGGTCCAGAAGAAAGAAGAAGAGAGAAAGGAGAAACAAGGAGGAGGAGATAGTATTTGAGTAATAATTGGATACTTTATTCATTCCGAACTCGACCATAAATAGGTCTACAACAATAACAGGTAATCTTAAAAGATTGGTATACACTAATCTTATCACAATACCAATCTTATCATAACTGACAATGCCAACTAAACAACTTAGTTTATTCCAACTAAACCACCTAATATATTTCCTCAACTAAATAAGATAACTAATGGCTCGGCCACCACCTAATTTGCATGCATGAGCCATGCATGAAGCATATCTCATATCAGTCGTCAACGATAGTAAAGGTGTGTCTGTGCATGCGCCGTCGTCTGCCATTGTCGACAGCGGCACATATGAGATATCTATATGGGTTGTGTTTATGAGAAGGATCGAAGCTCTGATACTAGGTAAGAAATATATAAAAGGAGAAGAATAATTTTATTATTTGTGATGCTTATTCTATTACAGTATAAGCCAATTTATAGGTATAGGAAATTACATGAAATGGAAATATAAAATAATACGGAAACAATTCAATCACTAACAATTATCTACAATTAATCCCAATCAATCTCCCAATCAATAAGTTAACACAATCAATCCCAATCAATCCATCAATCAATCACGTATTTGCTTCCATATGAGTATTTGCCTTCCATATCCCTAAACTTATGGAACAAGAACAAATCAAATCATTGATATCCTTCTATACCCATATCATATGTTTCATATGAAACATTCTCATATCATATGTCATGTGTTAATATCTGAAACATGATACGATTTCACAAAATCATGTTGTATTTCACGTTCCCCATTTATTTCCATGAAATGCTGTGTTTTCCAATTTTTTTCTTTTGAAATTTTTTTTTCTTTAAAAAAAAAACTTTTTCCAAAATCTTCTTAGCTTTGCAATTTTCCCTTAAACTAACATCAATTTCATAAATAATAAAAATTTGTGTATTTAACAAAGAATATTGTTGAGAACTAAGAATAGGTTAGAGAGATGTGATAGTAAGAGGAAGAATATGATATTAAATATGAAAAATTCCCATAAAACATATGTCATGTTAACATCTTAAACATGACATGATTTCACAAAATCAAGATTTATTTCAAGTTAAATGTGAAATACACCATTTATTTCACGTTAAACGTGAAATACCCCATTTATTTCCGTGAAATACAGCCAACATTGTATGTGGGTATTTCACATTGAATGTGAAATACTGCATCTTCCAACTTTTTCTTCTAAAATTGTTTTTCTTTAAAAAAAAAATTACAAATCGTCTTTACTTTGCTATTATTCCTTAAACTAATATCAATTTCATGAAGAAGAAAAAAAAAAGGAAGAAGATGATAAAAGGGTACTATCTAAATTTAATGGCTACAAAGTGAAATGAAATTATAATGAATGCTCAAAAACTTGAAAAACAATGGATGAGGCTAAAAACAAAATTGAATAATTTGATAAAGGTCAATTTTGACAATTTTCCCATAATAATGAAGGGTCATGAAAATTATAATAATTGAAAATAAGTAATGAACTTTGTATGATGCTTAAAATTTTTGTATAATAGTAAAAATCCGGTATGAAAAAGTTTCTGGAAAATTAAAAGATAATCAAATTAAAACATCGTGACAATGTTTAGGGAAAATTCTATTGCAACCTTACTGAAATAGTTTTAGCTACTCAAAAATTCTAACATCATATGTGATAATCTTAAAATGAAAGCAATATCAATTCTAACTCAATCTCTTAGAATATCAACTCTTAGATATGGTAGCTAGTAAGGTTGCACATTTTCCCCTGGATCCCCGTTTCCCCGCTTCCCCATCCCCATTTGTGGGAAAAATTTTAGGGAAAAATGGGGAAATTGGGGGGAATGGGGATGAAAATCATCCTCAAATTGAAATGGGGATGGGGATGGGGGGAGGTACCCCCATCCCCATTTCCCCATTTCCCCCACAATATTATAAAAATAATTATATATATATTTATACATATTTTGTAATGTATTTTCTTTGATATTATTTTGTAATGTATATATATAACATTATTTTGTAATGTATTTTCTTTTGCATTTGTAATGGAATGTTTTTTTTTTTTTTTTTTTTTTTTAGTTTAATTTGTAATTTTCAATCAAATGGGGAAATGGAGAAATGAGATAAACATGGAAACGGGGAAAATGGGGAAATGAGGATGGGGGAGTTTTGGGGGGAGGTCCCCCCATCACCATCCCCATTTCCCCATTTTCCCCAAATGGGGAAATAGGGAGGGATGGGGATGGGGATGGGGGGACCTATATCCATCCTCATTTCCCCAATGTGCATCCCTAGTAGCTAGTGAGTGGTCGAAAGCATAGTCTAGTGGTAACCAGACTTTTCAATAAATATTGAGGTCTCAAATATTGCAACCTCCCCTTCCACATTAGTGATAAGGGGTTCGAGTTCTATCATGCGCAATTTACAAGTATATATGAGGAATTTTCTCCTCAGTGTTATGGTAGTAAATATATGGACCGTATACATATACTGTTTGATCTTGGCAAGTATCGATAAATACTCGACTTGACGTTTTGTGTCATAATTTATTGTAATACTTTAAAAAAAATTAGAATTAAAAATAAAAAAATAAAAAACCAATTGAAATTATTTAAAAAGCAAAATTTTATTTTATTTTTTTTATAAAAAAAAAAAAATGTGATCTGTTAATATGAAAACAATATTAGAGTGCGTTTTATAAGCTTTTTTCATTTGCGGTTTTTCGAAACAAAAACACTGTTTTTGGTTTTAGTTTCAAAATCCAAAAACGTGTCTGATAGCATATTCTAAAAACTATTTTCTAAAAATAAAAACGCATTCGGTAGATTAATTGAAAATGTTAAATATATATATATATATATATATTGTAATATCAAATTTGCATTTTTTTTTTTTTTACATTATAGTTATAGAATATTTTGGTTCAATAATAGGTCAATTATTTATCACAAATAAGTATCAAGTAAAGGATTCAACATTAATCTCATAATTAACAAATATTAATTTTTATTATATTCTTATTAAATATAAATTACATGGAATAAATTTAAAATTTAAAAAACTTAAGAAATAAAAAAAATAAAAAATAAAAATAGAGGTGCAGATCGATGTCGTAGATTTGCTCCTCCTATGCTAGCTTCTTGAGATGATAGGAAGAATAAGAAGAAGAGAAGAAGGAGAAGGAGAAGGAGAAGATGACCTCTGGCCTAAAAAAATAAAAAATAAAAAATAAAAAAAAAGTGAGTTTAAAAAAAAAAATGAAAATTATGGAAAACATTTTTAATGTGTTTTCCATGCTTTTCAATTTTAACAATAAATTAAAAAAAAAAAAAATGAAAAACGATTACTGAATGTGTTTTTAAAAGCAAAAACACTAGAGGACAGATTTCAAAGTTAAAAATAAAATGAAATAAGAATGTTCAAAAAAAAACAAAAAAAAAAATGAAAAATATGGAAAATATTTTAATGTGTTTTCCATGCTTTTCAATTTGAACACTAAATTTTAGGGGTGTGCGGCGGATCGGATCCAATGGATTTGCCATGATCCAAGATCCGATCCGATCCGATTGGATCAAAGAAATTGAAATCCGATCCGATCCAATTTTATAGAGGGATCCGATCCGATCCGATCCAATTACTATTTGATCCGATCTGATCCAATTATAAAATATTTCAATCCGATCCGATCCGATATAATCCGATGGATCGAATTAATATAAAGTCATTCGTAATATATAAAAGTTATAATCTAAAATAAATAAAATCAAATAAATTATTTAAACATTACTAATTACCCCAAATAAAATTAACATTAAAAAAATACATGACATAACTTGTAAACTTTATAAAATTCAAAAATTTTATAAACATTATTCATCAGCTCCAAATGTAAACTTAATAAGCCGTGATGTTGATGAAGAAGAATAGAAGAAAAGAAGATGGTAAATTGTTGGCGGTAGAGAAATTGAGAAAGAAAATCCAAAATAGTAACATTAAAAATTGTATTTTGGCTGGGCCTTTACATTAGAAAGTAGTGGATAAAATAAATTGCTCAATATAAAAATAAGACCTAATATTTTAGGCGGATTCGGTGGATTTCCAAACAGAAATCCAAGATCCGATCCGATCCAATGGATTTTAGAATTTAGGATCCAATCCGATCCAATCACCTCTCTGGATCCGATCCAATCCAATGGATTGGATCTGATCCAATGGATTGTATTGGATTGGATTGGATCCTGCACACCCCTACTAAATTTTATTTTTTAAAAACAAAATGGTAAAGGGTGGCCCGTCCTGCAAGCCGTTTTTTGTTTTTGTTTTTGTTTTTCGAAAATAAAAATGAAAATGAAAACAGTGTTTTTGGTTTCATTTTTGAATTCCGAAAACGCGTCTGGTAGCATTTACTGAAAACAGTATTCTGAAAATAAAAACAGTAAAAACGCGTCCGGTAGCTTCACTGAAAGCTGAATTCTGAAAACAAAAACAGTAAAAACGCGTCCGGTAGATTAACTTAAAAACATAAAAAACTGAAGAACTTTTACATATATTGAACTCTCCCATCTCTTTAAACTATTTTCTTAAGGTTGTAATATTTATTTGCATCTACTTAAATTTATAATTATATATATATATATGAAATAATTATACCTCTGTTCATAATAATATAATAATTTAAATTTAATCATTATTTACAGACCATTCAATCATTTTTAATTAAATTATAAAGAGGATTGTATGATATTTCATTTTTTAGCATGAACAAAAAATACATAACTATCAATTTCCATAATCATATATTACTTTTATATTTCATTAAAATTCTCATAACATATCATTGACATAATTTAATTATATAAAATCACAAATAAATTCCAGAAGACTCTTACACCTCCTATTACAAGACATCACCTCCTATTGCGTGAGCAATCTCGCCACATTTTGTTTGCGATTTCATCTCTAACATAACTCATTAGTGCTACATTTGCTGGAGATAAATCTATATTAGGAATTGATCTACCTTCTCCTTCTCCTTCTCCTTCTCTTTCTCCTTCTCCATCAATTAACATATCTTCATTCTCATATTCCCTAAACATCCTATCACCACGACCTTGTGATCGAATAAAGTTATGTAGGACACAACATGCTATAGGTATGAGGCGTTGCCTACGTAATTTGTAATTAGGCATATGTTTCAAAATAGTGAAGCGCGCCTTTAAAACACCGAAACACCGCTCAATTACATTTCGTAACGATGAATGTCTATAATTAGATGAACTACAGTACAATTTATATAGGTGGGTTTGAATTATATATATATATATACTTGTAGTAGAATTTTATTATTGATAAATTTATCCTTAATTAAATTTATTAAATAAATTTATCCTTAATTAAATTTATTAAAGAATATCGGAAAAAAAAAAAGTCCATATGTCTTAAGTGTACATAATCACAGGAAAGTTTTAAGTGTACATAAATTTGTCTTAAGTGTACATAATCACAGGAAAGTTTTTTAATTGATCCATATGTGTCATAAAAATTTAATCATAACTAAGATAACATCAATAAAATCTACTCAATTTTCCTATTATTTAAATCTAAATTTCCCAAATATTTAACTCATTGACAATTGAATAAGTCCATCACAAATTCACGATTTTGATTTTGTTGAGATTTCATGAAAATAATATCATTGGTAAATTCATAAAACATCATAATAATGCAATAAAACATTAATTTTGTATATATTTTTTCATAAAGTTATATCATGTAGACTAAATACAACTTTATTAAGTCCAAATTTGGTTTGAAAAATAAATAAACCTAAATTCGGTCAAATTTTTTGAAAAAATCTATGAATATTCCATGTACCTAAAGTTGATTGTGAACCTAGTTACTTATAATTAACCATATCCACATAATAGCGGTTGAAGCAATAAGAAAATTAAACAAAAAAAATAGATTTTCTAATCAAATGCACATTGTACATAATATTTTACTGTTATAAATTAATAAATAATAGATGAAATAAAATATGAGAGATGAGAGAAGAATTAAACAAGAGAGAGAGAGAAACGTGAGAGAGAGAGCATTACATATTATTGAATTTTCCAGTAGTCATTACAAGTGAGATAGAAGAACATATATATAGACAAATAAAGAATTAAAGAGAGAAAAGGCAAGTGTATCATGTGGGAGAGGAGAGAGGCGGTGGAGTATTGTAGAGGAAGATATTTGGTGATATTATGGTGAGATATTGTGTGATATTTTGTAGGAGATATTTGAGTGATATTATAGAAGATATTTGGTGATATTTTGGGAGATATTAAGGTGATATTTTGGGAGATATTAAAGTGATATTTTGCATGTGGTAAAAGCCACATATATTATAACACTCCCCCTTGGATTTATACCACATGTATTAATCTAGGGAAAAACTCAATGAGATAAAAACTAAGTAAAATATATATAATAATCTCCTGGATCTAATGATGCTGGATGCTCTCAAAACTATCTCGTTAAAAACCTTGTCAGGAAAACCCAGTGGGATAAAACCTGATCGAAGGGAAAAAGAGTATAGTGCACATATGTCTGCTCAGAACTTTGCTCCTCTTGATTGTCTCGTTAAAAACCTCGTCAGGAAAACCCAGTGGGACAAAACCTGATCGAAGGGAAAAAGAGTACAATGCAAATATGTTAATAGTTAATGTTTTCTTCAAAACATTTCTCATAATTATACTTTGCTAGGAAAAACCCAGTGGGATAAAAACCTGAGCAAAAATGTCCATTGATCTGTCGGATCAAAGTAATATTTATGATGATCTTTTGGATCAAGGTAATATATATACGATGATTAGCAAGATCAAAGTAATATTTACAATGATATTTTTGATCAAGATAACATATATACGATGATATATTGAACCAATGTAATATTTATGATGATTTTGTGGATCAAATGATTTTTGGGTGTGCGTAGAGAATTGCCTCATTAAAAACCTTATCAGGAAAACCCAATGGGACGAAAACCTGATTGTAAAGAAAAGAGTACAATGCACATATGCCCAAATATAATTAATATAATTAATATACTTTATTTGATATGCTCCCCCTGATAGGACGCTCCCTCTGATAAAAGTTCTTTTAAAACAATCTTCTAGATTGTTAAACTGGGGTATACAGATATTTATTTCATGAAATGAAATAACATCATAAATGATTGGAGAGAGTATAAGCAAACACTTGCTTTATAGAGTAATATCCATATGGAATCTTTTCGGAATCTTTTCAACATATTCTGATTGATGGACAAACATTCCATTTGATCTATGATCGACCTTCAGGTCGAGATAATATTTTCTTTCCCATGTCTTTCATTTTTAAACTCATCTACCAAAAATTCAAGAGTTTTCTAGAGCTTTCAAGAGCTCTCCAGGAGCTCCAATTAAATTCATATCATCAACATATGTTGTGAATATAGTAAATTCGAATTCTGATTTATTTGCGAAAACACTTGGGCATATAATATAATTATTATACCCTTATTTTATCAGATATTCACTAAGACGATTATACCACATCCGTCGAGATTGTTCTTAATCCATATAAGGATTTTTATATGTTCATCAAATACAGATTACGAGATCTCGATTTAAATGCTTCTAGCATTTTAAATCCTTCCAGGATTATAAGTATCTGTATTGAGTGAATCATATAGATAAATGATTACTACGTCTAGAGGACGTATTTCAAGCCTTGTAAAGGCATCCAAATTTATCAAAAATTCGAAACGTAATTGTATTCATCACTATTGAATACCAAGTTTCTGTGAGAAACCTTGTACTACGAGTCATGCATCATATCTCACGATCTCGTTTTTCTCATTACATTTTCCGTATAAAGACCCATTAGTATCCAACTAGTTTGACATCTCCAGGTGTCTGGAGTACTATTGGTCTAAATACTTTATGTTTGGCATATGAAGTCAATTCTTTTTGAATTACTTCTTTTCACTTAGGCCAATCATGCCTTTTATATACAATCATTGATATTATGAATATCATAATTATCATTTATAATTTCAGTAGCGCTACTGTGTATAAAAATACATCATCAATGATTGTTTCTTTATGATTCCACATTTTTCTTATATGATTTATAGAAATTTTCTCAATTTCAATATATTTGAATCTCTGTTGAGATTTCTTCCATTTCATAGACTCGTATAGAAATTTTCTCAATTTCAATATACTTGTATCTCTGTTGAGATTTCTTCCATTTCAATGAATTTAGTCTTTTCATAGACTTATGTCTCATTAGATATATCAGACTCTTACAGAGTTGATTTAGAGAAAGTGGATTTATTTATAACTCGAATTTTGCTTACATTAGGATCCTGATAACAATACCTTTCAAAAAGGTTCATAAGCTTATGAATTATAACATGTATCAGATGATTTATTTGTTGCTTTTTACTCAGATCGTTCTTTAGGAACAATCACCCGGCCGGGGTTTATGAGATGACAACTTATAAATCTTGTTACCTTTAATATATCAAGTAACAAATTAATAATTATCTGATGATTAATTATCTTTCGTATTTGAATTATACAAATATTGAAATGAGACACATTTATATATAGAAAACCGAACTGGTATCTCTATTTTATATAAGAGTAACTTTTCATTTACTCTTTCTGGAGAAACTTCCCATTTGGAATTTAATCAATATGATAATATACAGATTGTGCGTAAAAATATAAACTCTCAGAAGTTTAAATGATCTAATAGAGATTAATCAAAATTATTATTAATCTCATAATGATATAGATTCTTATCTTAGATCATGCCAGAGATGAAATAAGGAGATATACTACACAATCAAATATCTTAAAAATGTGAGCAAGTCAATGACCAATTACAAGTTGTAATGGTAAATAATGATTATAAGTAGTGAGACATAGATGACTGCATCAACATGTAACATAGAATGTCGAATATAAAAATTGGTAAATGAATAATAAAATTTTCGTAATTACCTGGAGACATTTTGATAATTGATTCCGCTAATCCATTCTGATTATGTGTATATGTGAAAACTAGATGTTGTACATCTATCTCAACTAGAGATGTTTGATAACACACAAACATGTGATCATCTCATAGATGTATCAACTAGAACCATAAAATAATGAAATGGTTCTTTTGGTAGATGAATATATCCACATATATCCCTTTGAATGATAGGGATTCAAAACCAACTTTAGAATGATATGGTTTTATTTGGTGGATGAATATATCCACATACATCCCTTTTCTGATCAACAATATAATCTGGATGATAAAGAACACAGCTTTTCTATAATCAGCTACTGGCTTGAATCACGCACAGATATTCAACATTATTATTATTAATGATCTCAATATGACATTAATAAAGTTATATATCTTTGATCTAAATAGATTTATTTATGTTCTGCTTGAATGATATAAAGTATCATTGATACACAATTGAATACCATCTGGTAATAAGATTGTGGCTCTTTTAGAGCCTTTAATCAGATCCATCAGATCCGCCAGATTTTATTTGGTATTAACTTTAAATGCTTTGAACTAAGCATATTTCTTTATGTTGTTCTTTGAATAATATCAAATATCATTGATACATAATTGAGAATTGTTTGATAACAACACCGTGGCTCTTCCAGAGCTTTCTATCAGATCCGTTGGACCTGATGCATAATTTAGTATTGTTTGATAACAATATCATGGCTCTTCCAGAGTTTTCTATCAGATCCGTTGGACCTAATACATTAATAACATTTGCTCTCAACAAAGTCAAATTCATAAAATATTTCTGACTCCGTAAAATTTATATGAGTCGTTGCACTCTCAACAAGACATATTTTTCCTTCTAGGAATTTTATGGACATTATTTGTAATGTCATTTTATATCTCATGTGAAATGATAATAATCCCTTCCCCCCCCCCCCACACTTTTTTTTTTTTTTTTTCATATATATATAAATGAAATTACAAAGTTGCCCCTGATTTTGTAAAATTACGGAAAGGTCCCTCAAAAATTTTATTAACTATAAACCAGCCCTAAAACTTTTGAAAATTGCAAACTGGGCCAATAAATTTTGGTAATTATAAATTGATCCAAAATATTGTCAAAATTACAAAATGGCCCAAAAATAATTACAAAACAGTCCATGAAAAATATCGAATTCTCCAAAAGTGGCCCAGAGCAAAAACGAGCTCTGTGATCGATCTAGACCAGATCGTGGGTCATGACCGACAACCATTTATCGTCATCGTAAAAACGCACTAGGCTGGTGCGACAAATGACGAAGCTCACCGACGAGGTGGCGTTGACCCGAGGGGCGATGGGTCTGGGTTAAAAAACCCACCAACCCAGAAGCAAACTCAGATCGGGGTTTGGTGATACTAGATCAGATGATCTGATTATCTAACACCCATCACATTCACATGTTCATCAAGTTCATCTACTGTCAAGTAGACTACTGATTTCAAAATTCTCCTCTTTTTTCAGTAACTCTGAATTTTGCTCTCCAGGAGCATCAAACTTGAATGAAATGGATAAAATATTACATCCAGTTTCATTATACGTTAGGATCTTAAATCCTTTTATGTGATACTCACATCATCCTGTTGGATGTGTATGAAATGGATAAAAATATTATTGCCAATTTATTTATACGTTAGGATCTTAAATTATTTTTATGATATTCACAACATCCTGTTGGATGTGTAGATCCTTCTCTAAATATTGCTCTTAATGAGTATCAAGCATGTATGAAATGGATAAGATATTATTTCCAATTTCATTATTCGTTTAGGATCTTAAATCCCTTTTACGATACTCATAACATCTTGTTGGATGTGTAAATCATTTTTCTCAAATGAATGATATGTAAACATATCACTTTATATATATGAGATAAAATAAAATCATGAATCATAATGATTTTTCGAACTTCCGATTCGATCATGAACTATAAGTTCATATATAATTATAATCAAGAAAAATTCAGATTATGAGTGGATTTGAAACCCTAGGTTCCAAATAATGAACTACGTCATTCATGAATATGACACTGGATCAAGAATTCCAGTTTTTCATCGGTTTTCAAAACCGTGCCGACTTAAATATCATAATTCCAGAAACTTTAAGTTCTGGTTTGTCGGTCTCTCATATATTGTGAAAAATGAACAGTTCCAGAACGGTATATATGTCCTGTAAATAAACAATTCCAGGAGGCTGAGCTCACCTGTTATGTTTCGTAAATAAACAGTTCCAAGACGGTATATATGTCTTGTAAATAACGGTTCCAGGACGGTATATATGTCCTGTAAATAACAGTTCCAGAACGGTATATATGTCCTGTAAAATCAGTTCCAAGAGGCTAAGCTCACCTGCCATGTGCATAAAAATTAAATCCAGAACTATATATATATATATGTTTCGTTAACGGCATAGCCATTTTGTATACGAAATATATATAGATCCAGAATATTGAGATTTAGAGAAAATTGAGATTTAGAGAAAATAAATTCAGGACTATATATATATGTTCCGTTAACGGCACAGCCATTTTGTATACGAAATATATATAGATCCAGAATATTGAGATTTAGAGAAAATTGAGATTTAGAGAAAATAAATTCAGGACTATATATATATGTTCCGTTAACGGCACAGCCATTTTGTATACGAAATATATATAGATCCAGAAAATTGAGATTTAGAGAAAATTGAGATTTAGAGAAAATAAATTCAGGACTATATATATATATGTTCCGTTAACGGCACAGCCATTTTGTATACGAAATATATATAGATCCAGAATATTGAGATTTAGAGTAAATTGAGATTTAGAGAAAATAAATTCAGGACTATATATATATGTTCCGTTAACGGCACAACCATTTTGTATACGAAATATATATAGATCCAGAATATTGAGATTTAGAGTAAATTGAGATTTAGAGAAAATAAATTCAGGACTATATATATATATATATGTTCCGTTAACGGCACAGCCATTTTGTATACGAAATATATATAGATCCAGAATATTGAGATTTAGAGAAAATTGAGATTTAGAAAAAATAAATTCAGGACTATATATATATATGTTCCGTTAACGGCACAGCCATTTTGTATACGAAATATATACAAATCCAGAATATTGAGATTTAAAGTAAATCACCCATCAGGGATCCCTTTTACTTATATACACGAATATCAAGCCGTAAATAAATCACTCACCTGGAGATACTTTTTACTTACATACGATCGTGCTGATAACGTGTTATAAATTAATAAATAATAGATGAAATAAAATATGAGAGATGAGAGAAGAATTAAACAAGAGAGAGAGAGAAACGTGAGAGAGAGAGCATTACATATTATTGAATTTTCCAGTAGTCATTACAAGTGAGATAGAAGAACATATATATAGACAAATAAAGAATTAAAGAGAGAAAAGGCAAGTGTATCATGTGGGAGAGGAGAGAGGTGGTGGAGTATTGTAGAGGAAGATATTTGGTGAGATATTGTGTGATATTTTGTAGGAGATATTTGAGTGATATTTTGGGAGATATTAAGGTGATATTTTGGGAGATATTAAAGTGATATTTTGCATGTGGTAAAAGCCACATATATTATAACATTTACATAATAGTACTACTCACTTTCTCATTATAAACTTATAATAAACACCCTAAACTTTACTTTAATCCCTATAACAAGTTAACAACCACATACACTTGTCATTTTTATAAAGCCTCGAAAGTCTGTGAGTTAAGCCAACAAAAAAATAAAAATAAAACATTGTACATATGTATATTTGTTAAGTGGGCCGTATAATATCTACAACATCATTCAACACTACCACAATACCCACCACCATCCAAGCCATTTATATCCAATGCCACTATACCATCAGCTGTCTAGCACCACCCGCAATATCACAAGTTACAAGTTACAATCTACATATGTACAATGTTTAGAAGTTACAATCTAATCAAGTCAAATCTAATGTTAGATTACAAACAAGACAACAGCCAAAAATTAGACAACGATATGCTACATAGAAATTAGTTTAATCTGTAACCATGATGCAGCAGGTGCAACAATAAATGATGCTTGTAAGCATAAAAAGTACAAAGATTCATGATATGTATATTCTTACAGAAGACCTTATAATCTAGTAATCGACAAGCTGAGACTAAAGAGAGACTAAAGAAATAATGATAAAAATGCAATGGGCAATTCGTCATGAGTATCTACCCATGACTGTGTGTAGTTATATATATGGACTACTCTCACACAAACAGTAAAGCAGTTTTTGATGTAAGAGTGTAAGACCAAAGATTTCAGTCAGCAAAAGGTTTCCCGATTTTGGGCGCAAAAATATGTAAGGGCACAGTTCCACTTGACAATAATTGCAAGTCCTGGCAGTAGCCCCTGTTTGTCATAAACATTTAAAATCTATGACGTTCCAGTAAACCATCCTTATTAAATGAACATAAGAGGAGATATAGTAAGGTGCTTTTGAGGTCCCAGAATTCACTACCTTAGAATGAAAGTGTGTTGCCATTCGTATTGCGTGTTCTAAATAGCAAATGGCTAAAGTACTAGTGACTTGTGGAGTTGTGGTTAAACTATCTATGCCATTAACATAAAATGGAACCATGGCAGTTAATCATCCCAACACCTTCAATAAACTTCCAATGGTTTCTCAGAAATAGATAAGCAAAAATTCAAAGAACAAAACATCACCTTTGAAATGTGTACCCCGAGACTTCTGTGGATACCAGAACATTGCATGCAAATGAAGATATCTAAATTCACACTAGCCCATCTTTGACAAGTTACAATCTCGACCCACACCACCTATCACGAGCCACCCATACCAACCCCAAACCCAGTACTTTATTTATTTAATTATTTATTTTTATCTTTTGATAGAACAAATTTATAATTTAGAACCAAAACCAGTACAAGTATCAAGTTTTTAACACTAAGAGGAAAATTGCACCTCAAACCTTGAGGAAAAAACTCCATATACCACCTGGTCCACACAAAAACAGCTAGCAATACAAGGATACACAAACATGGTTTGCAAAAAGAAGCCCTACTCCAGACTGTCATCAGACCAGAACCAACTCTAATCTGGAAATCACTAACAATATCAGCAATGCCTTGGACCAGAAAACAGAGCAAGAATACAAAACCAAATTGCCATGATCCACATCTATATACACAAATTTTTATTAACCCATAACCAAAACCATTTTTTCACATACCAAACTTGCCATGATCACTCATATTGACAACAAACCAAAAATGAAAATCATGAATAACGAAAATAAACAGTGAAATCCTGAGATAAGAACAAGAAAAATAGGAAAATCACCTTAAATTGAGTAAGTTGAAGTGCTCAAAGCTTGTAAACCAGATTTTTGCTCAGCTGCCTTTGATAATATCAAATTTTCCCCAATAATCACTACAAAATAAAAATTAATAAGATTACACATAATAAAATTAACAAAAATCAGTGTACATCTACTTAGATCTACTTAGATCTATAAATCTACACTAATTTAGGTTTAAGAAACAAAAAAATTGAAAAATAAAAAATTAAAGAAGAGGATGTGAAGAAGAAGAACAACAACAACAACAAGATCTGCTGCAGAAGAACAAGAACAAGAAGAACAACAACAAGAACAAGAACAAGAAGACGAAAATCTGAAGAAGAAGAAAAAGATGAAGAAGACGGAAATCAGAAGAAGAAGAAGACGAAGAAGAAGAAGAAGAAGAAGAAGAAGACTGAAATCAGAAGAAGAAGAAGACGAAGAAGAAGAAGAAGAAGGAGAAGGAGACGGAAATCAGAAGAAGAAGACATACCTTGTCAACTATGAAGAGATCGGTCATGGAGGAAGAAACGAAGATCAGGAGGAGTTGAGCTGAGCTGAGACTTGAGAGTGAGAGTGAGAGTGTGAGTGTCGAGCTTGATATGAGAAGTCAGGAGAAGTTTTTAATTTTGTTTTTCAAATTGTATTTGGAATTTAGAAAACAACTTTTTTTTGTTTTTCAAAATTTTCACTTTTAACATTGCTTTTGTTTTTCATTTTGTTTTTGTATTTTGAAAATAAAATGAAAAACGGTTTACAGGACGCGAATTCGTAATCATTTTTGGAAAACAAAAACGAAAACATGCTGAAAACATGCTGCAGGACAGCCCCTTACTGAACGTGTTTTCAAAAAACAAAAACACTAGATGACAAATTTAAAAGTTGAAAATAAAATGAAATATGGATAAAAGTATGCGCATCCAGGGAATCGAACCCTGGTCAGTACCGTGGGAGGGTACTATGATACCACTACACCAGATGCGCTTTTTTGTATTTCGGCCTTTCTAATTTTAATTATCTAATAATAGAACTGTGGCCACTACTCAAATTACTGTATCCACTAAAAAAAACATTATTATCGATTTCACATTTTTTTTAAAAAAAAAATTTACGTTAATTCGAAATTTTGTATAGCATAACTAAAATTCTATTCACTAAAATGGTTGATTTTGTATGACCAAATAATTACTGTAGCTTGGAAGTTGAGGCATGTTACAACTTTCAATATCCAATTGTATTTTTTTTAATGGATTTTATACTTAAAATGATGGAACTTAAAATCGATAGACATATCGATATATCCATATTTTGGAGGGATCGATATCGAAACAAATAAATATCCAATGTCCTGCAAAATATCCGGCAAATTTCAAAATATCCATACAAATCTCTAGATATTCCCGAAATATGGTGAATTTCTCCTCAAAATCTAGGGATATTTAATTTGGCAAATTATTATTATTTTTTTAATCCTAAACACTTAAATCATTGATCAAATAATTTAGATTGAAAATTATTTTAGGAGACGTATTAACAAATTTATAAAAAATTTCAAGATAATAATCAATATGTAAATTATTGAAATAGAATTGGGCAAAGAACGAAAGAGTGAACGTGTAAAATATTGTGAAAGCTATCTAGAAAAAATTTGTTTGCATACAATAGGAGTTCGCATACTGTCACAAACAGCATCATCTTCTACCTGCAGAAGAAATTAACTCACATTTACTTTAATCCACACAAAACAAAAAACAAAACAAAAAAATCGTCTTGTATATTCTAAGTTTGAACAACTTGTTTATTGTTATTGTAATATTAAGTTGAAACTTAGCAGCTAAAAAAGATAAAGTAAATGAAACTGATTTTATGGATCTACTTCAAGTAGCTGCTGAAGCAGAAGAAGATAATGAGAATCATATTTTTGACTGGGTTAGACTTGCCTACTTGGATGATGATGAGGGTAATTCTGATCCACATATTGCTTCTCATGCTCGAGACATGGGAATAAATATTGACAAGTGATTAGAGAAGAATTTGGTATAGATCGTAAAGTTATTGTTAGCAGCTCTTCCGATGACCAACATACCTTTGATGGAAATAGTGGAGCTGTGGAGGAAAAGATTATGGAGATGATGGGAATGATGGGAATGAAGGAGGACGTTGGGATTCTAGTGTAGGAGGTTGGGATGCTGGTGCAAAGAGTTTAGATGTTCATGCCGGATGTTGGGATGTTGGTGCATCGTGTTGGAATGCTAGTGTGGTAGGTTGGGATGCTGGTGTAGGTAATTTTGATAAAAATCATGGTAGACAACAAGAAGGAATGAGTCAAATTAATGAAGATTCTTTCACTATAACCCTCTCCTTAATGAGTATAGACACGGAAAATAGTTATTTAGGTAATTCACAAACAGGGTCAAGTTCCCAAGTACCATATTATGGTAGTTATGCAAACTACAATATATTTGACTATCCTTCACATGCCATATGTAATATCTATGCATGCAGATCAACAATATCCTCAAAATTGGGTAAATCCAAACTACCCAATTCATGGATCGGTTGGAAGAGATCAAGCAACAAACACACGGCAAATTAATAACTACCTTGAGAACTATGCAATCACATTTTCTTGGGAAAATTATTGTTCGAATCAAAATTGAAATGTACCTTATTTCTTTGAACGTATATAATATTGTAAAAGTGAAACAAGATATTATTCTATTAAGTACTTAATTTTAAAAATTATATACATACTATATCTACGTTATAATTTATAATAAACTCATAACTATGCTAATTTATTATTAAAATATGATTCATTGCTGTATAATTACTTGTTTAAGATTGTCTTAAAATTTTACAAAAAATTTCTAACTTTAAATGCAAATATTCAATTTGTTTTTTTTAATGTTTGATAGAATATCAACCGATATCGATATTAACTAGGGGTGTGCAAAAAACCGTCAAACCGAACCAAACCGACCAACCCAACCCATAAAGTTTGGGTTGGTTCGATTGCAAATATAAAAATTGGGTGGTTCGGGTTGTCTTTTGGACAAACCGATTAAAGGTGGTTCGGTTTAGGTTGAGTGAAATAATTCACCAACCCAAACCAAATCATATATTTTAGAAAGTAAAACTAAAATATAAAATCCATCTACGTTTTCTATTCAGTCAAAGTTTTATAACTTTTACCGATTACTTTAAGCTTTTATAGTTTATTTATTTGTTTGGATACAATTCTTTTAATTGATTGATGTATTAAGGTTTCAAAAGCATAGATGTTGTCAAACATGTAATCGAGGTATATATACATGTATATATATATAATTAATATTTTATGTTATGATTTTTTATTTAAATATTTTTTTTTAACTCGTCCATCAACTCTCAAATTTGGATTTACAAAAAATAAAAAAATAAAAAACCTCTCAAATTTGTAATAATAATAATATAAAAAAATTACTCAGAATAAAATTATATATAAAAAAAATAAATAAATAAAAATTTCCTTTCCTCTTCAAGTCGTTGGATCTATTGAAGAAATATGCAAGGATGATGTTTAACAAGGACAATATCAATCACAAATTACATTCACATATGTTATTTACCGTGACCGGACTACACAAAATCGTAAATAGTATGTAGCAGGCTGCATGGAAATAATCTTTAAGAAACGAAGAAAATATGCGAAAACGGATTATAGATATTACGTGTTCATCGACATCCCAGCTCAGCTCTCCCATCGGGGCTGATAGTAGTGTTTCTACAAAGCTTCTGAAGATCAATGTAGCCTATAATGGTGTCCTCAAAAACTGCATCTTCCAATTGAGCTTCGTCAAATGTGGAGCCTGATAATACAGTGTTCCTAAACACAGCCCCTTGAAGATTTGCTTTGTTGAAAACTACCCGATCCAAAACAGCATTCGAGAAGTTCACGCCTGTAAATTATTCAAGAGTAAACAATCAACATTGATAATTTTCTTCGATTGACATTTGAGATTTCTTTAAACATTACTGCTACGAACAGACATATGCCTCTTATTTTCAAAGGGTTTTTTCGTTTGTAGATAAACTTTCCCACATCAACAAGAAGTAATAGATTATTAAAGCACAGTTCGATTATGATGTATGAATGCATTATAATGAAGCAAGACAAGTACTTTGCTACTGATCAAATTTAAGACTATTAGTATAATCGAATTAATCATTATCTTGGGGGTAAGGAGACGTTTCACGTAAATGAAAGCATTCCACGAATCATTGTTTTACACAGCAATGAAAACATCTCTCTATACGTTTAGTACTTCTAGTGATAAACCCTCATTCCATTAAATGGCCATACCAAGACCCCAAAATCTCACTGTTTAAACTCGAATTAGTATAGGAAAAATGAAGAAAGCAATCAATCTTTCAAGGGATTCGAATTAGGTGCAATCCCGTCCAAATAACCAGTTGATAGTTTTTCAAAGTTAATAAATTTAAAAAAAAAAAAATCGGATCAAGCCTCTAAGCAAAATATTTGTAATGGTAAACAGTTTTTCAAAGAACATAATTATAATTACTAGACAGAAATTTACCCTTGAAGCTCGCTCCAACAGCATATGCCTTAGACATCACTACTTCTGTCATGTCTGCACCATCAAACTTGGCTTCGGACATGAGTGCAGCAGAAAGAGACTTCCCCTTCAGGTTAGATTGTTCATTTGTATAGTCACAGAAGCGGAGATCAATTGCCTTGTCATAAACACCATTTGCTTGACCAATCGTGTTGCCAACAAATGCACGCTCGCATCGGTCGGGATCCGTTGACAGTGGAGGCAGCCTCTGCAGGATAAACATATTATTATTTTGTATTCTTCCATTACCTTTAAACAAGTAATTACCATATAACTATTATGATGAACAGCGTTGTAATTCAATTCTACGACTAGAAACATAATTTATGTCAAAAGAGAAGTGGCGACATACATGTGAACCA
This sequence comes from Acer campestre, assembly GCA_954870605.1. Classification (NCBI taxonomy): domain Eukaryota; kingdom Viridiplantae; phylum Streptophyta; class Magnoliopsida; order Sapindales; family Sapindaceae; genus Acer; species Acer campestre. Next base: position 31,169,543 of record OX940808.1, on the reverse strand, counting down.
AATTTAGAAAAACATAGAAGCTAAAAATAGAAAATACACCTGGAACAAAGTTCAAGTAACTCTCCCGAAGAAAAGATAAAAGCACGATGCCAATCCGGTAAGGAAAACTGAAAGGTAAGATAACTCAATACCATGCTCTCCAACCCGGAGATTGAAAAATTCTAACCCAAAAAGTCTTTCCAACTATGCCAGTTTAGATACATCAGAACCCATACGAACATACAGGGCATCCCGCTGCAAACTATCTCTCACTGGAGAAATGTATAAACAAACCAGACATCACCAACTGGAACCCAATTCAAAGGAACGAAGGTGCAAAATGTTTACAATATATATACAATTGTTGAGCTATTCCTTAACTGCTTAAACTTTTGGGTCTAACAATATTACTGACATGACATCAGATCACATTTGATCTAGCGGTCTTGATTCGTATCCAGGTAATCCCCATTCGATTAATTAAATCTATAATTATATTGTTGATATCCAAAAACCATAATTAATCACACATCCTGACTATAAACTACTACAGCCACTAAAAAGGCAAAGGCTTCAATGCATAAACATTTACACAAAAAAATAAATAAATAAATAAATAAAATTTTTAAAAAAAAAATTGCACAGATTCTCTTCAAATATACTGTAATTAATCATCTATAATTCTATATATGCTTTCATGTAATTATAAAAATTAAAAAAATAAATAAATAAAATGTGGCCCTCACCTGATTAGCAGCAACTACAGGTGAGGCAGCAGTCACAGCCCAAGCAGCCAAAATTCCACAAGCCACACCCTTGAGTTCTTTTAAATGAAAAAACTTTTCCTTGGATTCAGGAAAATCTCTTCCAAACCCACCTAGCAATCAATCACATTTATCATTTTCAGATCAAAATTTCATGTCATTTGTTCATTTAAGCCAATGAGCCAAAAAAAAAAAAAAAAAAAAAAAAAAAAAAAAAAAAAAAAAAATTTAAAAAAATTGAATGAGTTGTGAGTTGGGTTGTGTGTTTACCAGAGCAGACGATTCTGGGAGGAGAGTAGAGTTGTTGGAAGCGAATACGGTGGCGTTTGGTGGATGAATGTTGAAGAGAGGAAGCGTTGTGAGAGACCGGAATTGAAAGGGAAGCCATTCTCTGTCTATCTCTGTTTTCACTTCAATGACTTTTTCACAAGTTTATCCATTGATGATGCTTCTCATGGGTAAGGTACATACATCTAATCCGACGTGGCATGACACCTACTGCTACATATAGTGTGATAGTGAATAAGGAACTAATTATCGATATACCGAAATATCAACCGACATATCCATATTTTAGAGAGATCGATATCGAAACAGGTAAATATCCAATGTCCTGCAGATAATCTAACTGATTTCAAAAATAAAAATTTCTTGATATTTCCAAAATATACCGATATTCCCAAAATATTGTGAATTTCACCCTAAAAGTCTATGGATATTTTGCATATTATTAAAACAATTTGTTTTAATCCTAAACAATTAAATTATTGTTAAAATAATTTAGATTGAAAATTATTTTAGAAGAAGTATTAACAAATTTATAAAAATTCCAACATAATAGTTAATAGTAGAATTATTGAAAACTTGAAGTAAAATTGGACAAAGAACCAAAGAGTAAATGTGTGATGAAAGATGCAGTAAAACAACAAAGAGGGAGTAAATGGATTATAAACATTATACAAGACTGGTGGGATAAAATGCTTAATCATCCACTACATGTTACACGTAAATTTTCTTTTGGATTGTTTGTCATTCATAATTAAAATTTAGTATAGTATTTATACTAAAATTATTCTTCTTTTTTTTTTCTTCTAGCTTACTATTTGAACCAAAAGTACCAATATAGAGAAAACATTGGAGATAATTCAGATCTCCTAAAAGCCGTACATAATGTCTATGTACAATTAAACCCCGAAGCTGGAGGTATTGCTAATGTTGGAATGAGGTAAAAAGTTACAATTTACAACCAACTTTATAATTCCAAGATTATAAATTCTTTGCATGGGAGTATTGTGTCATATTAATATGGGTGAAATTCATTTTAGTCCCTCTCGTTTGACCTATTAGCCAAATTGGTCCCCCGGTTTTCAGTATTATGTTGACAGGTCCCTCTGGTTTCCAAAAATCTGTATTTTGGTCCCTGTCGTCCAATTTCATTAGGGTTTGTAAGATTCCGTCCAATCTGAGAGGGTAGAAGCGTAAAATTACCTGGTGAGCTTCTAGAAACTGTTTTACGAAGGGTAATTACGTAATTTGATTTTTAAATAAAAAAATAAAAATAAAATAAAAAACTAATAATATCCACTAAAATAACTCATTCAACCAATCAACCTATCAAAAACTCAAATCCAATCCAGAAAAAAAAATTTACTTAAAAAAAATCACAAATCACAACCAACACACCAACACCACAAACCAACACACCAACACCACACACCAACACCACACATACACCCAACACACCAGTTCATCACCACCACTTCAATTTCAATTTTTTTTTCATGAATCCAATTCACAAAAAGCATTCTTTTTTGTTTTTAAATTTTCCATGAGCATAAAGAAAGAGACTCACGGGCAAGCCCAATAATTTCTTTCGATATCTAATCAGACCCTTCACTTTCGAAAATCAAATCTAATCAGACTCATGAAGAATTGGGTTAGATCAAAACCCCTCCACTGGAAACCTTACTAGTGTAAATACACACAAACACAAGTAAATCCAACACTTTCTGTTCTCAAAATCTACTAAATGTTGAGAGTACCGAAATTAAATTAAAATCAAACCAACTGAAGAACTAAAAACTCATTAGTCATCACCCAGACCAAACCCAAACCCAGAAAGTAAAATAAAGAATTAGGTTCGATCCAAACTCTTCCAAAATGAAGAACCCAAACTCATATCAGCTTTTTCTTCTTCTTCATCACATTAACCTATAAGGAGATTGGAGGAAGAAAGGGCTTATGGCAAGAGGAAATGGAGGGTGGTGGTGAGCTGGTGACAGCGAACCCAACGCAGCCACTCTTTCATTTTTATTTTATTTTTTTAATCTGGTTAAGGAAAACTTTGTGGGTTTTGTTGATGATTTGAAGATGATGATGTTTAATGATCTAACTTTGTGGGTTTGGGCGTTGTTTGATGATCTGGGTTGGGTTGGGTGTTGACAATATGTGTTGTTTGTAGATATGGGTTAGGGTTGTTTGAAAATCAGTTTGAGAGAGAAATCGAGAGAGAGAGAGAGAGAGAGGGATCGAGAAATAAGAGAAAAAATGGTGTGGATGGTGTTTTAGCTGGCTAGGGTGTGGTGTTTGGGCGGTGACGGCGGCTAGGGTTTGATGAGTTGTGTTGGGTTAAAGAAGATGAGAGATGAAGATGAAGAAGAAGAAGGAGAGAGAGAGAGAGAGAGAGAGAGAAATAAGATTAGGGTTTGTTAATATTTTTAATTATTTATTTTATTTTTAAATTGTTTTTAATTTTTATTATTTAATTATAGAGGGCCATTATCTTTCAATTCATTTCAAAAGTCATAAAGGGTAGTAGGGTCATTTGACCCTCTAACCCTGTCAGAATACACTTTTCTAACAGAAGGACTAAACTAAATAATTCTAAATACCAGGGGATCGGTTTGGCTAATAGGTCAAACTAGATGGACGAAAATGAATTTCACCATATTAATATATATTAATATATATTATTTTACATAATGATCCCATGAATGTAGCTCATTACTTTAAAAATTGAAGGAAAAGTTTTGGTGAACAAACAATCATTGCAGCTAGAAGCAAAATGCAACTGAGTATATAACTTTTATTACAAAAAGTTACATATTAATAATAAATAATAATATCATTGAAATAATATTCATACTTATAAAGTTATAATATTTAAAAATTTATATTACAGTTGATTGGTGAGTAATGTATAAAAACAATGCGACATAATTGCTTGCAATAGCAGTTTGCATACTGTCACAAATATCATCATCTTCTGCATGTGAAAGAAATTAATTCACATTTACTTTAATCCACACAAAACAAAGAAATTGTCTTGCCTATTATAACAACTTGTTTATTGTTATTATAATATGAAGTTGAAATTTAAGGATATGGTCGCTGAAAAAGATAAAGTAAATGAAACTGATTTTATAAATCTACTTCAAGTAGCTGCTGAAGCAGGGGACAATAATAAGAATCCTATTTTTGACTATGTTAGACCTACCTCCTTGGATGATGATGAGAAAAATCTTGATCCACATATTGCTTCTCATACTCAAGACATGGGAATAAATGTTGAACAAGTTATTAGAGAAGAAATTGTTGTAGATCATGGTGTTACCAGCTCTTCTGATGACAAACATACATCTGATGGAAATAATGGAAGAAAAGAGGATGGAGATAATGGGGATGGTGGGGATGAGGCAAGAGGTTGGGATTCTGGTGCAAGAGGTTGGGATGTTCATGCTAGAGTTGGAATGCTGGTACAACATGTTGGAATGCTAATACGGCAAGTTGGGATGCTCATACATGTAATTTTGATAAAAATCATGGTAGACAACAAAGAGGAACGAGTCAAATTGATGAAGATTCTTTGAATATGACTCTATCTTCAATGAGTATAAACACACAAAATAGTTCTTTGGCAGATTCGCATATAATGTCAGGTTCCCATGTACCATATTATGGTAGTTATGGTGCAATATATTTGATTATCCTTCTCCACAAATATCATATGCAATACTTATGTATGCAAGTCAGCAATATCCACTAAGTTGGGTAAATCCAAACTACCCTATGCATAGATCAGTTGGAAGAGATCAAACAACATACTCATGGCATATTAATAATTACCTTGAAAACTATGCAAGCACATTTCCTAGGAAAATTATTATTCGAATCAAAATGGAAATGTATCTTATGTATTTGAACCAGCAACAAATTCATTTTGGTTTTAAATTTCAAACATATAATGTATTATAATGTATGAATTATGATTTATGATAGAATCTTGGAAGTATGAAACTATATATTTTTTTTAATGATAATTTTGTTTATTAAATATTTAATCTCTTTATATTGTATATTAATATATAATATTGTAAAAGTGAAACAAAATATTATTCTATTAAATACTCAATTTAAAAATTATATACATACTCTATCTATGTTATAATTTATAATAAGCTCATAACTTTGCTAATTTATCGTTGAAATATGATTCATTTGATATATAATTACTTATTTAAGTTTGTCCTAAAATTTCACAAAAAAAATTCTAATTTTATCCCCACCGATATCGATATTATCCTCGAAATATCTATAAATTTAGAAACTCAATATCGATACCGATACCAATACCAATACCAATATTTTATTCATTATTAGTGATCAACTTCCAACTAGTCTAGGGTGTATTCAATTAGGATTTTAAAAGACTTTTAATGATTTTTGTGGAATTAAAAAGTTTAGATATATTCGATGTAGATTTTTAATGACTCTATAAAAGCCATGTGGTATTCAATTAAGACTTTTTAACGGTTTGTGAAAGTTAGGAAGTATTCAAAATCTCAATGACTTTTAATAACTTTAAAATATCAATGATTTTTAATGACTTTTAATAACTTCTAGTTATAACAAATCTCACAATTTATCTTCCATTCCTACCTAAGATTTTGAATGACTTTAAAAAAATTAAAAAATTAAAAAATTAAAAATTAAAAATTAAAAAAAAAAAAATCACTTTAGAAGAAAAACATAAAACTCTTTAAAAAATATCAACCACCAAACATATGTTCTATTTTCAAATAAAAGCATACTCATGCTTAACAAATTTCATAAATAAAATAAAATGAATAACTTTTACAATGAATAAACATTATAAAATATATATATATATATATACAAACATTAATGATCTATAACAAAAAAAAAAATAACATAAAAAATAATATTAACAACTATCCATTGCATAAATATTAACAACTATTCATTAGCTACGTAATCAAGGATAAGAGGATTCATTTTTTTTTTTTTTTTACCTATATTTTCAAAGTAACTAAGCAAAACCGAAACAAATTAAATGAACTTCATTTATGTAAAATAAAAATAATAAAAGACGAAAACCACAACTTAACCATACCAATATGTCATAATCAAAGTCACATATGAGCATGATTCCATATAATTATGATTAATATCAAACTACACACTTTTAGGCATAGGTCTTATTCAACAACTATGTTCAGTTTTTATGTTTTATCTTAATAACTTAAATGAATTTTTGGTAGATTTTTTATACTCATTGTTATACTTTCGTAGAAACATGTAAACGTTAATATTATTATCGGTTTGCTACATTTATTCTAAAAGAAAATTTATAATATTTTGACTAATTATAAAAAACAAATAAAATTTTGACTAATTATTAAAAAAAAAAAAAAAATAGGAGCATGATGTTATTGTGATGCAAAATATAATTAAGGGATATTATGATTTTAGTTCCTCTGTTTTACGTTAATCTAGGTTTGGCCCACTAGTTTTTGGAATTACTAACTTTAGTCCTTCCGTTAGGAATTCCGTGAAAACAAACAGACTGACATTGTCAGAGAGTACAATGACCAAAATACCCTTAATGAAGGTTTCTGATGAAGATCAGTATGGTAATTTTGTATTTAATTAAATAAAATTAAAAACAACAAAAAATTAAATTTCAAATTAAAATATATAAAAAAACTAATTAAAATAATAATTATTATTATTATTATTATTATTATTATTATTATTATTAAATGAATTAAATTTAAAAGATGGATTTGGTGGAGATCCATCTTATGAGATGGACGGTGGAGATCCACCAAATCCTTTTTTTTTTAATTTAAAAAATGGCGAAAATATATAAAAAAAAAAAAAACTAATTAAAATAATAATAATAATAATCTTTCTCTCTCTCTCTCTAATTAAAATAATAGTAATAAAAATCTCTCTCTCTCTCTCTCTCTCTCTCGTTCATCATCACCAAACCCTAATAAATATTTTTCTCTATCTCTCTCACTCCATCATCAACATCAAACCTCCCAAGCGACAACAGCGGCGATGACTAGAAGTGACGACAATAACGACCCGAAGCGTGACGACGACGACCGGATCTCTCTCTCTCTTCTTCTTCTTTCTCAGTTTCGGGGTGGTTGACAATGGTGGTGGTGATGGTGAGGGTGATGGTGAGATCGATCGATCTAGAGAGAGATGAGATGAGATCGAAGATGACAATGAATCTGTCTCAACCGAATCAAGATCCTACTGTTGGTTTCAGTGGTGGTCGTGGTCTAGAGGTTGAGATCCCAAATTAGATATGTGATGGGTTTGGTGTTTGAATGATTTGAATGGGTGTTTGAATGATCTGCAAATTTTTTTGAGGATTTCTGGGTTTGCTTTAGTGGTGGTTTAGGGCTTTTGAGCTTTAGTTCTTTTCTGGTGGTTGTGGGATGATGAGGAAGATGATGGTCGATGATGGTGATGGCTATGGGATGATGATGATGAAGATGATGATGATGATGAAGTTTAATTTCTATTTTTAAAGTTTATTAAAAAAAAAAGTTTAATTTCTGTTAATTATTTTAATACATTATATGATAATAATAATCATTTATATTGTTTTTTTAATTAAATCTGATTGGAGGGCATAAGGGTCTTTACCCTTGTTCCAGACAAGTTTCTAGAATCTTTCGTCAAATTTCTCATAATGCCCTTGTTGACCTAACGGAAGTCAATGAAAATCTAACGGATTGGACGGTAGGGACTCAAATTTGTATTGTCAGAGAACTAATGGACTAAAGTTAGTAATTTCAAAAACTAGTGGACCAAACCCAAATTAACACAACATAGAAGGACTAAAATCATAATATCCCTATAATTAAAAAAAAAAAAAATCACATATATATACATGAATGCTTTTTCAAGTTTAATTAACGTTGGTTTTTTTTTTTTTATTTGAAAAGAATATATATTTTTATTGACATGATGAATATATATAATTTGCTAAAACAAAGTAACCATTATATTTAAAAGTCAATAAAAGTCTATAAATGCCTATAAAAATCTTTTAAAATTAAAGTCTATGAAAATCTTTTGAAATTAAAGTCTATGAAAGTTTTTCGTAATTTTGTAAAGTCTATAAAAGTCCATAAAAATCCATAAAATCTATAAAAGTCATTCACTTAAAATAAAACTTTAAAAGTCTTTTAAAATCCTAATCGAATACACCCTCCTAAAAGAGTTGTCAAAAGGGTCGGATCGGGTCGGATCTGATATACAGATTGGATTAGGCTTTAGACAAAACACTTATGGTTTCATGATTTTATAAACCTGAACACCAGATAAGGAGGATGGTGGTTTGGGTTTTCGGAATCTCGAGATCTTTAACAGGGCCTTTTTGGCCAAGCAAGGGTGGAGGATTATTAATCTTCCGGATTCTCTGGCTGCTAGGACCTTGAAAGGGTGCTATTTTGATAACTCTTCATTTATGTCTGCTCCCCACAATGCTTCAGGTTCTTTTGTTTGGCACAGCCTTTTATGGGGCCGGGATATCCTTTTGGTTGGTACCAGGTGGAGAATTGGGGACGGCTCTTCCACCAATATCTATAAAGATAATTGGCTCCCCCGCCCCCTAGCCTTAGGACCACTTCTCTGCCTAGCTTGGGGTCTGAAGCAACTGTCAGCAGCCTTATTTTGCCTTATGGAGGTTGGGATTATTCCCTCATTAGGAGATCCTTTACCAAGGAGGATGCAGATTCCATCCTAAATATCCCTCTGGGGTTTATGCATTACAGGGATACCTTAATTTGGCACTATGATGATTTGGGCATTTATACTGTGAAGAGCGGTTATCAATTGGGGAAAAACTTAGATAATCTTCAGAGGGCCTCGAGTTCCAACTGCACAGAGAAGGCCAGTTGGTGGAATTACTTCTGGAGACTGGATATTCCTTCCAAGATCAAGATCTTTGTCTGGAAGGCCTGGCACAATTGGATTCCGACAAGAGTTAGCCTTGCCAATAGAGGAATCCAGCTTGATAGGAATTGTCCCATTTGTGGTAGCATGGAGGAGACCTCTCTGCACGCCCTGTGGTCCTGCAGGAAGCTGGCTACTGTTCGAAGGTATTGGGGGGATCACCAGCCTTTTTCCTCTGATTCTTTCATGACCTTTATGGACTTTATCTATGCTTTTTTCAGGAAGTTAAGTAAGGAAGATTTTGAGCTTCTCTGTGTTATTTTGTGGAGGAATTGGTTTAATAGAAATTCTATCCTCTTTAACTCTGCTAAGGTGGACAATTTGTTCACTTTTGATTGGTGTAAGGATTTCTTGAGCAGCTTCAGACGCAGCAATGCCTGCTTTCCCTCTGCCTCTTGCTCTCCTCGTCCGCTGCCTAGCCCCTGGTTACCCCCTTCTCCTGGCTTGCTCAAGCTAAATTGTATGGCCTTCTCTGATTTGAAGAATAGGAGGACAGGTATTGGTTTTATTGTTCATAATCACATTGGTGATTCCTTGTTGTCTTGCAGTCTGTTTTTGAATGCTGGCTGGGATATCTTAACTGCTAACTCAATTGCAATTCTCAGAGGCCTGCAGTTTGGTAAATTTTTTGGTTTTCTTCCTTGTGGTATTGAGTCTGACAGGGCCAAGTTAGTGGAGCTGATTAACAGCCGTAACCATCTGAATTTTAGTGGTGGTAATATTGTCAGTGACATTATCAGTTTTTTGGAGGATTTCGGTATTCCTGCTGTCTCCCTTGGAAATTCCGGTTCTAATTTGAAGGCTGCTGAGCTTGCCAAGCAGGGTCTCAAGCGGGGTTCTAACCTGGTCTGGAAAGATGGAAGGCTTTGTAGTGTCCCTAGTTGTCTTCTTAGGGGCATTCCCTAGCTTGTTGTTTTGGGTCTGGGCCTTTGCTTGTTTGTGGGGTGGGGTTTCCCCCCTTATTTGGGGTTGTTTCTTGTTCTGCTCAGGTGAGCGTTCTATCAAAAAATATATGTATATATATATATAAACCTAAACACAATCCCTTTTTTTTTTTTTAATAATGTTAATCCATACAAGACCCGCTAAACTTATCGTGCAGGTAAATTTCATGTTGTATCACTAAGTGCATAGGAATCATACCCAAATGAGTCGGTCTGGGTCGAGTTTGGGCCCAAACGGATCATATCCAATTTGAGGTTCTGATTTTGACAAAGATTTTAAACTGATCCAATCAAAATCAAAGTTCTGTTCACTTGCATAGATCAAGTATTACTACGATATGATCCATAAATTCTCAATTGTTTGATGTATATAATAGATTTTTTTATACAATAGAACAACAAAATAAAAAAGCAAGTTTTGTAATTGTTACATGATGAATTTAAAGGTAATATTCATCTTACCTCTTACATGTAACATTACTCATTTGATTAAAAACATAGATAGAAATCTTTCATATTAAGTGACGAGAGACTGTTCACAGTACATGTCAAAATGCATGTCAAAACGAAATGTTTTACGTTATAAAATCAAGTTTGTTTACCACTTGGAACCACAATTAAATACAAAATTTAGTAAAATGGAAATTAAGGGATTGTCCTCAGGGAACAGGATGGATAATTGAAATGCTTTCTAATATAAGTTAGACTAACTAAATGCATAAAAAGATAAATCATGGTTGGTAAAGATAGATGTTTGATTTGATAAAAAGATATTAAGAGATAAGAAATGTAAAATAAAAGGGAATGAAAAATAGAAGTTCAACAATCTAGATAAGAAAATGGATAAAAGCAATTATGAGAAGTTTAGGGAATTGGTGGAGTTATAATCGGACCCTGGGTAATGCTTAAGTAGCTTCATTAGTGTTTGATTTACACAATTAAGGACTAATCTCATTCAAAAGTGTGCTTTGGCCGTAAACACTACACCAAACCACTTCTCACCAAACTTCCTCACCTATAATATTTAGAGTAAGGGGATAATTGTGAGATCGGTTAGTGACGATCAAATAGTCTAGGCAATCGAGGGTGATATTCCCACTAATGAACCTATCCAATTTACTATGAGCTCTAATCAATTAAAGGTGCCAAATCTCAACCAATTTTATCTCAAATTATCTTACCAATATTGTAATTAAAGAGTGATGTTCAATTCAATCACATAAAGAATAAGAACCAATTGAGCAACTGAACAAAACTATAATTGTGTAAATATATTATTGAAAGCTAACAACAATTCCTCATATCAATCCCATAGAATGGGGGTTTAGTTACACATGCTCAAAAACAAAGAAAGAAGATAAATAAATAAATAAATAAAAAATAGAGAAATAATCCATGATTCTCTCTTGTAAGCTTGATCCCTCCTTGAATGCTCCCTGCTTTGAACTTGATGTAAAGAATGGAAGCTTAGGAAGTGTAGTGACTAGTGAGGTAGAGTCAATGGAAAGTGACAAAGGAAAGTAGTGTAGAAGATGGATAGAGTGGATTGACTAAGGGGAAGTAATCTAGATTTGATTTGTTGAGTTTGTGGATGGAAAAAGATGAGTACAAGATAAGAAAATGGTGAGGTAGGTCGAATCTGGTGTCAATGGATGGATATCTGCAAATGAATCTAAGAGGAGTATATATACTGGTCCAATAAGCAAGTTTGTAATAGCTAGATTCGTTGATGTGGCATGTGTCGCGGTTCGATTGTCGCGGTTTGGACCCAACGACATCGATTGCAACAAACGGTTATATAGACCTTTGATCTGGTTTTTACGGTCATCTACATAGCGACTCGAGGAGTGATATCTAGATCTGAGACTTCACTATGGGTGTCACAGTGGTTGCCCAGCGACACATTGGTAGTGATTTTCTCTGGTTTTGATCTTCACTGTTTGCATCTTTCATTGTCGTGGTCTTCCAGTAGCAACGCAAAAGGGGCGACAATCTCTAGACTTGGCTTCATTGGTTTACTCTTCAAATGTCGCAGTCGCTACCCCCGCGACGCAAAGGTGGAGACATTCTCTAAAATCCTTTAGCCTTCTTCACACTTCAATTGTCACAGTTGTCCTCTAGTGATGCATTGCCAACGACATTCTCTGATTTAAGATTTGCGGTCTTCACCTAGCAACCATAACAGCGACACTGATGTTCTGCTTCAAAACTTCCCTTTTTTTTATACTTTTGACCCACATTTCTCCAAGTTAAGCCCAGATGCCCTTGTGATGCAATATTACTTACAAAGCTCAATTCAATGTGTCAAATGATTGGGTTTTACCCAAGAACACATAAAAAAAAAGTTGGAAATAGGGGCCAAAATCATATACATATTTGGCTCAATAATTAAGACATAGATTTTTAATAAATTTTATAAAATTTTAAAAGCCGCATGAAAAATATTAGAGAAATCTCACAACAATTTTATGAATCCCTTTGTGGCTGTGACCGATTGTTTCTATAATGTGTCTTGTGGTTTAACATTCATAGGTAATGCGGGTTTCTAAACTACTTTCGAGGCTTTTCTTAATGCTTAGGGTTTGTTTAACCTCAAAGTTAGTGTTTAAATCCGAGTGTTCTTATAAGAGAGACGATATTTAAACCCCTTTAAAATTGTGTGTACACCCCAACTAAATGTATTTTCTGAAATTCCAACATTACCCTTAAATAAAATCTTTAAAATATAAAAGTAAATATATATGATACATCATATTAATACAATATTTAATATTTTGAACATTTCAACAAATATCATAATTAGTTAAAAAATAAAAATTATAATGTTAATTTTTATTAATGAAAATTTCAATATTTATTATTTAAAATATAAAAAGAATAAAAAGAGAAAACAGTGAATTTAAATTTAAAAAATAAACTAAACTTCTCTTTGAATTTCAGAATTTGAACAAAGAACAGATGGACCTTGTATAAACACCCTTTAGCCATGTTCATCCGCCTGGCTCACCATTATTTCATTCTATTTATGGGTTCCAGCAACAAAGATGTTAAAGAACATATACATGGACTATAATTAATCAGGTATACCACCACTACACCAGTATCATCCCCACTGTCCATAGCTATAGAAGAATATATATATATATAGTGATCAATGATCTGCCCAATAAGATCTTGTTCATTTTTACTTGAAGTTAGTTCCTCGATTTTTATTGAGATTATGCAAAATTCAAAGAGAAAAAAAGGTGGAGAATAATGCTAGATAAGGAGATTTTGGGATCTTAAGTAACTATTATTATAAGAAAATAATCCATGCTGAATCTTGGAGATACAGTTTCCATACTTTTGTTTTTCATTTTTATCTTAATTATTTTATAACTTATTAAATTAGTATTTTTTTTATTTTATTTTCAAAAATTAAAACAAGGGCATATTTGTAATATGGGGTTGTCTTTACAAAATAAAACATTTTAAATTTTTTTTAATGGGGTGTAGATAGATAGATAGATAAAAAATTAAAAAAAAAAAAAAAAAAAAAGGTGTGTATACAGGTTTTTTAGGGGTGCAAATACCGCCACTCTCTTATAATGTGTTCTAAGACCTAACCAAAGCTGATGGGTTTGAGGCACAGGTCCATCTTTAGATATACCCTACAGATAGGGTTCAAAATGTATAGGGCCTTGAATTCTTGGGTCAGGCTTTTAATGGATAATTTCCTTATTCGCGGACTAAGGTCTTTTTGGTCCTTATGTCGAACGTGGAGATCAATAATTTGAGTCCATAATTGGTCCTTACATCAATTCTATTATCTATACAACACTTGAAATTGAATCCACGACATAATTTATGCACGAAGATATTAACATATGTACATTAAATATCAACGATCAAATTGAAACACAAATCACCTGAAAAATATTCAAAAAATTATAGCATTTCTTTTCATGAACACATCATAATTAGATAAATAAATAAATAAATAAAATTATTGCCTATTTAATTAATTTTTATCAATTGCTGATAATTAATAACATTTTTAGATAAATTGGGGTTTTTTAGGGAGGGGGGGGGGACTCAAACCCGCAATCTCATAGTGTATGTTTGAGAGGTTTTACCATCAAACCAACTTCATCTCGTTAATGGCTTCAAAATACAAACTCTAAGCGAAGTCTTTCCTTAGGGTTTTTTTCTCTCTAAAACCCTAGTGTGAAAGTAGTTAGGTTTTTCGAGTGGTGGTCTAGGGTTTAGTCGGTAGCAGTTTTTTTCAGTCGGTTTTGGTCAGATTTTTCCGGTGGTTTCTTCTGGTATGGATTCAGATGAGATATCCAAGTTGTGCGCAGCACTTTCTCTCAGGAGTAAAGAGGAGAAGCTATGGTCTGTTCATGACTCCTTGAAAGACTCTGCAGGACGTAAACTTGATCTTTGTTTAGTTGGGAAGGTGATGACTAATAAGCATGTTAACAGGGAGGCTTTTCGAGCGGTGATTCCAAGGATTTGGCAGTCGCAGGTAGAGATGGAGGTGGTGCAAGACAATACCTTTATTTTTTATTTCCGGAACCAGGGTGATCGTTTCAGAATTTTGGCAGGAGGTCCGTGGTGTTTTGACAACAGCCTGGTGGTTTTAGAAAAGCCGTCGGGGTCTGGTGATATTGCTAAGTTAGGGTTTAAGCGAGTTTCCTTCTGGGTGCAAATTCCGAATGCACCACTATTATGTATGACGAAGGAGATGGGTGAATTCATAGGTCGGCTTATTGGTGATTTAATTGATATCGATGTAGGGGTAACAGGTGAATGTTTCGGGAAATATATGCGCCTGAAGGTCGCAATCGATATCTCGAAACCTCTGAGACGATTTTTGCGAATTGAGTTAGTTGAAGGAGAGGAAACTTTTCTTCTTTTGCGGTATGAAAAGCTCCCCGAATATTGTTTTACTTGTGGTATTATTGGGCACTCCCATCCAGAATGTCAAAGTAAGTCTCCAGATGGTGCGCAGAGGATCAGTATGGATTTTGAGTTTGGGGCTTGGCTTTGGGCTTCGAATCCGCCGGGGGCGAATAAATTTGGAGGACAATTTCGTTCTCAGAGGGAGGTGGGTAATAATAGGGGTGAGGTTTCTAAAGCTCCTCAAAAACTAAATGGGCGAGCTGTTAGTAATAAAACATCCTGGAGGTCTAATCCCGGTGGTGACAAGGTGGGGTTACCAAAAACCTCAGGCCCGAATTCTGGGACAGAGGAGGGTGGTCCAGTTGTTATGGGAGATGGGGTCTGCAACTTGGTGGAGGTCCCTATAAGTGGGGACTCAGATTTTGGTTCTCTGTCAGGCGGTGCTAGGGAGTTTGGGACTGCTCATACGAGTCTTTTAACAGATACGGTGGGGGTCTCAAAGGAGTGGAGTGGCGGGGAGAGGAATATAGGGGGTAATAGTAATAGTGATGTTTCTCGTCCGGCGGTTGTGCATGGGTCTCGAACAGCTGGGTCTCCTCCTCAATGTTTGCATGCAATAAATGATAGTCTAGAAAGGACATATGTGGGTGTTTTTGGTGGCAGTTCGGGGTGAGTACAAAGAAAGGGAAATGGAAGCGGTGGGCACGAGAGGGAGGGATACATTCTGCTATGGCTACGGAGGAGATTGGGGAAGGTAGAAAGAGGGATTTCTTTCCCGGTGAGGTGGCAGCTGTATCCGGTACGAAGAAGCAACGTTTTGATGATGCTTTTGACTCTGAGTCAATTGAGATATCGGCGAGTCGAGTGAGTTCCCCGGCTTGCCGGACACAATGAAAATATTCTTTTGGAACGCTCGGGGTTTGGGGGGAGACCGAGCGTTTCGTGTCCTGCATTCGTTAATGCGGGATCATCGTCCTGACATTGTTTTTCTTATGGAAACTCGTTGCGATCATAAGTTGATGGAAGTCTTGAGGGTGAAGTTAGGTTTTGATGCTAAGTTAGTGGTGGACCATGTGGGTTATAGTGGTGGGTTGTGTTTGTTTTGGAAGGCGGATTTTGTGGTGTCTTTGTTGTCGTACTCTCGCTTTCACATTGACACTACGGTTACTTCTCATGTTGACAAAAAATGGCGTCTAACAGGTTTTTATGGTAATCCGGTTTTGAATCAAAGATGTCATGGTTGGACTTTATTGAGAAGGTTGGCGGGATTGTCTTCTCTTCCGTGGGTTGTGGGGGGGGGGGGGGGGGGGATTTCAATGAAATTGTTTCGTCTCAGGAGAAATTAGGGGGGAATATAAGACAAGAGGCTCTTATGGATAATTTTCGTTGTGTTTTGGAGGATTGTGGGCTTAAGGATTTGGGTTTCAGCGGTCCAAAATTCACCTGGACTAATCGACATGAGCCTCATTCCCTGATTCAGGAGCGTCTTGATAGGTGTGTGGGGAATTCAGCTTGGTATCTTCTTTTCCCATGTTTTTCTGTGAAGCACCTTGATTTTTGGAAGTCAGATCATCGTCCTATTTTATTAGAATTAGCTGATAGGGTGGGCAATGTTTCGGGGGGTCATCGGTTTCTTTATGAGTGCGCTTGGGCAGGTAGGGAGGGGTTTGCTGAGCTGGTTAAAAATTCATGGGAGACACCTTTAAATCAGGTGCAAGGTGTCGTTGGCAGACTGAGAGGGTGTGCTAGGCTGTTTCGCAAATGGAATTTGGACTCCAAGACGGCGTCTGCTGCTGCTATTGTTGAGAAGAAAAAGGAGTTGGTGGAATGCACTAAGGCTGGTCCGAATTTTAATATGGTTAGATGCATAAATGTGGAATCTGATCTTGACTGTTTGCTCAAGGAGGAGGAAGTGTTTTGGCGTCAACGATCCAGGGTATCTTGGCTTAAAGAGAGTGACCGCAACACCAAATTTTTTCATGCGAAGGCTACATCCAGACGGAAGCGGAATAGAATTTCAGGTTTGTTTGACAGTGATGGTGTGTGGAAGAGTTCAGAGGATGATTTGGAAGGGGTCATTGGAAGGTACTTTTCTTCTATTTTTGAGAGTTCTAGGCCTTCCAGGGATGCAGTGGATGATGTTCTTCACAAGGTGGACGCTAGATTGCCCACTTCTTTGCGTGATTCTCTTGATGTTATTTTTACTGCTGAAGAGGTTAGCTATGTTTCAAATGGGTCCGTCTAAAGCTCCTGGTGAAGATGGTTTTCCAGCAGATTTTTTCCAAAAATTTTGGCATGTTGCTGGTGATGGGGTCACGAATTTATGCTTGGAGTGTCTTAACGAAGGGCGATCGGTGGAGGCTATTAATCATACTCTATTGTGCCTTATTCCGAAGGTTAGAGAGGTAGTGCGCATGTCTGATTTGAGACCCATTAGTTTATGTAATGTGGTCTATAAATGTGTGTCCAAAGTGCTTGCGAATCGCCTGAAAACGGTCCTTAATTTTGTAATTGCGGATACTCAAAGTGCCTTTGTCCCTGGTAGATTGATTACTGATAATGCTATGGTGGGTTTCGAGTGTTTGCATGCTCTGAAGAGGAAGGTTAACGGTAAAAAGAGGGGTTTTATGGCTCTCAAGCTGGACATGTCGAAGGCTTACGACCGTGTGGAATGGTGTTTTGTGGAGGGTATGATGAGGCGGTTAGGTTTTTCTGAGATGTGGATTGCTAGAATAATGAACTGTATTTCTACGGTTTCGTATTCTTTCATTTTAAACGGGAAAGTCCGGGGTTTTATTAAGCCTTCTAGGGTTTTGAGACAGGGAGACCCTCTTTCTCCTTATCTCTTCCTGTTATGTGCTGAGGGTCTCTCCAGTTTGATTGCAGATTCTGAGAGGCGTGGTGTTTTTTCTGGCTTCCGGTGTAGTAGGTTTGGTCCGAAGGTTACTCATCTTTTTTTTGCTGATGATAGTTTATTATTTTCTAGGGCCACTATTGGGGAATGTAATAATATTAACAGGATTTTGGAGTACTATTCTATTGCGTCTGGTCAGAGTATTAATTTTCAGAAATCGTCTGTTTGTTTCAGTAAGCAGATCTCGGGTTCTTTTAGGTCTAGTCTGGCGGGTGTGTTGGGGATGACTGTGGTGGACCAACATGACAAGTATTTGGGGCTCCCGTGTGTTACAAACAAGAATAAACGTGTCATGTTTAATAGTATCAAAGAGAGGGTTTGGAAGAAGCTTCAAGGTTGGAGTAACAGGTTTTTTTCCAGTGGGGGTCGAGAGATTCTTCTTAAAGCTATGGTGCAGTCGATCCCAGTTTACTCCATGAACTTATTTAGGCTTCCTTCTTTTTTTATTTCGGATATCCACCATTTGTGTGCGAGGTTCTGGTGGGGTGGTGGGGGAAATAAGCGCAAGATGCACTGGTGTTCGTGGGATTTTCTGTGTAAACATCGATGTGAGGGTGGTTTGGGTTTTCGTGATCTGGGTGCTTTTAACAAGGCTTTGCTTGCGAAGCAAGGGTGGCGGATCCTCCATAATCCGAACTCTTTGATGGCTAGGGTTCTTAAAAGGTGCTACTTTTCTGACTCAAATTTTTTGGATGCTAAGGTTTCTAAGAGTGGCTCCTTTTTATGAAGTAGTTTACTGTGGGGTAGGGATGTGCTTGAGAAAGGTTTGAGGCGGAGGATTGGCAATGGTCGTGATACCTTTATTTACAAAGATCGATGGATTCCCCGTGTTTCCACTTTCAAGGTTTTCTCCACCCCCCCTCCACCCCCCCCCCCCCCCCCCCCCCCGATTTTAGGGATGAATGCTACTGTGGATTCTCTTATGTTGGACCGTGGGTCTTGGAACTGCTCTCTGGTGCGGCAGGTTTTCTTTGAGGAGGATGCTGAGGCTATTTTGAGCCTTCCCCTTAGTTCTTTCGATTTGAATGATTCATTTTTCTGGCATTATAACTCTCATGGTATGTATTCTGTCAAGAGTGGCTATTGGGTGGAGATGGATTCTGTCAGTAATCCTAGTTCCTCTGGGCTTAATTCTGATGTTTCGTGGTGGAAATTTTTTTGGAACTTGTCTTTACCTTCAAAGGTTAAACTTTTTGTGTGGAGGGCTTGTAAGGGTTGGCTTCCTGCGAAGTGTGGGCTGGCTGCTAGGGGTATGCAGGTTGATGTGTTGTGTCCCTTGTGTCACCAGGGTAACGAATCAATTTTTCATGCCCTTTGGCAGTGCCCTGCACTGAAAATTGTCCGGCAGAATTCTGGTGTTGCTGGCTTGGGAAAGTGTAGGGAGCTGGTTTCTTTTTTTGACTTCGTGTTAGCTTGTAAAGCCAACGTTGTCTTGGTAGAGTTTGAGCTTCTGTGTGTGCTTTGGTGGAGGATTTGGTTCCGTCGTAATCAGTTTGTCTTCTCTTCTGTGTCGGTGTCTGCTACTGATATGATTGAGTGGGCAAGACTTTTTCTCGATGATTTTAAGAAGGCAAACCAGCGGGATGGGTGTGAGTCTACCGGGCAGCTTTCTGGTTCTACTTGGTCTGCTCCAACCGAAGGGTGGTACAAGATTAATACGGATGCGGCCTATTGTGTGCAGAACAATGTTTCAGGGGTTGGTGTGGTCATTCGAGACTCTTGTGGTTATGTAATGGCTTCCCTTTGTCTGAATCTTGGTGCTGTTTTTAAGCCTGATGTTGCTGAGGCGCTGGCAATTCTGAGAGGGATGAAGTTTGCCGTTGAAACTGGTCTTGTTCCAGCGATTGTGGAGTCGGATGCTTTGGTGGTGGTGAATCTTATTCGGTCTAATCCTGTCCTTCTTTCCGAGCTTGGGGTGGTTTTACATGATATTTCGTTTTTTGTT
>OX940808.1:30769971-31149633 GCA_954870605.1 Acer campestre | reverse complement strand
GGGCTAATTTAATTTGTTTGGAAGAATGGGGACTAATATGAGAAGAAGCGATGGTCTTAAAAGATGGAGATTCTGATCGTAAGGGGGAAAAACTGTTTGATATCTGAATTGGTCCTGCACTAGTGGGCCTAGGAGAAGAAGGTCCAGGTTGAGAAAGTAAAGTTAATGCATATTTGTCTTTGTGATTGGGTTTTTGGCTTTGGATACTTAAAGATAAGTCAGTAGATAAGTCTGTCTTGATAGTGGGCCTGGGGCCTCGGGGCCTACCTCTGCCGCTACTACTCATGGCTTTTACCCTGCAAAAATTCTCTGGTCAAGAAATCTGGTAAACTATTTTCTGATCCTTTGATATGTTCAATAGTGAAATCAAAAGCTGATAATAAAGCTTGCCATCTAGCAAATATTTGTTTTGAAGCCAGATTTTTGACATCTTTTTTTCAAAATAAATTTTGCAGATTGGCAATCTACTTTTAGAATAAATTTTTGATTTATCAAATCATCTTGTAATTTTTGTATAGTTAAAACAATAGCTAAAATTTCTTTTTTAACAGTGGAATATTTTTGTTGAGTATCATTCCAGGATCCGGAAACATATCTAACAATGTATTCTTTTCCATCAATGTTTTGTTTGAGGATTCCTCCAAACCCTAATTCAGAAGCATCTGTTTCAACTATCTTTGGGGCGTTAGGATGGCATATAGACAAACAAGGAAGTTTTTGGACTTGTTTTTTAACAGTTCTAACAGCTTGTGTGTGCTGGTCTGTCCATGGTAATGGATTTTTCCTAAGTCTTTGGAATAACGGTTTGCAAATGATTCTTAATTCTTTATAGAAATTGGCTACATAGTTTAGGCATCCTAGAAATCTTTGGAGTTGCGTCTTATCTTTAATTTCATCTGGAAATTTATTAGCAAATTCTAGGCTTCTTTGTATGGGTATAATGGTACCTCTTTTGATATTGTGTCCTAAGAATCTGATCTCTGTCTGAAATAAAACAACTTTGGGAGCTGATACTACCAAACCTTGGGTTTTTACAGTTTTAAAGAATATTTCTAAGTGTTTCCAATGTTGATCTACATTATCAGAATATATTAAAACATCATCAATATAAACAATAGAAAATTCAGTATAGGGATTAAAAATTTCATTCATAATACATTGGAATTCACTGGGAGCATTTTTTAATCCAAATGGCATAACATTCCATTCATATTGACCAAAAGGAACAGTGAAAGCAGTTTTATATCTGTCCTTTTCAGCAATCTGGATTTGCCAAAATCCTGATTTCATGTCAAACTTTGAAAATATATTGGCTTTATAAAGTCTTTTCAATAAATCTGCCTTATTAGGTATGGGATATCTGATCCATTGAAGGGCCTCATTAAGAGACTTATAATTAATGACAAGTCTAGGAACTCCTCTTTCTATTTCTGCATTCTTGTTAACATAGAAAGCAGGACAACTCCATGGTGATTTAGAAGGCCTAATAAGTCCTTTTTGTAATAAGTCTTGGATTTCTTTTTTGCAATACTCAAGAAGTTCTAGGGTCATCTGGATAGGTCTGGCCTTAGTTGGTATTCCTTTTTCTGAGAAATCTTTATTATAAGGAAGACTGACTATATGTTTTTTTCTATCCCAAAAAGCATTGGGAAAGGAAGAACAAACTTCTTTTTCTAATTTAAACTTAAAATCTTTGATTTTTTGTTGGGTTCTAGGTTCTTCTATATACTTTTTCTGTCTTTCAAATCTAAGATCATCTTTCAGGAAAGACAAATGATTTTCTTTCATGTTAAGATTATTAATCTGTTGTTCTAGAAAGATAGAATCATCCTTTCCTATGTTAGTATTTTTTAGAGAATTTAGTTCTCTTTCAAGAACAGGAAATGTAAAAGGAAATAAAATTTCTTTGCCCAAATACTCAGTAACTAATCCTTCATCAGTAGTAGCAAAAGGAGTAATAAGGTATAAGAATGGTAAGCCAAGGATAACATTTTGTGATAAAGTTTTAACCATAAGGAAACTGGAATTGTAACATACTCCAGAGTTGCAAACTCTGGCATTGGTCAATTTATAACTGATGTCAAGCTTTTGTTTATTAGCACCATATAAGGATTCTGTGGTTTTTTCTAGGTACTTTGTAGGAACTAATCCTTCTTTAATGCAATTTTGGTCAGCTCCTGAATCTATAAGAGCATTGACCCTAAGATTATAGTCAGAGGAAATTCTAATATCTATATCACAATACCATTTTTGTATTCTAAAGGCTTTATTGATTATATTAGCAGCATGTTCTATTTCATTTTTGCAAAGAATATTGGCCAAGGTCTGTTCAGGTTCAGATTTGCTGATGTTATCAGAATCTGAGTCACTAGAGCTCTTAAAGCTTGGTTGTTTAGATTTTGGCTTGCAATTGACTCTTGTGGAATCTTCTGACTTGTAATTGATTCTTGTGGAATTTTCTAAACTTTGTTGTAGTTTTTGCGTGAAGATTTTTAAGTCTTTTATTTCTTTTTTAATGGTTTGGATTTCTTTTTGAAGGTCTGGAATGGTAATTTTCTTTTGGTTATCATAAAATTTTCGTAAAACATTTTGGTCAAAATCTGGAACAATAGAAGAAGTAACCGGCTTATTTTCTTCTACTGGTTTACTGGGATGGGTAGATGTTTTAGTAATTTTTTGTTGTACTTGTCTAATAAAATTGGCTTTAAGAATAGGATCTTCAATGCTATCAATCATTCCAATTATTAAGGAATAATCAGATTGATCTAAAACATTGATCTCCTTACAAGTACAAGCTTGTTTTTCACAAATTTGTGATTCATTATCACTGTCTGTCAAAGATTCTGAATCTAAATCTTCTTGAACTAAGACTTGATTGTCAGATTCAGACTCTATTTCTCTACTGCTAGTTTCTGTATCTGTTTCATATAGGGTTTGAATAAGTCTTTCTTTGTTTTCTTCGCTAATATCTAGGGTTCGTATTTTGTTTCTTAGTTTTCTCAATTCAGGGCATGTTTTGGCAAAATGACCTTCTTTTCCACATTTATAACAGGCTTTATTGTTTTTGTTATGTTTTCTAAAATTCTTAAAAGGTTTGGATCTTTTGTGAGTTCTAGCTTGGGGTTTTTGTTTCTTATAGGGTTTTATTTTCTTGTCATGGTGTCTTTTCTTACTCTGGATAGGAAGTTTTTCAAAACCAAATTGCTCACACCAAGAACCAAGTTCTTTTCTAGTGGTAAGCTTTTGCTTTTTAAGTTGACTTTTTAATCTAATATCTGTACATAATTGCATAGCAACAATATTAATTGTTGTTATGATTTCTCCATAAGTCCAAGTATTGAGGTCTATTTGGGACCAGTCTGGGCTAGCCATCTGTTCCCTCATTTTATCTCTAACCTTATCAGCAAATAAAGAAGGTAGTCCAGATATGAACTTCTCCTTCCAATAGGAATTAGCATTGTCAGTCCTTTGAAGAACTCTTGTTAGGAAAATATCTTTATACCACTTAAAATCGCTTAGTTTTTTACATTTAAGATTTTGTAATTTTGAATATTCCTTGTCTTGGAACCTGTTAGGGTTTCCAATGAAATGTAGAATAATGGTATGACATAAAACATCTATACCATCAGGTTGGGAGGTTCTAGTGGTGTAAGACGTGGCTGGTGGTGTAGTTGATGTTTCAGGAGCATCAGTTGTTGCTCTGAACAACGGGGTAGAGGTGGCTACCTCTTTAGTATGGGTAATAATATCTGCTCTGGCAGTGGGTGACAGGGTATAAGTCCACCATCCTAAGAGTTGTCCTTCAAAGCCAGATGCTAGTGAATTAACAGCATCACTATAGGTCATATTTTGTTTTTTAATATAAATATATCCTATAGTATACATTTGTCTAATAACAGTCATAACTTGATATTCAGACAAACCATCAATATTAAATTGATAACAAGCATTACCCGTATAGGCTCTATATGGCACAGACTCTTCATATTGGAGATCTGGAGGTGTAGGTCTGGGGTAGTAGGGTTTAGTGTCATTGTTATATTTATTATAAACATGACTATCTATCCTAGAGGTAGTCAATTTTTGAATCATATTATCTAAGTCTGAAATATCAATGTCAGAATCTGGGGCTGAGGAGATATGGCCATCTAAAGTTCGAATTTCTGGTTTGGGAAGCTTGTCTAATCTTTCTTGTAACATTTTGACAAGTTCTAAATCGGTAGTAAAACTGTCAAAACATTTTTCTATTCCAGTGGTGTCTGGGAATAGGATTGTTCCTGTTTCATATTCAGCAATTTTGGATTTCATTTTATAATCTTTTAGGGGAATATTGGAGGTTGAGATAATAGGTGTTTGAGATTGGTTGTTTTCTATTCTGTCTAGCTGTTCCCCTATGGTCGTGAGGTATTCATTGGAAAAATTGTTTTGTTTTATGACAACACCAATCTGGTGAGAGGAAGCATTAACCCCCTGAGGTAATTCTTCATCAAATATGATAAAAGGGACACATTGTAGGGTTCTACTAGTGTTTCCTGGTGTTTCATTGTCTATTTCAATAGTACTCGTTCTGGGTGGGGGATGTATTCTCGTTTCATCTCCTTTACTGGATTTATAAGTTTTGAAATTTTGTTGGTCTAAAACAAGACATTGTTCTTCTAAGTTGTGCCTATTGGTATACCATTGGAAAAATGGTATTTCTGTTTCTAAGGTTTCAATACATCTCATCCATCTAGAATGAAATTTTTTCCTTTTATGGCTTGAGTAATTTTTTTCATATTTTTCTCTCATAACAGTATTTTCTGGGTAATAATATTCTTGGGATAAATAGGTTTTGTCTATCTCTTTGGGGTTATTAAGAACATCTATAGATCTTATTCTAGGTCCGTGGTCAGGGATTTCTGTGAGGACTTGAGAAGGGGTTGGAGATGATGGTCCTTCATTATCATAAACATGAATTGGTTGGGCTACTTGTTCTGGTGTTTTATAGACACTTGTTATATGGGTAGGTGGTTCAGTTATAGGAATAACTGGTGGTGTATTCCTAGTTTCTATTATAGGTGGAATGGTGGGCCTTCTTCTTCTATGGATAAGGTCTGATTGTGAAGATGATTCACTATGAGTTGGTCGATACTGAGGTCTATAATCAGGTATTTGTTAAGCTATTCTAAGTTTGGATCTATCGGATAAAGATCTTTTGGCTGATTGTAGTTCATTACTAATATTTGCTGGTTCTCTACTGGATAGGCTTCTTTCTAATGGTCTGAAAGATATCCTTAGGTTTCCCTCATGGTCAGCAACACAATCATTTAGATCTCTCATAGGTGGTCTGAATATGGGTCGGTCAACTCTTTCTTTTGTCCAGGTATCAGGAAATTTAATCTTATCCCATGGGATAGGAATTGGGACCATCATGTCAACAGTTTCTGAAGCATTGTAACAGATGGTCTGACCTGTTGGGATTTTAGGAGGTATATAACTAGGAATAAGCCCAGATGATAAAACACGATAGTGGACTCTGTAAATAAGTTTATAGGGACTGGATCCTTTAACAAATTTATAGTTGTGGATTTGGACATCAACAACTAGACATTTTTCTTTATGTTTATCAGCTTTAAGGCTTATTTGAAAGTTTGGATAACATTGAAAATAAATGGGTCCATAAGTAAGACTTGACTCTGCTAAACCAATTATGGATTCTTTATAGTCTGTAATACGTCCATCACGGAGACATACAAGCATAGAATTGTTTAAACCAACTTTTGATAGGGGTTTGATACCAATTTGGACACTTCCTATATGCATATTATTATATCCTAGCTTGTAATAATGCTTCAAACTATTTTTGTTAAAAAGGTTAGTCGAAAAAGTATTGTCTTCTTGGAATTCCACATCTATTTCTTTAGTAATTTGTCCTAATAAGGTTTTAAAATTTAAAACACCATTTCTCTTATAAATACTATGTTTTGCAACATTGGGAAGTTGCCAAGCACTTAAGTCTTTATCACTCCAATTAGTCTCATATTTTGCTATAGACTTTCCTGTTATACTATCTTCTTTGTCTGGTTCTACATCGGATCTGGAACTACTTGTAGACATGTTAAAGAACAGAATTAAAAGAGAGTTAAAACCTAGGTTTTTACTCACAGCGTGTCTGTAGGTCTGCCTATTGCCCTCCTGGCTGATGGCTATCCTGGTGACTGCTGACTTTTGCACCTAGAATCAAAACCTAAATTAAACCTTCTTCTTCAACAAGTCTCAAGGCTCTGATACCAAAACGTAGAATGATCAAATAGGATAGTACAGACAAAATTATATATATAGCAAAAGTAGAAACATAAATTGGATGAGACCAGAACGAACTTACAAAATTAGTATAAGTCTGACAGCAGTGATGCACAGTAAACAGATATACAGATCAAATAAGTCGCAAACTTTATTTAGGATATCAGATTTTTTACAAAGAGAGGAAGTTTTGGAGAGGAAAGATTACAATGGGGAAGAAGAAATACAAAGAGGGATCAGAATCGTGAGAACTGAACCTGCCCTCTCAACACCTGAGTAATCCTTTATATAGGAAGGATTTAACCTCAGTTACAACACTAACCATAGTAAAGACTCATGATTACAAAGCAGAAAAACAAAAGATTCTTGTCTGGATAATGATGATAGATTGACTGCTTTCTTCTGCAAAGATTCTGTCTGGATTGGCTGGTTTCTTCTGCCGACAGTCAAGGAACTGTTGGATTTTGTCATGTTTCACCAACACTTTTTTTTTTTATTTTTTTTTTATATATATATATTCTAATATATATTATAATACTATATATAATAGTATATATTATTAATAAACATGTTTATAATTTTTTTTGAAAATTTAAAGGGTAAAATAGTCTTTTGTACTTGTCCCATGTCACGGGACAACCTTGTCCTAGGGTCTTGGGTGGGACAAAATTTAGTGATTTTTGTCCTACCTTGTCCTGTCCCGTCCCATGCTAATAGTGCGCAACAAAAAGTTGTCCCATTTTGCCCCGTCTCGTCCCGCGTACCAAACTCACCCTTAGGGTTCAGGTACTATACTAGATTGTATAATTACCGGGTCAATTTCTAGTTTGTAGATTTCATTCCAAGGGTGTATAAAAATTAAGGGGTCATTTTTTTTTTGCACTTAAAATTTAATGTGTCTGAATTGAAATTATTTAAGTTGATTTTTGTTTTAAAAAAAAAATAGTCAAACAACTTAAAAAGGAGTAACAAATTCTGACTTTCAATTGAATTCTAAATCACCGGATTGCATTTAATATATTTTCTTCCAAGATTATCCACCCAAAGATAACATATTTCCAATTTTATCATAATTTTATATTATACAAAAAAAAAAATTATTTTAATTTATTACTTATGATAAACAGTTTAAAAAAACCGTAATCATAGAGTCACTTTTAACACCATCGTTGAATCTTCAATTCTACTTTTTTTTTTTTTTTTTTTTTTTGTAAAATCAAAACAATTTCTAAATCATTATTTTTCATATTGAAAAAAAAAATAGCTATTTATCAAATCATAATCATGAATAATATCTTATAATTATTACATAAACGCGGTTTAGAATTTGTTCAATTCTTTTTATTTAGTTGTTTGTATTATATAAAATGAAAATATATGACAATAATAGTAACATGGTATAAATGTCAAATTACTTGTTTTTAAACCATTTTATCTTTAAAAAACAAACAAGTTGACACTCTATTCAGTTGTGATAAATATAAAAAACAAACATGTCATTTAGTTTCAGGTTTCAGTCACTATTCAGGCTTTAGTAAAATTTAAGACTGTTCAGTCTTCGGATAAAAAAATAAAAATAAAAAAAAAACAAACTACCCATGACTCTTTCTCACATAAATGTCTATTTATAATACAGTTCTTATATTGTAGTTAAAATCTTTTTATTTAATTTTAAAAAATAAGTAACACTTCCCAAAAAGGGTACCGAATGGTGCCTAAGATTCTCCTAATAAATGTAAAACAACTTTTTTTTTTTTTTTAATAGTCTGAAAGCTAGCAACCAACTGAATTTGAAAAAAAAAAAAACATAAAATAATTTTAAAAACATAAAAGACTTCAACTTTTAAATATTTATAAATATTCTTAATTATATTTAATCATAAAATAATTATTTACCATTATGATACAAGTTTTGGAGGAATTCCAAAACAATTTTAATTATATTTAATTGTGAATTTGACACATGGTAACCTCGACGTAACCATGATTGAACATCAAGGAAGGCTAGAATTAATTTCCTTAAACCCCGGCACAAGATTAAATTCATCATATAAGATTCGTCAAACTAATTTTTTTATTTACTATGTAAAATTTGAATAGAAAAGTATAAATATCTAGCCTGTAATCTAATATATCTTACTTGGTTTGGAAAAAAATAAAAATAAAAGGGTAGTTTAATAAAGTTTACATCTTAGTATAATTTTGATTTCTGTTTTCAAAAAATCAATATTTATTTATTAAAAGAATTCAAGACTTGAGTAGGCTTGAACAGGTCCATCATTACGTGGTAAATTTTAATGTAGCTGTATGTAAATTGTATGTGATCACATATGAATTGATGTGATCACGTCAAAAAAGTCATGATCACATATAAATTTTTAAAAGTGCACCGAGAACCGGTGTACTATAGATCAACCCTATATATAAGAATTTGTATCATTTCCTTACCTCACATTTCAATAATCTAATGACACATTAATATTGGTATGAATGAGTGGTTTAGATGTGACTGCTTTCCATTATCAGTTTATCTATAACCAATAACATACTTTTAAAATGTGAGGAAAAAGTGAGGTAATGAGAGAATTCAGGTCCAAAAAAAAGAATGGGGAGACCAAGCATGATTTGACAGGCTTTCTTAATCAGTGATGATTTGATAGGCTTTGTGCTACTTGTCAGGTCTAGTTCAAAATATGGTGTAAAATGTCGATCCCAGAGAGGTTCTCCATTTTGGTTCACTTGTACTCATATTCTCCAAGGACAACCATGCACATCTCTTATTTTCCTATAATTTCAAAGCAGCCAAAGAAGGTCCCATATTAATGGAATTATAAAGAAAGAAAGAAAGAAAAAAGCAATGAAATTGCTGGCAATGAGTTAATCAACAAAGCCTCCTTGAGTCTTTTCCTTGAAATTGAAAACTTGAATCTCAATAACACTAAAGTATATAGCAAGCACTATGAAATTAGCGAGAGATACAAAGTATGTTGATTCTTATTTAATAATAAATCAATTAAATAATTAGAGTAAATTTCAAGTTCATACCGTACACTTTCGATAATCCGAAATGTATTGAAGAAACGGGATCGTCTGCGGAACAATCACAGATTTTAGAATCCATAAAGCTCCCTCAATTCATAGTATAAGTATCTATGCTCTTTTAACACTCTCTGTGTTCATCAAGCTTTGTGTAATCTTGTTGAAAAAGAAAATTTTACACACACAACAATTGCAAAAGGATTTTGTCCCATATCAAACTAAAAAACACGTTGAATTATGTTTTTAACTGCTTGAGAAATTTTCTTCAGATAACTACTCATACATTTACTTTAATAAATGTATGGGCTTGGGTCACTCATGCATAGGCTTGGGCTCTTAGCCCTACTTGGGTGTATGATGGGTCTCCAACCCAAATATACACCAATATCTCCCACTTGCACAAATAGGGCCAACACAATTTCACAAAAAGAACAACATTATGATATCATAAAAAAAATGCATCAGAGTATTCATACAAATAAATATATTGTGTGACCTATAGAAAATTAATGTTGAAAGTATACAAACGTAGTTAAATCACTTAAAGCATACCTGGGGGGGTGTAAAATAGGTTTTTAGGCCTTTTTCAAACCCTTGAACAAACTTACGTTTGTCCCTCAAGGCAGCTTTACATACAACACATAAACTAAACATTCATACATAGACAAGACAAGCATTTTATCATTTAGGCATTGTTTATATATATATATATATATCAATTAGTTGCATGAGGTATAATAATACAAAAACACAATATCAAAGAATACTTGTATTCCAATATTGTTCAATGTATTACAAGAATAAACAAATATAGCTATACACAAAGATAACTATATACGAAAGAATTATAATTACAAATATGATTAAAGTGGATTATCTTACAAATCACACTTTACAAATTCTTGTTCAAATATACATCATAAGCGAATGATATCCAACAAGATTAAAATATACACATATACAAAAAAAATAAAAATAAATAAAAAAGAGATACAGATAGAGACAATAGACACAAAGATTTTTACGTGGTAAACCTCCGAAGAGAAAACATCCATGGGTTGAATCCACAACCACCAGCATAGCAATCCACTACATGAAAAAGGATTTACACACTCAAGGCTATCAACACAATGATATCCACCTCAAGCTATCATCTCCTAATCTACCCTCGGGCTAGTGAACCACTAAGCCTACTCCCTATCCAAGATGTGTCCTACACCTCTAGGAAGAAACTTCCTATCCAAGGCTCTCAAGCCTCTAGAAAGATTTCCTTGTTTAGCAATCTAGATCACAAAGATCCTAGTCAAGCTCCTCTAGCTCAACTATCCGGAGTACCAAACTCCTTGCTAAGACTTTTGCTTAGCTATCTAGGACACATTCCTAGCCAAGTCTCCTTACTCAAATTAAAGCTTCACTCACTTTAATAAGAGACTTTAACATTTCCATAAGGCAATGATCTAGATGATGCAAATGATGCAAATCACAATCAATACAACATATAATATGTGATCAAGACATTCCATGGAACAACTAGACCTAAACATGTGAGAATACAAGTAATAAAAGTCTAGATGCAAAAACATGAATTAAACCTAGAGAATGTGAAAACACCTAACACTAAAGCACCTAGTTTCATTCATACAAATAACACTTTAATAAATCATAAACATGAAGCACATAAATGCTAGAAACATAAAATGTAGTCAATGAATATTCTAGCCAAAGATTTAGAGTAAGGATATAATGATAAATCAATTAAATCCTAGATGTCTCTAAAAACACATACACAAGCACTAATCCTTGAAACCTAGATATTATCAATCAAAGGATCAAAGAACATTTCAAGGATTATTAATCATAAAATGATTCAATCAAGTCATAAATAATCATAGATATCAAACTAATCACAATACAACTCTCAATCATGTGAAAAACCTAGAATCTAAGAAACTAGTTCACATATGTCTCTAATTAGAATTTTGATTAGGTTTGATTGTGAAACTATCTTTCTCAATAGTATTCACCATACATATACATACATATAGAAGAAGAAACCCCAAGCAAATTGAAGGTTATAAAATAAGAAATTTCAAAGATATGACCAATACCTCAAGATCACGGCTGGTTCGTATTTCTGGGTAGAACCACTAGAAAAGTCAATCAAAAAGCTGCAAGACCAATTGGAAAAAGGTAGAGGACTTGATTATGAACAATCTCCAACTTGAATCAACCAATTCCGACTTCGTATGAGAAAGTTATGGTATTTAGAAGGTGAGACAAAGTTGAGAGAAAATTCTGGTCACATGATTTCAAATTTTTTTTTTCTTAGAATGAAATGAGAGGGAAAGGAAATATTTAAAAGGAAGAGAGAGAAGGGAAGAAGACCACCAATCACGTGCTGCCACTTCAGCAGCCTGTGTGGGGTGCATGTGGCACACATGGGCAGAGAGCCTTCTTGGCCTTGTGCCACACGTGGCTTGCCAAGGTTGGTCGTTGGCCAATCTTACTCCTCTCGCGCTTCGCTCGCATTCTTCGGCCGTTTCCGAGTCTCCGAAATCCGATTTTGAATCCTTCTTCGGATTACAAATTGTGACTCTCTCACGCATAACAATAACTATGAAACTTTGACAAAAGGTTGAGAATTCATCTTGGAATACGATGACGAAAACAACTCAACGAATGAGAACGAAAAGTAGCGTAGCTACATCATTTGGACTCGAAACCTAATGAATGAGTAACCGAAATGACTGGGACTCAATAAGGAATTATAAGAGATCATGTTCAAGTCCAAAAATAATAAAATGTAAATAAATAAACATAATTTCACACACATATGCCGTTTCCTAAACATAGCCCTAAAACATGCAATTAACAATGTTTATCAATATAAATCTAATGCATGAGCATACATTACCAAGTGTGTGAAAGTGTTATATAAATATTGTACAACCATGCAGGGACACATATGAATGTCATATATGTGTATGTGCCCATGCCTTGTAAGAAGAATGAGGTCTATTTTACCTTAGTTGTGCAATGTAGCACATCCCTCTTCGAAGACACCTTCTTGCATGATTTTGTGGCCACGTCTTTCTTTGAAGCTTTGAATCATCATTCTAAGACCACTAATCAAATACAAGAAAAACATCGTTTTGATAAGGAATATATGTCAAGACAAACCAAAAACCTAACAAATGTAAATGAAGGGAGCTAACAATCTGAAATCTCAATTGTAAATTCTTACAAAAGATATAATATTGTTCATTATTGTGTCCTAAATTTAATTTTATATTTTTATTTCCATTAGTCCAAAGCATACTTAATCCCTCTATTATTTGAAAAGCTATGCTTGACTTTATCACATTTCATGTATTCACAACTGTACCCACAAATACAATTGGTCGATTAGTGAAGAAATAAGTCAGAAGAAAAATCATTAAATCTTCTCATTCTATCTTTGTCTCTTGGTCTCTAGAATAACTGTTACCTTAGACGTGTCCCATAGGCTGAATTATCATAGCCATAGAAATAACACGATAAAGGTGCTAACACTATCATGTTACTCCAAAATAAAGTGAATGGTCATGAAGACACTATTTGAAGTTTTATATATAACTTCAGTGGAACTTACACAATGAGGAAGCATGGATTCATTCTCTCATTTTCCACATCGGTCACTAATAGCACATGTGGTATAAAACACGTGTTATAGTGATTTTCATTTTAAATAAGAATGAATATGTCTTTCTATTAGTCAATGTACATATCTGAGTTCAGTCACAAATCCTGCACCTAACTTGAGTTCTTAAAAGTTCGCCATTTTTAGGCGCCATATTAAAATCTCACATCTGACTTGATCATGTATCAATGATAGTGGGGTATATCATTATCGGTTCTAAAATATTGATATATTTTTTGTGAACCTCATCTTAACCCAGTCAAGGCAAAAAATTCATATATATTAGCTCCGCGAGAATATATCATACATATTCTCTATTATATATTTGTCTCATCTTAGCTTGTTGTCTTAGCAACTGAGGTGACCACACGTGAAAGAATGCCAGTATCAACCTGATGACATATTTCTATCAACTTGTTGTGTAATTATGCTAGCATAATGAATAGTTTGCCGTACTTTTAAGGTATGTCATAATCCTCTTTTTTTTTTTTTTTTTTTGAAAAGCTAACGTTTATTCATTGGTAAGCCAGAAAAAGACCCAGAAAGGGCTAAAATGCCAAACAAAAGCAAAACACTAAAGAAAAACCCCCCAACAAAAATAGCTTAGACAGAGCCAAAGTGAGAGAGCACACCCACTAGCAGAAAAAAAAAAACAAGAACAAAACCAAAAAAGACAAAGACAGACACCAAAAACACTACAGGTCACCCCAATGAATGATGTCTCTGTTAGAACTAGAGCCTTGTCTCGCAAGACTATCCACAAAGGCATTAAAGGCCTTAGAGTCAAAAGCAATAGACACTTAAGTAAGCAACTTCATGCAGCTTCGGATTTCATAGATGGAAAAAAAGTGGTTCAGGCTGCTGAAAGCATTATCGTTCACTCAAGAAACTGCAGATTTGGAGTCGCTTACAATGACAATGTCCTGGTTAGCGAGCACCGACTTTGAAAACACCAATTGAGCATCCCTTTTTATCGCCAAGACCTTAGCTATGTTTGAGTCCGTCTCGCCTATGTACTGAAAGAACATACAAAGAATGGAACCTTTCGAGTCTCTCAACACCTCTCCGATACCAGTCGGACCCAGGTTTCCTTTTAAAGACCCATCGACATTGAATTTTAAGCACTCAGCAGTGGGAGGCTGTTGTATTTGATTTTTCTTTTATCAATGCAAAGATCTTGAAAGTTCAGAATCAAAGCTGTCATAGATTTGGAAGAGCCTTTTTTGAAATGTTTGAATCACAGACAATTCTGAATTTTATCAAATCTGAAGCTTGAGCAATAGATGTAATCTTGTCTTTAAAAGCCGCTTGATTTCGGCTCTCTCATATGCTCCATACCACAACTAAGAACAAGGAACACCAAATTCTCTCAGAGCTAGGATTTTGAAAAAAACCTCCTCAAGCTTTGAACCAATCCAAAAAGGACTTACGAGAGCAACCAAGGATCCCTCACTATCCCATGCAGACGTCCCACAGGTCTTTCGACCACCTACATCTGAGAAAAAAAGGGTCGATTGTCTCAACCTCAACTCCACACATCAAACAATTCATATCATCAAAGTGGTCCATGCCATGCCTAACTAACGTATGTCATAATCCTCTTGACAACATTTCAATGTTTCAATCTAGGATTATATTAATGTCCACTCACCAATCTTACGACATAACTGATATTGGGCATTTTATACCTCACAATGTACATGAGACTCTGTATGGTACTAACATGAGGAACTTGTCATCAATTTCTTGATCTTATGGAGTTTCAGGGTACATATTAAGACTAAGAGTTTGTAATTTGACAATAAGAGTATCTAAGAGCTTGTAATTGCTTATTTTAAATCACTTAAGAATCTTTATAATATGTAACTCTTGTGACATAGGTAGAAATTTTCTTAAGTAATTTTAATCAACTTTCCTCCTAATATATAATCAACTTTGCTCATATATCAAATCTCAATGAAATTTGAGAATAACTATTTCATTATGGTTTTACAAACTCTTCATTATTTCTAGCCAAAACATATCATCCATATATAAAGATAATATCAAAAATTATCTTCAACCCGTTTGATGTACATATGGCTTTCTTCAGTCATCTTGAATTTGGAAGACATTACAGTTTGATGAAATTGAAGATACCATTTTCTGGAGGTTTGTTTCAAACCATATATTAACCGTTTAAACAAGCATACTTATGCGCTTCTAGCCATTTTAAACAAAAAAATTATAAGTTGTTCTATGTAAATTTCTTCCTTTTGTTTTCCATTGAGAAATACAATCATCACATCCACCAGATGTAATTTCAGGTTTATATGTGCAATGAGTGCTAGAATAAGGTGTATAAAAGAAAACTTTACTTCAAGAGAAAATGTTTCTTCATTCACGACTAATTACGCCTTATACCTCTCAATAGTGCTATCCATCTTACATATGATATGTGAAACCCATTTGTTCATAATGGTCTAACGACCAAGCGGTGATTCAATCAAGTCCCGGACATGATTACTTTTAGACTCCATCTCATCTTTCATCGCTTTCATTCATAATTTCTTAGTAGATGAAGTGATAACTTAATTCAAAAATCATTGGCTCGTCACTATCAAGTAATGCAATCATAAAAATCCTCCCTTCTCAATCTCCAAAAGATGACAAGAGATAAGTTTAAGATTATTTCGACTAGTTGGTAAATTATCACAGTGATTGATTCAACAGCTATTCCACTCCAACTAGGGATGAAAGATCTAATTCGATCCTAATTTACCTCCACTCATGTATTAACACAACTCATCTAATTTATAAAATCATATATATATATATATATCAGTCCCGTTAACATCAGTCTGCATTGATGTAAATATATAAGGACATTGAATGTGAACCACCTATTATGGAGAAGTTTTGCAAAGTTCATACACACTAAGTCAAAGTATGGAAAATGAGTGGCTCACATTCAATATCCTTATATATTTACATCAATGTGCATTGACTTGAACATTTATATATATATATCAATTTCATATCTACTAGGAAATCCATTATCTAAAATAATGACATCTTGTGATTCTATTTCATATCTACTAGGAAGTCCATTCTCTAAAATAATGACATATTGTGATTCTATTTTAGTCATACTTCCATCTGATTGCCCACCAGAGTATATATATCCTTAGGAATGCATAGTGTATACAATAAAAATACCCTTTCTCTTCTTGCTTTCATTTTCTCATTTCTATGAGATGGATTATAAACATAACTTGTATACCCCCAAGGTCGCAAATTAATCAGACCAGGTTATCTATCTGTCCAAAACTCATAAGGTGTTGAAGTGTCTAATTTAGTGGAACAAGATTAAGTATGTAGCCATCAATCAAATAACATATATTCTAGTAAGATAATAAAAAATTTACTTGTGCTATCATAGACTTAACATTTTCCAACAATGATTTATTCCCTCTTTCTACAACACTATTTTGCTGTGGAGTCCTAGGAACAATTAAATACCTTTATATACCTTTCTCGTTAAACAATTCCTTGAATCGTTCATAAAGATATTTACGTCATCGGTTTATTCTTATCGAATTTATCAAATAATTGATTCTCAACCAAACTTAAAACAATCTAAATCAACCTGATGCTTTTGATTTATGGGAGATCGAATAGATATGACCGATACATCTAAAGATATTAATGAATGTAATTAGATATGACGTTTCATGTCTAGGATTTACATTCATTTGATCACAAATGTCATAATGAATTAATTTGCAACGAAATTTATGATCTAGTTCCTTTGCATAAATGGTTTTCTAGTTGTTTTTCTTACTAGATAATTTGCATGACATTTTAGACAAATGAGCGTAATTAGCCATCTCAAGCCAATCTACTTATTCTATCTTGTCCAACATGACTTAGTCTAGCATGCCAAAATACCAGCATCAACATCATTATCATAAGATGCAATGGTTGAAATACAAACATAATTATAATCGTCAAAACTAAGGTATATTATTATAAAATCATTCAACAACTATCAAGTACCTTATGAATATAAGTACCTAAATTAATATTCATACAATCATCATGATTATTAATTAATGATAACCTGAATCAATGATGACAATTGTAAAGACTAAATTCAGTTAGATCTCAAGTGTATATTAGAACATCATGGAGTAAAAATTTAAGCCATGCAAACCTAGTTTGTAGGTACTTAATTCCAAATTGTTCCCACACATATACACCTTGTTAGGTTATTGGTTTTTGTTGGCATGTATTTCATATCAAAATGTTGTTTCTCTTGTATTAATTAGTGGTCTTAGAAATAATGATTCAAAGCTTCAAAGAAAGACTCGGCTAAGGTTCATGCAAGATGGTGTCTTGAAAGGAGAATAAGCTTCATTGCTCAATAAATGTATAATTGACCTCATTCCTCTTACAAGGCATAGGCACACACACACACACACACACACACATGACATTCATTTGTGTCCCTGCATAGTTGTACACCTTTTATATAACACATCCACACACTTGACAAA
Source organism: Acer campestre (assembly GCA_954870605.1). Classification (NCBI taxonomy): domain Eukaryota; kingdom Viridiplantae; phylum Streptophyta; class Magnoliopsida; order Sapindales; family Sapindaceae; genus Acer; species Acer campestre. The sequence continues at coordinate 31,132,095 of OX940808.1, read as the reverse complement.
GTATGCTCATGCATTATATTTAATTTGATAAATATCGTGAAATTGCATGTTCTAGGACAATGTCTAGGAAATGACATACTTGTGTGATCTTGTATTTATTTGTTTATGTTTTATTGTCTTTAGACTTGAATATGATCTAATATGATTCCTTATTGAATCTTAGTCAATTTAGTTACTCATTCATTAGGTTTCAAGTCCAAACTAGGAATTATGCTATTTTACGTTCTTATTTGTTGAGTTGTCTTCGTCGTCGTATTCCAAGTCAAATTCTTAACCTTTTGTCAAAGTTTCGTAGTCATTCTTGTGCGTGAGGGAGTCATGGTTCGTAATCCAAAGATGGATTCAAATTCAGAGTTCAGAGGCTCGAATACGACCGAAGAATACGAGAGGAGCGTGAGGGAAGCAAGCCTTGGCCAACGGCTAAGCTTGGTTGGGCGCGTGAGGAGGCCGTGAGCCTCACGGCTTCACCACCTCTCTGCCACGTGAGGCTCACGCACCTCTCACGGGGTAGTGAGGTGGCCTCATGTGATTGGCTGCCCTTTCCCTCTCTTTCATCCTTTTAAATTCCTCCATTCCCTCCCATTCATTTTAAAGAAGAAGAAAAATTAGAAAACCAAATGCAAAATTCTCTCAAACTTTCTCACCTTACAAACACCATAATTTTCTCATACGAAGTCAGAATTGAGTGATTCAAGTTGAAGAATCTTTATAATCAAGTCCTCTATCTTTTCTAAGTGGTCTTGTAGCTGTTTGATTGAGTTTTCTAGTGGTTCTACCCATAAAATCAAACTAGCTCGTGAATCATAGGTATTTGACTTATCTTGGTGTTTTCTTCTTTTATAACCTTCAATTACCTCGGAGTTTATTCTTCTATATGTATGTGTATGTATGATGAATACTATTAAGAAAGATAGCTTCATAATCAAACCTAAGCAAGTCTAATTAGAGACATATGTGAACTAGTTTTCTAGGATTCTAGGTTTTTACATGTTTGAGAGTTGTATTGTGATTAGTTTGATATCTAGGGTTATTTGTGGATTGGTTGATTCATTTTATGATCAATAACCTTGACATGTGCTTAGATCCTCTAATTGAACAAATCTAAGATTAGCACTTGTGATTTTGTATTTAGAGCATAATAGGATTTAATTGATTATTCATTATATCATTGCTCTAAATGTTGGCTAGAATATTCATTGAACACATTTTGTGATTCTAGCATTTTTGTGTATGTTTCTAATATCTTGGATATGTGCTACATGTATATGATTTATTGAAGTGTTAGATTTGTGAATGAAACTAGGAGCCATACGTGTTAGGTGTTTTCACATGCTCTAGGTTTTAATTCAAGTTTTGCATATAGACTATTTGACTTGTGTTCTCACATGATTTAAGTCTAGTTTCTATGGAATGTATTGATCACATGTTCTATCTTGAATTGCTTGTTTGCATCATTTGCATTCATAGATCACACCTAGGAAGTCTTTGTAAAAGACATGAAGTCTTGACTAGGACAAGGTGTCCGGATAGTCAAACAAGGAAGTCTTGGTTAGGACAAGAGGTCCAGATAATCAAGTAAGAATTCATTGCTAGGATCGAGAAGATCCGGATAGCTATGCATTGGAGGCTCTCTAGAGGCATGAGTGTCTTGGATAGAGAGTTGGCTACATTATTAGTAGGCCTGAGCGTTTGGATAGACATAGACTCCAATAGAGAGTGGTACCATGAGATGTGTATGAACTCTTAAGGAATTTCTAATCTTCCAACGATGTTGGTTAGACATGGACTCCAATATATGGTAGTTTCACATCATTGAGGGATTTCTTATCTACCAATAGGGATTGGGTAGACATAGACTCCAATAGAGAGTAGATCACAGGTTGGTCACTTTTGAGAAATTTCTAATTTATCATCCAATATATATAGTTTCCAATGGTTGTAGTTCAACCTGTGGATGTTTCCTCCTTGGAGGTTTTACCATGTTAAAAAATCTCTAGTGTTAATTCTCTCTCTCTCTCTCTCTCTCTCTCTCTCTCTCTCTCATATTTGTATATGTGTATGTTTTAATCTTGTTGCTCAATATTCACTTGTGATGTATTTGGAAACAAGATTGTGTTAAGTGTGATATGTAAGCAAATCATTTAGATCATAGTTGTGTATATAATTCTTTTGTATATTGTATATTGATTCATTTGTGTATAATTGTATTTTGATTCATACTTGTAACACATTGGATATTATTGATATACAAGTATTCTTTATTGATGAGTTTTTAATATTATTCTTTCTCTTGATTCTTGTTAATGTATGGACAATGCTTTAATGATCACATGTTTATCTTGTCTATACTTGTATGTATGGTTTATGTGTTGTAATGTAAACTACCTTGAGGGACAAACTTGAGTTTGTTTCAAGGGATTGAAAAAAGCAGAAAAACCTATTCACCCCCCCTCTCTAGGTATGATTTAGGCAATTTAACTTCGTTTGTATATTTGACACCTTGTTTCTGTTAATCTAACTTTACTCCATATCTGCTTCGTAGTTTCTTGCTAAATGGTCTATTTTCACTTATCTACAATCCACAAAGGATGAGATTTAGAAAGAAAATACCTAGCTGGAAACTTAAGTATAACTTAACAGATTCAGGTGTTTGGGTTTTACTCTTTTGGACTCAATGCCTTCACGAATGAAAATGACCTCACTTGTCACCAATTGTAACAAGTTCTTTTAGTCTTGTCCTACCTCAATGCGGAACCCACGTTCCTTTAGCATATTCCGATCTAAGATTTATTGTATCCATAACTAGATCCTATTCCCTTTTGGAAATATCTATTTCCATTAATTCGCTCAAAACTAAAAAATGTTTTATGCAAGTTGGAAATTTGTCATATAAAATTGGCTTGAAGCCTAAGCCTCCACTAATCACTCATAATATATCATATAAAATTGGCTTGAAGCCTAAGCCGCCTCGAAGAGCTCATAATATGTCATATAAAACTGGCTAGAAGCCTAAGCCACCTCTAGGCGCTCATCTTCCACTGCCAAAGTGACACGATACATTAATATTGGTATGCATTTAATTAATTTCTATATGTTCCAATTATCTAGAAAAGATCAGATCATTTAGTTCATGCATCTTGTTTTATATCCTTATTGGAGGCTGCCACTTATTGTGATTTTGTCGCTTCCTATAAGTGTTCAAAACCTTATACTGAACCTATTAGAATTTTGGTAATCAAAGTATTACCAAAATCGCCCTTAAAGGCAAGCCACATCACTGAAACCCTATTGTACTTATCAACACATATGAAGTCACTATTCAATCTACTCAGAAACATAATGCAAGTAATTCTAATTTCTGGCTTAATAAGCCTTCATATCTCGTATGTCGAGCAAAAGTACTATGCTAAGGTTCAATCATGATTTGTGTTATAGTCTCAAGAGCCTCTTGCTCATTAAAGATATACTGAATCTTATATTGTCAAATCTCATAGACTACATGATTCAGTTTATCACTTTCAATTTTGGCCACAATATCTTTAGATATAAAAGCTATATCTTATACTAATCTATATAAAGACAGACAATCTACTATGCAAGCATATTACTTTCCAAAATTACACACATTTAATTTTGCCGCAAACATAACCTGAAAATATGAGAAAACAATTTAAGGAGCAGAATCGAAAAGTTGTCGAGGCTTATAATCATCATCCATTTCCAAAAATTTAATTATCATAAATTCAATACTTTGCGCAAAATTCTAATTCTAACATTGTACTTAACAATTTAGAATTCCCATTGAGTGGTGATCATATAAATAACAAAAGAATACATCGCACAAGTCCCATAAAATATATTCTTAGGATCAAACCAATTTTACTACTAAGTAAATAAACCAAAAATATTTACTAAAGAACGGTTTTTAAAAACTGTCTAAAACTTTAATATTTTCTAAAACACGGGACTTTGCATGTTATTTTTTTCTATCTCATATTCATATGGATCACCACCACGAAAGACTTTATCAATCTTCATAACTCATCTAACTATCATTTCCCAAGCCTTGGTCCTCTTTCGTGTACTCAATAACTCTACGTGCTAAGCACTAAGAGTATTGACTGCAAATGCTTAATGTAGCCGATCGCCTCATATTTGTGAGAATGCAGTGCTCCTCTGCAATTTTAAGCTCACATGCTATTTGACCAAAAGACATCACATGGTACCCTACTCTAACTTTTCCAACCTTATAGATCTCATAAGACTTAACTCTTCGGGAAATTTTATTAAGTCCCCGTTTGGTGCGCGGAATAGGATAGGATAGGATTGGATGAAATATGATGGAACTAAATTTAGTGCTATCTTGTGTTTGGTGCAACACAAAATATAATTAAAAATAAAGTAATACCAAGTTTGGTGCAACGTTGGATAAGATTAAAAATTCGCAGATGAATTCCAAAAACACAAATTAATAATTCATATCTTCTTCCTCTTCTTCAATCAATTCCAAAAGGAAATCACAAGTCAATAATCACAAAAATAAAATCCACAAATCTCATCCAACAATTCCAAAATGAAAATAAAAATCATCTGAAATAAAAAATAATTCGATCAACTTCACCTTCTTATCATCTTCTTCGATCAACTCCAAAATCAACTTCATCTTCTTATCATCTAACAATTCCAAAATCAAAATAAAGATCATCCAACTTCATATCATCTTCTTCGATCAACTCAAAAATAATAATAATAGTATTATTAATAATCTAGAAAAATATAATCTGAGATCCAATCATCCAAACACACACCTTCATCAATCAAAATCCACTTCAATATGTTTCTAAAAACAAAAGATATCAAAAAAAGTGGTGGAATCATCCAATCATCCAAAAAAACACCTTCTCACTCCTCCCATCTCTTTCTCTCATTTCTCTATTACAACAATGGTGGAATTTTTTTTTCCAGATCTACTATGGTGAGAGAAGGTTGCACCATTACATGTCAGAGGTGGTGGTCACAACGACGGTCGGAGTAACGATAGTGAGAGGCACGCGACGGCCAGAGGAAGTTGGAGGTGTGCGAAGATCTTGTGGTGGTCGCAGCTTTTGGGGCTTCTAGGGCAAGAACCCTAGCTCACTGTCGATGAAAAAAAGAAAGAAGATAGGATTAATTTGAATCCCATCTATTTGGTTAAGATTGTTTTATCCTACTGAAATGGGATGAAAAAAAAAAATTGATGGGATTATTTTATCCTATCCCATCACCAAGCCAAACATGGGAAAGGGACTAAAAATAGTCCCAATCCCATCTTATCCATGCTGCCAAACATTGCCTAAAAGAATGTCCATTGTATCTCTCCACATAAAAAGCATGAGTCCAATTTGACCACGACCATATGTCATTAATAAGATTCATAAAATCTTCTACATTAAGACATGTGAGACGATGCAGATTATTCTCAAAATTTCTAAGTCACTTAAAAACTTTTTTTTTTTTGTTGTTTTTTTAATGACCTCGTACACTTACAAGTTACATTCTAATGAAATCTCTTATTTCCGATTGCATAATTAATTAGGCGGAGAGTTCTAATCGAAGGCATTTAATTTAGCTCCCACTAAAGCTAAATTCCATTGAATTCCTAACACATAATTTTGAAAATATTTTTCAAACTCAAAATAGGTGTAAAAATATATTATGTTTTTTTTTTTCTATTAAAAGTGTTTAAAAAAAATTATGGATAGGCCGCCCAAAACAGTGCTAGGAAAACGACTAGGTGAGTAGTGCATGATATACACACTCATAAGAATGCGTATAAGGTGGATTGTGGTTGTTGCGACTTGCGCTTGCGCCTACCAAGGATTGAGATGCATTGGCCCACACACCAAAGAGTGCACGTGCTTCTCATGTGCCATCCCAAAAATTGGATGCAGTTGTATCTGCCAGTTTAGTACAAGATCCATATGTCAAAGAGAGTGTGTGTTCATCATGCGCCATCCAATGAGTGGGATAATCTAGCATATACCAGTGTAGTATAAGACACAAGCACCGAAGATTGTGTGTGCATCTCACGTGCTGTCATTCACCCACATGTCAATTCCCAAACTACTGTTAGGATTATGCTCAATAGCAAGAGTGTAATGTTGTACTTGACAATCTTTTCATATTAATAAAGTGATTTCTTTTTGTTAACAAAATCTTATATATCATTTATTATTATAATTGTCAAAGTAAATAATCATAAGGTCAAAAGACTATGAGAAAAAAAGAATTGTTCGTACATCTGGATATGTATGAGGTAGACACAATTCCTTAGTTAGTCTTAAATAACATTCACAATTTAAGTTAAAGGTTGGGCACCTTTATCTTGTTAAAGTTGTAGAATTCTTTTACTAGCATTTGAGTGGGATCAAATGTGTTGTGATGAGTCTAAAATCATCGAAGGGTCTTCGAGTAAAAGAATCTAGTGCACTGAGTGCATTGAACCGGATCACAATGAAATACCTTTTCTAGAACCGTCAATAGATAAACGTCTTTTCATTATCAGGACAATCAGAGAGTCTATCTTAATCCTGAGATAAATGATGGACTTATGGTTGCAAGTGTTATCATTGGAGCTATCAATGAGTACGATTATATAGCATAGTCTATCCTCGATAGTTTGGTGGTATTCATTTGTTAATCGATAGAGGACTTCATTTATAGATATGGACATCGTGGCTCCATTTATTAAATGTGAGTAGAATATCATCATATGGATGCTTTGTGGTTTTGGATATGAAATCTTAACGTTGAGTTTTCAATAGTGTCTATTGAAAGATGACTTCTGGACAAGTCATAATATATATCCAAGTTCAAAGTGTGGTCATATGAGTAAATATGGTAACTTGGAGAGCTATAGGCGGTCTATGAGCTCTTGGCAATTACTGATATTCTTCACAAGGATTCACTATCTCCCATATGATTGTCTAGGGTATGAATGAGTATCTTTAACTTATTCCATCTTTATTTAAGAGTGCAATTTTAGTTCTTTAGTGGAATGAACTAAAATTAATAAATTGAACCTAAGTGAATTATTTGTTGATTATGATTGAGTTATGTCTATTGGAGCTTAAATTTAGATAGGCCCGCCAAGATCCTCAATCTGCACGGACTTGCATGAATCACTTGATATATTCTACCGAACTATTTGTGGGTCCATTTAGAATTGTATTTAATATATTAAGAATATAATTTGCACATTATTTATTTAATGGGCTGCTTAATTATATTAATATATTAAAGAAAGGCATGTGAGCTTGTTTCTTTTAGTAAGAATGAGTCTAGTTCACATGTGAGCTTTTTATTAAAATCCAAATGGATTAAATAAAATAAGAAAACAATATGTAGGCCCAAGTTCTAGTCATGGGCGGCAATGGCTAAATTTTAGCCCATAATATTGTTTTATTTTATTATTTAATTAAATGAAAATTAATTAATATGTTAATTAATTATTTAATTAAAAATCAAATCTTTTTCTGATTAGGAAATATGTTTCCTAGTAGTATACTACTATTAGTATTATACTAAATATAAAAGACTTTATTTGTTTAGTCAAATTAGGAAATCTTTTATATAGTTACAAATACACTAAAAAATTGGATTAGGGTTTGTACTATAGAGTTTTAATTCAAGATAAATTCAAGTGATATAAAAATATATATAATATATAGGCATGCGGAAGATATAACATATAGATATATAATGCATGCAGGAAATAAAACAATATATATATTAGGCTTAAAGAAAGTCTTATTTTCCATATATATGGTCGGCAATAAATAAATATATATATATATATATATTCTTCATATATTTTCAAGAACCCTAGTTTTTGCAATAGAGAGATTTTTCTTTTGCTAGAGAAAAATAAAATCCAACTCTTAGACTAGTGTGAAATTCGGCCAAGAGAGATTGTGAAAAGAATTGTTCTTATTTCGATAGTGCACTAGTGATCTTTACATCAAGAGTTCTTGTGCACAATTTCGAATAAGGTTCACACGAGTTTCAATCTAACGATTGTGAATTCAAAAGTGACCGGGACATTTTTAACAATCTATTGGAATTTTTGTGACTAACAGAAATCAGAAAAGTTTTGTTGTCCATTCTCAGGTACACAATTCAAAGAGAAGGGAGACCACGCGCCTAGGTGATTCACGTTCGTGATCGGATTGGAAGATCTTGCGGATTACCATCGACGCATAGTCAATCGGATCACGCGACAAAGGTATGATATATTTTGGTATATATTGTTTAATTAATTAAAGGGTTAAGGTTCAATATGGGAAAAATTTTAAAATATACTAAACTCTATTTTAGTCTCGCTTCCGCTGCGTGTACATATTTTTTTCCTACAATTGGTATCAGAGCCTGGTTGTACCCTTTAATTAATTAACGTATATATACCTGAATCTATTTCTTTTTATTGTGATTATGCATGTTTAGAAAGAGATGACACTCTAGGTATTCTCATATATAATTACATTGGAATGTATGGATTTATATATGTTATATTTTGATATAAAGTGAATTGTTATTGCTCGATTTTGATCCTAGAATTTCAATGTATTTTGTTTCGGAATTGTAACAAGAAGGGTGTCCTATTATCGTCACAATTTCCTTCTTGGTAGTTGCTATATATATTTTTTATGTATTATATTTAACTGCAGTATTTTTTTATTGTATTAAAAAATAGAGCAGTATTTTTTTTTAACTGCTGTGATTAAAAAAAAAAAAAAAACTGCAGTATTTTTATTTTATAAAAATGTATGTAATATGTTCAAGCATCGAAGATTCGAAGACTTGAAGAATTAATAGCAACCAGAACGAGTTTGAGGCCATGTGCACCATAGCAACGTGCACGCGCGCAAAATTGCACGCAGATGTGCATGTTGGACTGTGGGCTGCGCATGGCTGCCCCATGGAGTCCATGGGCTGCACACGGCAGCCCTTGTTAGGGTTGTGGAGTGTGCACGCCAATTGGGCAGCCGTGGGTGCTCACGTGATCCATGGGCCGCTTGAAGATTTGTTCGCCAAGAAAGGAGATTTTTTTTTGTATTCCAAACAATTGTAATTTACTTGCTTTTCTAGGATGGATCAAAATCGTGGCTATTTATTTTGTGTAAATATTACAATATTTGTTATTGTTTGATAACATGTCGTGTAGAATAGGAGTGCCACTCATATATCTCTTTTGGTATGAACATGCATTGAATGATTTATGTATCTAATTGGCATCTAGATAACTTGGTAAATCATTCTTTGGGATTTAATCACATGCCTTAAATAATTGAGTGGGAGAAGGTGTATTGCAAACACCTATGGCCTCCAAGGTTAGTTGGGCTATATTATTTTTGGTAATCCCCCCAAGGGGCGTCCATGAATGGAATATAGCAAGATACTTCCTTACAAGGATAGATTAAACAATTGACTCAAGCGAGATTTACTCCCTAAGGAGGGATTTTCGTGAGGGAATATATTGAGGGTCGAAATCTTGGTAGTACACTCAATCTGATTTTATTGATATCCTCCCAAGAGTTCTTTTTAATAAAATCACAAGGCTAAAATTGAAAACGTCGGTTGTTATGTTAACAATTAGGTGGGACCTAGTCCAACTAATAAATGGTGCGAACTCCCAATGGAGGCGTAACATTTATGGGTGTTGGATCGAACGTTGAATTTTACAATTGAATTATAAATATTTAATTCAAGATAAATATTCGAAAATGCTAAACAATGATTATTTACTCATATATATCTTTTGTTAAGAAATCATGATCCCATCCCTAATGATCATCCTAAAAGATAAAACTTTAACCGGTAATAATTATGTCACATGGAAAAGGAAAATTGGGTTGTTGCTGCAAGCTGAAAAAATATAAATTTTGTTCTAACTACTCCTAAACCACCTACTCCTACTAATGAATCTAATGTGATGCAATGAGACGAGTATGAGCAATGGGAGACCTCTAATGAGATGGCCAAATGGCTACCATCTCAGATGTGTTGCAATAGTAGCATGAAGGAATGTGGTCTGCTGCTGATATGATGATGTCTCTAGAAGAGATTCATATGGTTGGTAAAGTTGCTACTATTAAGACCCGTCAGAAGGTCAAGGAATAATAGAAGAAAAAGCAACTTGGGCTTACCTAGAAAGTAACCAAGATCAAAAGGAAGTGCTTCTTTTGTGGTGAAAAGAGACTTTGGAAAGACATTGGAAAAGTAATTTTCCAAAGTCTCAAAATAAGAAAGAACAAGGTAATATGAATTATCTTGAAACATGTTTTTCTGGCAGATTCTACAGATTCTTGGATCATAGACTCTGGAGCCACTAATCATGTTTGTTATTCCTTACGGGGGTTTCAAGAAAGGAGAAGGCTAAATAAGAATAAAATTAACTTGCGTTTAGGCAACGGAGCGTTGGTGTCTGCTAGTGCAGTGGGAGATATTAGAGTTAATCTAGATGCTAGTAGGCATTTAGATTAGATAGACATTTATTATGTACCTCAATTCAAGAGAAATTTAATTTCAGTTTCTTGTTTAAATAAATTTGAATATTCAGTTACTTTTAATAAAAAATTTATTATTAGTAAGGATGACAAATTTGTTTGCAAAGGTACATTGGAAAATGGTCTATTTACAAAGAAATATCTCTCACTTGTTAGACACAGAATTAACGCAACCTAATCATAAAAAAGTAAAATTATCAAAAGATGAAACCTACATATGCCATTTGCGCCTAGGTCATTTTAACCTTAATAGGATTAAAAGATTGGTTAGTGATGGACTTTTAAGTGACTTAAAAGTTGATGATCTACCAACTTGTGTATCCTGTTTGAAAGGTAAAATGACCAAAAGGTCGTTCAGGACCAAAGGCACAAGAGCCACTGAATGTTTAGGATTAATGCATACTAATGTATGTGGTCCTATGAGCATTCAAGCTAGAGGTAGATATGATTACTTCATCAATTTCACAGATGATTACTCGAGATTTGGCTATGTGTATCTCATGAGACATAAGTCGGATGCTTTTGACATGTTCAAAGTATTTAAAGCTGAAGTGGATAATCAGCTTGAGAAACACATAAAAATCTTGAGATCTGATCGTGGTGGAGAATATCTATCTGGTAAGTTTCAACAATATCTTATTGATTATTGATAATGAGATCATTTCTCAATTTTCTACACCAAGTACAACTCAATAGAATGGGGTGGCAGAAAGAAGAAATAGAACTCTTTTGAATATGGTTAGCTTAATGTTGAGTTATTCAACACTCCCTGTTTCTTTTTAGGGATATGCTCTACTAACTGCAATGTACATTCTAAACGATGTACCATCGAAGTCGGTTCTTCAAACACCGCATAAGTTATGGACTGGGCGAAAGCCTAGTTTACAACACTTAAGGATATTCGGTTGTTCTGCGCATGTGTTAAAAGGAAAGACAGAAAAGATGGAGTCCCATACAAAAACATGCATATTTGTGGGGTATCCAAAAGGAACTAAAGGGTATTATTTCTATAGTCCTTCAGATCTTAAAGTATTTGTTTTGACAAATGTTAAATTTCTGGAAAAGGACTATATGAATGAGTTTATACCTAAAAGTAGAATTGTCCTGAATGAGATGTCAGGAGATACAATTCCACAAGAGGTTTCACAACCTAGCCCAATTATAAGTTCTGTACCATCACAAGATCAACAACCTGCCATTCCTCGTCATAGTGGGAGGGTTGTAAGACAACCCAAGAGATACATCGGTCGGGGAGAATCAGTGGAGAATCTCCCGGACGACGATGATCCCTACACATATAAGGAAGCAATGGAGGATGTTGATAGTCACCAAGTGGAAAAGGTATGCAAGTTGCAAAAATCCATATATGGATTAAAGTAAGCATCCAGATCCTGAAACATAAGGTTCGATCAAGCTGTGAAAGGTTTTGGATTTGTTCAGAACCTTGACGAACCTTGTGTATACAAAAGGATCAAAGGCGACAAGTTGGTTTTCCTAATTCTTTATGTTGATGATATACTACTCATCGGAAACGATGTAGGTGTATTGACATCAGTAAAAGTATGGTTAGCAAAACAATTTGGTATGAAGGACTTAGGAGAAGCAAGTTATATTCTTGGTATCCAAGTAATAAGGGATAGAAAGAATAGAACGATTGCATTATCCCAAGCTTCATACATAGATAAAATCTTGTCTAGGTTTTCTAAGAAAGGTATGTTACCTTTCAAGCATGTAATCAAACTTTCTAAGGAACAAGTTCCTAAGAATGAGCATGAAGAGCAATTCATGAGTAGGGTTCCATATGTCTTGGCAGTTGGAAGTCTCATGTATGTGATGCTCTATACTAGACCAGATATTTGTTTTGCTGTTGGCATAGTTAGCAGGTTTCAATCGAAACCTGGACCTGACCACTGGATGGCAGTCAAGCATATTTTCAAGTATCTCAGGAAAACGAGAGACAATATGCTTGTATACTCTTGTGGGGATTTGATTCCCGTATGGTATACAGATTATGATTTCCAGTTAGATTTTGACTCAGAAAATCCACATCAGGATCTGTGTTTACTCTTGGAGGAGGAGCAGTCATATTGAGGAGTATAAAGCAATCATGTATTGCTGACTCCACTATGGAAGCTGAGTATGTTGCTGCATGCGAAGCTGCCAATGAGGCTGTTTGGCTCCGCCAATTCTTGATTGACTTAGAAGTGGTTCCTAGTGCGAATAAGCAGATCACTATCTACTGTGACAACAGTGGAGCAGTGGCTAATTCGAAAGAACCAAGAAGTCATAAGACAGGAAAACACATTGAAAGGAAGTATCATCTTCTTAGGGAGATTGTGCATAGGGGTGACGTGACGATTACCAAAATTGCGTCAGCAGAAAATCTAGTGGGTCCCTTCACAAAGGCTCTACCGCAGAAGAGTTTTGATGGGCACCTAGAGAACATGGGAATGAGAGATATGACACATTTGCTATAGTGCAAGTGGGAGATTGTTAGGATTATGCTCAATAGCAAGAGTGTAATGTTGTACTTGACAATCTTTTCATATTAATAAAGTGATTTCTTTTTGTTAACAAAATCTTATATAGCATTTATTATTATAATTGTCAAAATAAATAATCATAAGGTCAAAAGACTATGAGAAAAGAAGAATTGTTCGTACATCTGGATATGTATGAGGTAGACACAATTCCTTAGTTAGTCTTAAATAACATTCACAATTTAAGTTAAAGGTTGGGCACCTTTATCTTGTTAAAGTTGTAGAATTCTTTTACTAGCATTTGAGTGGGATCAAATGTGTTGTGATGAGTCTAAAATCATCGAAGGTTCTTCGAGTAAAAGAATCTAGTGCACTGAGTGCATTGAACCGGATCACAATGAAATACCTTTTCTAGAACCGTCAATAGATAAACGTCTTTTCATTATCAGGACAATCGGAGAGTCTATCTTAATCCTGAGATAAATGATGGACTTATGGTTGCAAGTGTTATCATTGGAGCTATCAATGAGTACGATTATATAGCATAGTCTATCCTCGATAGTTTGGTGGTATTCATTTGTTAATCGATAGAGGACTTCATTTATAGATATGGACATCGTGGCTCCATTTATTAAATGTGAGTAGAATATCATCATATAGATGCTTTGTGGTTTTGGATATGAAATCTTAACGTTGAGTTTTCAATAGTGTCTATTGAAAGATGACTTCTGGACAAGTCATAATATATATCCAAGTTCAAAGTGTGGTCATATGAGTAAATATGGTAACTTGGAGAGCTATAGGCGGTCTATGAGCTCTTGGCGATTACTGATATTCTTCACGAGGATTCACTATCTCCCATATGATTGTCTAGGGTATGAATGGGTATCGTTAACTTATTCCATCTTTATTTAAGAGTGCAATTTTAGTTCTTTAGTGGAATGAACTAAAATTAATATATTGAACCTAAGTGAATTATTTGTTGATTGTGATTGAGTTATGTCTATTGGAGCTTAAATTTAGATAGGCCCGCCAAGATCCTCAATCTGCACGGACTTGCATGAATCACTTGATATATTCTACCGGACTATTTGTGGGTCCATTTAGAATTGTATTTAATATATTAAGAATATAATTTGCACATTATTTATTTAATGGGCTGCTTAATTATATTAATATATTAAAGAAAGGCATGTGAGCTTGTTTCTTTTAGTAAGAATGGGTCTAGTTCACATGTGAGCTTTTTATTAAAATCCAAATGGATTAAATAAAATAAGAAAACAATATGTAGGCCCAAGTTCTAGTCATGGGCGGCAATGGCTAAATTTTAGCCCATAATATTGTTTTATTTTATTATTTAATTAAATGGAAATTAATTAATATGTTAATTAATTATTTAATTAAAAATCAAATCTTTTTCTGATTAGGAAATATGTTTCCTAGTAGTATACTACTATTAGTATTATACTAAATATAAAAGACTTTATTTGTTTAGTCAAATTAGGAAATCTTTTATATAGTTACAAATACACTAAAAAATTGGATTAGGGTTTGTACTATAGAGTTTTAATTCAAGATAAATTCAAGTGATATAAAAATATATATAATATATAGGCATGCGGAAGATATAACATATAGATATATAATGCATGCAGGAAATAAAACAATATATATATATATATATTTATATAGGCGTGCAGTAATTGCACTAAATAAATAAATATATATATATTAGGCTTAAAGAAAGTCTTATTTTCCATATATATGGTCGGCAATAAAATATATATATATATATATATTCTTCATATATTTTCAAGAACCCTGGTTTTTGCAATAGAGAGATTTTTCTTTTGCTAGAGAAAAATAAAATCAAACTCTTAGACTAGTGTGAAATTCGGCCAAGAGAGATTGTGAAAAGAATTGTTCTTATTTCGATAGTGCACTAGTGATCTTTACATCAAGAGGTCTTGTGCACAATTTCGAATAAGGTTCACGCGAGTTTCAAACGATTGTGAATTCAAAAGTGACCGGGACATTCTTAACAATCTATTAGAATTTTTGTGACTAACAGAAATCAGAAAAGTTTTGTTGTCCATTCTCAGGTACACAATTCAAAGAGAAGGGAGACCACGCTCCTAGGTGATTCACGTTCGTGATCGGATTGGAAGATCTTGCAGATTATCATCGCCGCATAGTCAATCGGATCACGCGACAAAGGTATGATATCTTTTGGTATATATTGTTTAATTAATTAAAGGGTTAAGGTTCAATATGGGAAAAATTTTAAAATATACTAAACTCTATTTTAGTCTCGCTTCCGCTGCGTGTACGTATTTTTTCCCTACAACTACCACCTTTCGACTCGATTTCGCATGATGAATTCAATGGTGCCCTTGGTTATGATATGGAGATTGAGAGTGAATGACACTTGCCGTTCTAAGGAACTTGTATATTTTTCATCATGTTCATCATCCAAAACTCAAACCTAGAAACTTTTCCAGGTTTCGATATCGACAGAAAACTCAAAACAATTTTTTTCTCTCTACACTAATCGGAATTATGCATATGACCTATTGTTAGAAAGCTTTAAGAAATACCTTTCTAACGGTACTATGATTGTAAATATATATATATAATAGTGAGTTATGACCCGATAATGTTCCGGGTTCCATACTAAGATTTTCAAAAAAATCTTTCATGTATGGCTTTGAATTGTATTTAAATTTCCAGAACATATAATTGAACATATACACATGTATACATTCCAAAAAAATAGATTCAAAACTTGTGCCTGGTGTTATGCCATTTGTGTGTTCATTTATCAACAAAAAATATAAACAAACAACATAACCTAACATGGCATTCTACCAGAGTAAAAACTAAATACGGGCTCTGATACCAATGTAACATCCCAAGCCATTAAGCATATATTGTCTGCTTTGGGTTTCATGTACACGTCCTTCACCATCATGGATTTGCTTTGAATCATTGGTTTCACACAAATATCCTTCACCCATGGTCCAAAACTCGTATACTTAGTTAGGAAAGACCAAAGCTTATATACAAACTATTGACCTCACTCGTTGGCAATGTGGGAAGTGATAATCTTCCCCCCTTTCGGACCTCGTGTCCTCATGAGGGTCTAAAAACAATTACAAATCCAAATCCAAATTCACATCGGGTAGCGAGTTGGCTTCGAAACCATTGTTGATTCTAATTTAATAATAAATCAATTAAATAATCATAGTAAATTTCAGATTCATATCATACACCGTCGAAAATCCGAAATGTGTAGAGGAAACATGATCGTCTACAAGTTGTATCACGGGTCAGAGAACAATCATGGATTCTGGAATTTGAAAAGTTCCCTTAATTCACATTATACATATCAATACTCTGATAACACTCTCTGCGTTCATCAAACTCTATGTAATCTTGTTGAAAAAGAAAAATTTTACACACACACCAAATGCAAAAGGATTTTGCCAGATCAAATTGAAAAAACACATTGAATTTGTTTTTCTAACTGTTTGAGCAGTTTTCTTCAGATAACCACTCATTCAGTTACTTTAATAAGTGCATGGACTTGGGCCACTCATGCATAGGCTTAGGCTCTTGGCCCTACTTGGGTGTATGATGGGTTTTCCAACCCAAATATATACCAATAAAGCATGAATGAGAGAAGATTCCTAACTTGTCCAAATGGTCTCATCTATGTCGAAAACGATGCCTTGCAGGTGCATTTGGATGGCACCGTTCTAGACATGGAAGCAAAGTTGCAGACTGAAAAGAAGGGTTTTTGAGGGAGGAAGTGAAATGAACAAAATAATAGAGAAATAGAGTTCATGATACTCATCATTTCATTGCATTCTTTGGTTGAACAACTCACAAGCATGCAAAAGAACATGCCAATGCAACATATTGCAAGAATACAGAGTATCATGTAATCCACACTTAGGTCTAGGTTTGGCTTCTATTCGAAAAGACATCACCAATAAATATAGTCATAGCAGAAATAAAATATATAAACCGAAGAAGATGTTTTAAGACACAAGTGCGGAAAAGTAAGGAACTGTATGAATATGGGCGAATAGATCACAACATGGATGAAGAGAAGGATATAGGCATTCAAGATCTTGATGATTCGTCACTTGATCTTTCTAGTGATGAATGATGATGAGTGATGAAGAGAATTATTTTTTTAGAACCATGTCCATAAGGGGTAAGAATGATAAGGAGTGAAGGACTAAAAATTAATTGTCTCTTTAATTTTTTATCATTTTATGAACTTGTTAACTTTTATGAATTATGAACTTATAATGATGTAATCATATGATTTACTAATTTTCATTAACTTATTTAGATTGTTATTGTCATTATGAACAGTTGTTACAAAAAAAGTTGTGAGGTTTATGCCTCGTTCGGCCTTGAGGTTTACGCCACTCTCGTCGGAAGAAAACGCATCGATACTAAAATGTATTTTAAAATATTGGGTAGTGGTCACCTCGACCCTATTTGGTTGCCTCGATCCAATTGGTTACCTCGGTTAAGTTGGCTAACCTCAGCCACTAAGAGGTCGACCTTGTATAGGCCAAAAGTGCCCTCCCCTATATAACAGCGTATTAGATATATAATATTGACAAGGAACCAATACATATGGGTTTCAAAGCCATACCACTTTAGGACAAATGCATCAATAAGGGTAACACTAATAGTGACATGTGTCCCCTTGGTCCAATGGATCCCATTGTATATAAAAGGTAATTATATACCACATAAGGTGATAAAGCTGTAAATGATTGCAATATCCTCTTAAGGCTAGAGCTAGACCTCTTAGTCAATTATCGATGGAAATGCCTAACTTGAACATCGGAGGGCTATCACCGGCAATAACGCCAACACCATTGACCTTTCTTTTGTTTTGCAGATGTTTAGGGCACGTCATGTAAGTTTTTTTCATTTATTGTTTTTCGAAAATGAAAATGAAAATGAAAATGAAAATAGTGTTTTTGGTTTCAATTTCGAATTCTAAAAACACTTTTGGTAGCATATAATATACTGAAAGCTATATTATGAAAATGAAAACAGTAAAAACACGACTGGTAGATTAACTGAAAACATCAAAAACTGAAGAACATATACATATGTAATTTGACTTTCTTATCTCTTTAAAATATTTTTACAAGGTTGTAATATTCCTTTTCATTCACTTGAATTTATAATTTATAATTTAGTATATGTATATATGAAATAATTATACAACTATTCATAATAATATAATAACTTGAATTTAATCATTTCATAGTAACCATTCAATCATTTGTAATTGAATTAAACAATAATTTTGCATCTTTGTCAAAATAGCGAAGTGTGCCACATGCAAAAAAGTAGCTCTTTTCAATGCAGTGGATTGTGAAAAGGCGAGGAAGTTATCAATTCAAACTCGTATTTACAGTTTAACTAAACACACAATTTTGTCATCTTAACACATAACTAGTTTGCAGCCCCCGCGATGTGCGGGCATTATAAAATATAACAAAATTGTCATTGAATTTATATTTTAAAATTTTATCATATTCTTCTATTTTTATTTTCATTGCTTTAATTTATTAAAGTGTCTCTTATATCAACCTTTTTAACCTAAATTATGACGTTTTTTGATTATTTGGATTCCAATTTATGGTGTAAACAACTTGATTTCATGAAAGGGAAATAAACAAAAGGAAAAAAAAAAAAAAAAAAAAAAAAAAAAACAAAGGCATTACAAAATTAAAATAATAATAATAATAATAATTTAGCTACAAATTTGTGAAGATGAACTCCTTGTAAAAGCTATCACTCCATATGTTAACTTCAATTCTTTCTCTAGATACAGAACGTCTCTTGTGTCTTGACGATAAATCAATGACTTGATGTCTCAGGAGCCAAAGAAGCCA
This sequence comes from Acer campestre, assembly GCA_954870605.1. NCBI lineage: Eukaryota > Viridiplantae > Streptophyta > Magnoliopsida > Sapindales > Sapindaceae > Acer > Acer campestre. Next base: position 31,113,135 of record OX940808.1, on the reverse strand, counting down.
AAGAAGCGTTGTCCTTATATAATAAAACTAACCAAATATAATTAATTAATTGATGTCTTTTGAAATTATAAGGAAATTAATGAATGAAGATATATTTACCTGCCAAAGAAGTGATGACTTTATATTAAATCATTGTATTCAATGGAAATTAACATTGAATAGGAATGGTTTTTTTTTTTTTTTTATTTATTTATTTTTTTTTTTAATGGGTTTAATCATTATCCCATTAATGCCAATTTTGAACCCAACCCTACCTCGATATAAATCTTAATATGTTTATAATTAAATATGCATGTACTGATATTAATCCCTCCACATTATTAAAATAATAATAATAAATAAATAAATAAATTTCACATCAGCAGTAAAAGGATTCACACCTGACAACCCTATCCCAGTATCCCCCCACAATTATACATCGATTATTCATTAATTACAACTCATCTCATCTCCATGTTTAAATGCATAAATGAAGATATAGAGTTACAACACTTGATATTATATGATTAATTTGATTAAGGGAAATAATCATTTTCCTCCATGTAGTTTGCCATATTAGACACTTTGCTCCATCTAGTTTCAGTAATGGCAATTTTTCCCCCTGAAAACCAAAATATTAGATATTTTGCCCCTGATCGTTAAGTAGTCCATTAGTCAACAACTTTGACCATAAAAAAAAATCAATTAAATGACCTTATTACCCTTGAACACATTAGTTATGCCCTCTAATGACACCACTAATTGTTTTTAAAGAAAAAAAAATCAGAAATAAAAAAAAAATTAAAACTAATAAAAGTATTAAAGAAAAAAAAACAGAAAAAAAAATTAAAACTAATAAAAGTATTTAAAAAAAAAACATAATTGATAATAAAAAAATTAAAAATTTTAATTAAACTTTAATAAAAAAATTCTGTATTTTAAAAAAAATTATTAATGTTTTTTACATTATTTTTACATTAATTAAAAAATGTAATTATTTTTACATTTCATTCTTTATATTTATTTTTATAGGGGGGGAAATGATTATATCCCTCAAAGCCCCCCAAAATCAACATCCAGATAACCAACCTCATTAATCCATTTAACAACGCTAGCATCATCAGTTTCAATAATACCTACTGCCAAACCACAGTAAATACCAAACTGGAGACATTTAAGAATAGCTAGTAATTTGGCCACTTTGGCACTTAGGTTGCTGTTAGAGACCAAGGAACAAGAGGCAAGCACCATACCACTAGAGTTTTAGATAATCACCCCAGTACCCACATGCCGATTCACAATATCCAGCACAACATCACAGTTGGCCTTGTAGGCATCGTTCGCAGGAGGTTGCCATCTGCAGCTAGACCTGTTGCCACAAACACCTTGAGTTAAGAGAACCAGGTTGCTGTTTTGAAACTCTTGTAGAAAGCTTATACTCCAGTTGACCACCTCAAACATTTTGTGTTTTTTGGCTTCATGGAGAGTAGAATTTCAACAGAACCAAATTCTCCAAACCACAATACAAAAGAGATCAGCCTTCATCTCGTTGCCTGAGGGAAAACAATCACAGATCAGATCTAGGAAATTGTTAAGCTTACCTCTAAGGGACATACTATTGCGGCTCTACTCGTCTCGAATACATTTGAGCTTGCTGCAATACCAGAGGGTGTGCAAGGTGTCATTAGCTAAGTTTTTGCAGGCCCCATAAACCCCATTAGTAAGCACGCCTCTCCGGCCAATGTTGATTTTGGTTGGGATCCAATCTTGATAAGCCTTCCAGATAAACATCTTCATTTTCGTGGGGATCTTCACCTTCGTGAGGATCTTCACCTTTCAAAATGTATTCCACCAAGAGGTCCGAGGAGTTGTATTAGAAGGCCCCATTATGTTCTCTAAGCTATGACCCAACCAGTAACCACTATTGACTGAATACTGACCATTTTCATTGTAGTGCCAAAGCTAGCTATCACATCTATTAATGCCGACAATAATAATTTTTAGGATGAGATTGGTTTCCTCCTCAAAGAAATTACCTTTGATAGTATGAATGTCCCACTTGCTAGAGGAAGAAATGAGCTGATTCACCTTTGCATTGCCATCCAATTTGGGATGGGAGGATATCTTGAACGTATTTGGCCTAGGAATCCATTTGTCTTTGTAAATTTTTATGGACTTCCCGTCACCCACCTTGTACCTGACACCAGCGTCCAAAAGGCCTTTCCCCCAAATAAGGCTATTCCACACATAAGAGCCATTGGCTTTCTTATTAGCCTCCAAAATATTGTTGTCTTTGTAATAGCAGCTCTTTAGAACCTTTCCAGCCAATAAGTTTGGATTCTTGAGAAATCTCCAACACTGTTTAGCGAGAAATGCCCTATTAGAAATCTCTAGATCGTGGAAACCCAAACCCCTATCACATTTTGCTTTGCAAAGGTGTTTCCAAGTGCACGAATGAATTTTCCTTTTCTTTTAATTGTCTCCCCACCAGAACCTGGTACTCAGCCTGTGGATTTCATTAATAAGGGACTTTGGTAATCAAAACATGCTCATGTGTAAGGTCCTTATATTTTGATTGGCTTATTTAATTGACAAACCACATTCGGGGATGTCTATATAATGGGTAACTTGGGTTCTTGTTGACAAGCTTCCAAGTATCCTGGTGAATTCAAGAGCAAAAGCGAAAGGTAAATCACTTGACTTGCCTCTTGAAAAGATTAGTTGCACACACACACACTTCTTTATACATGATTTATTCATCTTGCATTTGTGCTTCAATTCTTATATGTTTGCATTCTTCACACTTCACACTTGCACATCTTTGTTGGATTTTATTGTGTGATAGTGTCTAGTGTGATTAGATCCGTGCTTGCACAATGGTGTGCATGTCTTAGCATGATAGTTGACCATTTGAGAATGTCCTATTCTTATCATGGATAATTGTTAGATTTGGTTTGGTTGTTTGGAGTAAAGTGTCTAGTTTCAAAAGATTAGATTTCAATGATTTAAATGATTTTCAAAACTGACCTTTGTATGGTCTTATGACGATAACGTTTTATACAAAGCTTCAAAATGAGTTTTGAAAAAATCTGTACAAACTTGACACCCATACCTTTCTAATGGCATATTATTCGTAATATTTCATGACCGTTTGGATTGGTTTTGAAATCTTCAAAGTGACCACAAAAACAGGGCAACTCTGTTGTTGTCCGTTTCTGACCTTTGGTCACTCAATTGACTATAATTTTTTCTGCAGACATCAAAATGTCATTCCGTAAAAACTAGTAGAAAGTAGACATCCATAACTTTCCATCGATATATCATATGAAAGGTTTCGATGTCGTTTGGTCATGTTTTGAGGTGCTTGAAGCTGAAGTTGATGCACTATTGCATCCAAACCGCTGTACGCTCGCCCTATGTACAGCAGCACCTGATTGATTTTTTAAACTGCTATATGCTATAGCCATTGTTAGAGAATTTGTTCTTCACTTTTCTAGGTGACCTACTGTACAATCGCCCTACGTAGAACAGGTATACAGTGGTCAAGGAAATTTTTTTGAAAATTTATCAAAACACCGTAGCTTCAGTTGGGCATCATATATATATATATACATATATATGCCTCTTTCACCTTAGGTCGTGTTTAAGAGTTCAAAATCGTATTTTTAACTTGGAGTATTTTCCAAGAGAGAAAAATCATCCAAGAACTCACCTTTGATTACACAAACTCATTTCCATGTGCATCAAACTTCATCTAGCATCATCTAGGATCATCTATGATGTATCTATGCATGAGTCTTCTTCAACACACATGATTTGGTAAGTTGAACACCATCAATTCATTTTTGTGTTCTTACTTAGTAAGAAATCTCATTTTTAACTTGTATTCATTTAGATTATATTTTATTTACAAGATTGAGATTATTGTATTAATTGATTGAGTTATTTTGTGATAGCTAGGATTTCAAGTTCATATATCATCTAGCTAATTTATCTCATTGATTGATTGAGATTGTTTGTGATAGCTATTGTATCTAGGATTGATTATCCTTTACATAGCTAAGTTGTATGTTATGACATATAGCAATATGATATCTAGGATTGATTTTATTGACATCATTTAATCTTTAGATAAGCATTTAGTGTTGCTTAGCATTAATTGCATTTTGAATATCATTGCATATTCACATAGGTTGTTAATCTCTTCATTGAGAAGTAAGTCTTGTGACTAAGTTGCTTAGTGCACAAACAAGATTGGTCAAGTGCCACTGTAAAAGGTCTGCGGGTAGAGTAGGAGGTGCTCATGCCAAGAGTAGTGGATTGGGGGATATCACTAGGGATTGAACCAAGAGTGGTGAGTAATAGTGTTCATAGCCTGAGGTTGTCTAGAGTAGGAGTCCGTGTATCGCTTGAGGGTGTAACCTTTTATTCATATAGTGGATTTCGGTGACCGTGTGTGGCTAGCATAATTGCTCGTGGATTTTTGTTGTTGAAGATTTCCACGTAAAAATCAAGTGTTCTTTAATTTTCGCACACTTTACCATTGATCATAACAGAGTAAGAAAGGTATGACAACACAGATAAAAAGCAAAAAGATAGATAAAAATGTTTAGGAATATTATAAATTTCTCACTTTATATTGATGAAAATATATCAGATATTTTACGGATATTTCCACTATATTACATAAAATTTCAATAAAGGTTAACTGATATCGATATTTAATGGAAATATTGTGGATATTTTTGAAAATTTTCAGGATATTTTTACGGAAAGAATATTATACCCCTTATTGATATCGGTACCTCTTAGATTTGAAAATATCAGTGAAAATATAGGAGATATTATAGATTTTTCAATCATGGACAGTAATACACCAAAATGAGTAAAATGCTAGCATATGAATTCATGATTACGTGAATAAATCCAATTAGATGGTAAAATGCAATAAATAAATAAGGATATTGCTTGGGTACTGACCAGTCAGTACCCAAAATACTAACCAAATGACATGGCCCAATTAAATTGTGACAGGTGTCATTTATATTTCACCCATTCCAAAGCCTCACCCGTTCAAACACAGAGAACATATTCAACTTCTACTTCTCCAAAACTATGGTTGTCACTACTTCAACCCACCTATATGCAGTCAATATTGCTTCAGACCACCATCCACTGACACCCACCCAAACCGAAGACCGGTGCCCACCCACACCGACGACCGACACCCACCGTCGCCGCTGACGACGACTTCGTTGCATCCTCCTGTCTTTCACTCATCTTCCATGGACATGAGTAATTCCATGGACATGAGTAAGAACTCAATCAATCACCCACCGTCGCCGCCGCCAATGACTTCATTCCTCTTCCATCATTTTCCCCTATTTTCTTTCCTTTTCCATCACTTTCCCATGATCCAAATAGATATTACTCCAACCAATCACGACCCCTCCACTCCCACTCCCAAATCGCAAAATCCCAGAAACCATTCAGCCCAAAACGGTAACTCAAAACGACGCCAAGATGTCGTCGCTGAAGGAGGCGCCAGTGGAGGGGAAACTGGCGCCACTGAACAAGCAAAATGTCAGGTACAATAATCTTATTAAACTTGTTTTGCTTAACTTGAAAAGTTAATTAAGGATTGGTTATGGTTGTAGAGACAAAGCAAATTGTATCTAACTCATAGAGGAATAAAGGATTGATGGAATTGTTTGTGGCCTGTATTTAATGATTTTACTTTAAAATTGTCTTGCATTAGGTATTTTTAGGGATTTGCTTGAATTATCTTGGTTTTTTATACTGATTGTAGATTTCTATTGACTGTTATGATTGTTTTTCATTCAATCAATTATTTGGGTGATAAAAGTAAAGATGGTTCTTGCAACAAGCATAATCAATTCTTTACTATATAAATGTGATGAGGATCAAATCTGTATCTACTAGCACTTATATCATACCAAACAATTTCTTCAATTTGTTTCTTTCTTGAATCTTCAATCAAGCATGTTTTTATCGGTCTTGTGCAGGATGCCAAGCACTTACAATCAAATTCTACCCACGGCATTATACACGTAGTGTTATATATGGATGCCAAGTGCCAAAAAGAGAAAGAAAAACTATTTGAAAATGTTTCATTTCAGCTGAAGATGTTCCCAAAAAAAGTTTGAATTGTATTGGCTAATTTATCTGATGTTATGGTTCTGCTTCGTTTGTAATTCAAGGAGAAAGCCTTCTACATACATTAGGCATTCTTAAGGGAAAAAATTTATTTTTCATGTAAACTTGACTTTTCCTTTATGAGATTGCGGTTTATTATTCTTGTAGTTAACTTATGGATTTGTATCTTGTTGAATTTTAATGCAATAGTCATTAGTTTTGTTTACATCAACCATTTTAATGCATAAATAGTTCTGCCTGTTGCAATGCGAAATAGCAAATTATTCTTCAAAGTCACATTTGTTAATGAAACCCCCACATAAAGAAAATAATCACATCAAATTTACAACACCATGGCCAACATGACCCTCTCAAAAATCGTATAAAAAAAAATTAATACAGCAACACCAAAATAGTTAACCGCTGGTCCACCAGCATCAAAAAAGTAAATGCAGTATCTCCTTACATTCTTCACAAATTGTAGTATCTCCTTCATGAGTGTTTATGTGCACTTTGTCCCAACCCTTTGTTTCCTTCATTACTCTGTGAAAGGTCATTAGAAGAAATCAAAGATTCCTACAGATTAGCAAAATAGTTTATATACAACCATTAATTCATATAAACAATCACTAAAATATTTTTAATTATACTAGTTACCTGAAATTGTTCAATAAAAGGCATGTAATACTGGAAAGTTGTAGTTGGAGCAAAATAGTTTCTTGAACATGGTACTTGAGTTCCATTCCCAATATAGGATCCCTATTGCAAGCAAAGTACTCATTTACATAAACTATCTACATAAACTATATCTAGTGATTCTACAATTCATATTAGTTACTTGAAGTTGTTGAGTGCAAAGCATTTTATCTTGCATAGCTGTAGTTGCAGCAAAATTGGTATTTGCATTGAACATTGGAATTTCATTAAAATTGGTATCTCGAGTCAATCCATTGAACATTAGAATTTCATTCTGAACAACTTGTTGCTCTTTTGCATTGCCTCCAAGAGTACAATCCTGGTATATTCAAATTGCATTAGATAAAAACCATAAATTGCATTAGATAAAAACCATAAATGAAAAAAAATTCCAGACAAATATTTTTAACATAATATTTTCCTGATAACTTAGAATGTCTACCTTCATGGACAGTTGCTTTGTTGTTTTTGTTTTGGTGGCTTTTTTTTACGGTTTTCGCCTTTTGAGTACTCCTTTCAATCTACCACGCGGACGTCCCACTGTAGGTTTTGTTTTAATTCCACGTGGTTTTGTTATTTCACTGTTTTGAAGCGTTTTCATTGCTATCTGCTCATTTCCACAATTTCCATCAAATAAAGCTTGGCCTTGTGAACTTTGATTAACACATGTACTATCTAGGAAAAGATTTCTCTTCATTTGTTCCAAACTTTTGAGCAACTCAACTGAACAGTCATGGGCATATGCTGTCAACTCCTCATGTTCTGCTACAAAGGATGAAATCTCACGAAAGTTACGACATAAATGACCATAACGCTTCCCAACAGATTCCTTAGGATTGTCATTAGGCTAACCTCCATGATAATTAGTTATGCTCCTACCCTTTGCATCTCTTGTCCATCTCTTCAATATGTAATGAGGTGGGATCCTTTTTACATTCTTGTACTCCAAGACTTTTAATGCATGAGAACATAAAATCCCAACAAAACTGAACTTTATACAACTACAAGTAACTGTTTCTGCCGAACCATCGTATTTAACAAAATGCTCTTGAGATCTGCCACTATAAGTCACCTTATACTCATATGTCATCCCAATTTTGGCTACTTCATATATATAACAATTAAGGATGCCTATGTACTCTTTTTGGAAGAGCTTGAAAACTTCTGGGGTATAAATATCAACAGCATGCTGCAACATCTTTGCATTAGTTACTAACATGGGGGATGTTTGCATCATCTTGAAATCAACTATCAATTCCTCATACCGTCGATCTTCCAAAACCCTTTCATAGTGTTCAAAGAAACGCAAGAGATTGTGGCTTGGCATCAAGTACTTTTTTAATACATTGTTCATACTCTCACTGCGTTGGGTACTCATCATGTCTGCAGTGAAAGTATGTCGGCCATATACTAATGCCCATTTTTTTTCTCACTTCAAATAAATCACCCAACCAAGTGTTGCTCGTGAGGTTATACTTTTGAAGCATATCATTCCATGCCAATAGCCATTTTTCTTCATCCTCGTGATCATATACACACTTTCCAAAATCATAAGCAAATTGCTTTGATATGTGAAACACATGGCTTAAATATTTAGCAGCATTTTGATAAATATGCCAAACACAAAGCCGATGGTGAGTTTCTGGAAACACTTTTGATATAGCTTTTGCCATTGCAGTAGATTGATCCGTAAGTATTGTTCTTGGTTGTTTTCCAAACATCGCTTCCAAGAAAGTCTGAAAAAGCCACCTAAAAGAATCTGCACTTTCATCATATAATAAAGCTGCACCAAAGACTACAGTTTGTTTATGATGATTAACTCCAAGAAATGGTGCAAATGGTCTTCCATACTCGTTTGTTCTATAAGTTGTGTCAAAACAAATAACATCTCCAAAAAGACTATATCACTTACTGAACGTGCATTGGCCCAAAATATATTTGTGATCATATCATCTTCATCAAGCTGCATGGAGTAAAAGCTAGATGAATTTTCAACAAACATTTTCTGAAAATACTGCAATATTGCCCCAGCATCTCCTTTTTCCATATTTAAGTTCCGCTTTTTGTGGATGTAATTCTGATAATCCTTATCAAAAAAACCAAGATTCTCTCGTCCACCAACTTCTCTACCCATGAATTCTACAGTAGCTTTTATTGGTATTCCTGATTTGTCAGCATCATCAGCATGTAATTTTTGAGCTTTAGACATCTGACGATTGATCTTTAACATATGCTTCATGGGTGTTCTAACCAGATCATGATTATGACTTGCATTAAAAGAAACAATCTTAAAATTTCCATTCTTTTGAAGGAGGCAAGTCAAGTGAGCATCACAACCAACTCTTGAAATTGGAACAAAACAAGATGGACCTTCAATCACATTGTTATTTCTACGATGATCTTGTTTTGAATAGTAGTAACTCACCCTTGTTATAAGACCCACCTTGTTCTTTTTCCTATGATGCTTCCTCACATTGAAACCGTTTTCTCCACCAAACTTAACATAAGCTCTATATGCACTCTCTTCAGAATTAAACTCCATTCCAAGTTTTAGTTCTTCCACTATCTCTTTGCCTTTATTTGGCCTAGGCGATTCCAAAGAACAATCCTGTTTTTGTGACTGACAAGTAGGTGAATGGCAATGATCCGTACCTTGTAAGTCAACTTCCTCACCATTTAATGGCTGACTATTTAATCTTGTAGAATCTTGGTTCTCCATATCCTGCAATATAAATATTAATCAATGAATAAGTGTCATCTAACACAAATTTCTGTAACCAATTAAACTTTGCAACTCCAGACAGTGAATATAGGCGACACACTTTCACTGTCCATTTTTTTTTTGAACAGCTTATTTTATAGAAAGACCAGAAAAAGACGCAGAAACAAAAAGCTACACACAAAGCAAAACAGAAACTGGGTACATGCAGAGCCGCACGAAGCAGAAACCACTAGAAAACTAAAAAAAAAAAAAAAACTGAAAGGGAAATAAAAACAACCCAGTACAACAGAAAGAACAAGGAAACAAACTCAACAACACCAGACATAATCTCACAATTAGAGAAAATAAAATCACCCCATCACCTTCACTGCCAATTGTAACAGTATTATATTAAAAAAAGTTGATTGAGTTCTTACTCCTTCCTTCCTCAAATGTCCATGGAAGATGAGTGAAAGACAAGGGGATGCAACAAAGTCGCCGACGACGGCGACGGTGGGTGTCGGTCGTCGGTGTGGGTGGGTGCCGGTCTTTGGTTTGGGTGGGTGTTAGTGGATGGTGGTCTGAAGCAGTATTGATTGCATATGGGTGGGTTGAAGCAGTGACAACCATAGTTTTGGAGAAGTAGAAGCTCAATAGGTTCTCTGTGTTTGAACGGGTGAGGCTTTGGAATGGGTGAAATATAAAGGACACCTGTCACAGTTTAATTGGGCCATGTCATTTGGTCAGTATTTTGGGTACTGAGTACTCAAGAAATATCCAATAAATAATTTAATATTACTTTGTGTAACACTATTGATTGGGTCATCCGTCATAGAGTGAAAATAAGTTAGCATTGAAAATATTGAATAAGCAATTTAATTAAAGAACGTAGGTCATTAGAATACGCCCAAATTCAAATAAATTCAATTTATCCCATTAGAATTCCCGATTAAAGTTGATTTACGGGTCGTAATTCTAACAAAATTAATTAAACGAAATCATAATTCGTGTTGGATTGGTTTAACAAAAACATGAAAATATTTGACCCAAGCCAAGGTCATGTTCGGTTGACGCTGACCCTTACCACTAATAGCCTTCAAGTCGCGCTCTGTGTCCACGGCGCCAAACCTCTTCTCTCTTCCTCTCTCGCACAAAAACATCTTCGACAAAAACTAAACAAAAATTCATTTTTCTCCCAAATTCTAGGGTTTTATCTATCTACTTCGATTTTTCCCAGGGTTAGGGTTTTGAAATTTCACATCTTTATTTGTTGTTGTTGTTGTTGTTGAACAAGAAGAAGAAGAACCACCATGAATGAGTGGCAATCTCTCCTGCAATCAATACTCATCGGCTTGATCTTCTCTTACCTCCTCGCAAAACTCATCTCTTTAGTCGTCGCTTTCAAAGAAGACAACCTCTCCATCACTCGTCAAAGCGATGCCTCCGTCGAAGTCGTCCACCACCCAAAGAAGAAGACAACCGTCGTGGGCGGCGCTCCCAACCCCCGCGGGCCAGAGGCGGCGCATGACAGGCACGAGACTGAGTCGATGATCGCCGAGCAAGGCAGCGTCAGGAACGAGAGCCTGCCTTGCAGTGACATTGACGATGATGACGAGGACGACGGCAGCGACGACGACGATTGGGAGGGCGTGGAGAGTACGGAGCTTGATGAGATTTTCAGCGCCGCAACGGCGTTCGTGGCGGCCTCCGCCGCTGCGTCATCTTCGCATAAGGTGTCGACTGACCATCAGCTGCAGCTCTACGCGTTGTACAAGATCGCCACTGAAGGTCCCTGTAGTGCTCCCCAGCCCTCCGCCTTGAAAATGACGGCTCGCGCCAAGTGGTATATACTTGTTTTCATTCGATTTCGGAATATGGCTTAGTATTTTTCTTTTTTCGGGTTAGTTTAGTTTTATAATAACGGAAATGATACAGTGATATTGATGGGTAGTTGGTTGAATTACATTATAGGCGTGAATTGCCGTTTAAATTGTGCTGAATTGGAAGTATTGGTACCATGCAATTTTTCTTGGTTAGAATGTTGGTTGTTTCAAAAAAAAAAAAATAATAATAAATAGAATGTTGGTTGTTTCAATTGAGGGATCTTGTTCAAAGTTTGTAGTCATTTATTGTGAAGTTGATTTGTTTATGATTAGATGTGGTTTAAATTGTGGTGAATAGGAATTACTGGAGCAGCTTCCAGCACTAAAACACAATACTTGTTTGAGAAGTTACTTCAACCATATGATTGTACGTAGTTAGAGGTTGGTTGTTCTGATTTGTGGGATCGTATTGAAAGTGTTCGATCATTTATTGCGATGTTGATGTCTGGTAGTCTGGTAGAGATAGTTGGATTTTTCAGAAGGCTAATGCAACTTATCCTTTCATTACGAACTTTGATTGGTCCGATCGTATTTGTTATGTTTTTCTTTGTTAAGTTACTTCTCTTTTTTTATTTCAGTAGAGAACATTTGTGACAGTGTGTTTTTCATGATTAAAATTTTACTATTTTGTTCGTCTTAACTGAATAAATTGAATAAAGGTATTTAGAGTTCCTTGTAGAAGTTATTCTTGCTAATTTAGTAATTAGTATTTTGTGTGGGCACATTTTATACTTGTGTGTAGATTAAAAGGACTGCGGAATTTGACTTTTATGTACTTTGTATTAATTGAAGAGTATATACTTGGGGTCAGATTTGGAAGGTCCATGGTTGAATTATAAATTATTTTTCCTGATTTATGCCAGGCAAGCATGGCAGAAATTAGGTGCTATGCCACCAGAAGAAGCGATGCAGAAATACATTGATGTTGTGTCAGAGCTATTTCCAACTTGGCTTGATGGTTCATCTCTGGTGAGATTTTAATCTTTCGGTTCTAGTATCTCGTGGGTTTCTGTGCAAATGTGCAACATTTGCTTTATCTAGAATTAAATCCTTTTTTCTTCGCCTATTGGATGACTAGAAGAGGAGAGGTGGAGACGATGATGCACCAAAGACAGATTCTAAAGGACCAATGGGGCCAGTTTTCAGCTCTCTTGCATATGAGGAAGAATCTGGAAATGAGTTGTAAGGTTTTAAGAAATTTGTTTTACAAAAGGTTCATATTAAATACATTTTTTTTTTTTTTGTCTGTGATAATTTCCTTTTAAGGGTGGCCTGGAACTCACTGTCTTTTTGAAGTTTATCATCATCAGATTACATTAATTAGTTGTGATTTATTTTTCTTTTCCTTTTTATCCATTTGTTTTGGTGGCATTGGAGTTGAGGTCGTATCTCATTTTTTTTTTTCCCTTTGCACATACTTGGGGATCTTTTGTGACTAAATCTTCTACTTTTGGCTAAAATCAAATGGAGCTTCCATAAATTGACTTAGTGTTAGCAATTTGAAGAGACATAGATATTTGGGTGACATGAGCTTGAGCAAACTTGTATATACTGTGCTTGTCTAGTTGTCTGCAAATAGTGGGGAAAAAAAATTAGTTTTCCTTTTCTCTTTGTATACATTGAGATGTGAAGTCAACCTTGTGGCTTTGATTTTAATATTAATCCTAATACTTATCGCGGAAAACAAAAATTGAGCCTACAAAATGTGCAGCTTCTACTTTTACTATTGAGCCATTCTATTGTTATTTTTGTGATTGTTGAAATGCCCATGCTTCTGTTAGTCATATTAATATAAATTTTGACTGAATTTGTAAGTTATTGCTAATACGATATAATGGTGCGTTATAGGTGGTTTTGGTACATAGATGTAAAGGATTTGAAATGGTTTCTCTTGGTCAAGTAAGGAAGGAGTAATAGATGTCGTCACTGTTCTACAAATTTCGTAGTAATTGGTCATTTCATCTATGCTTGAATATACAAAAATTTCTAAAACTCTTACCATTTTTGCTCCCAAGTTTCTATGAGGTGCTGCTTAATTGTTTGGAGTGAAATGATATCTAATACATTAAGACACTGGGTATTATTTTGTGAGGACTTCATGGCACCTTTTCTTTCTCTTTATAAACCATGAAAAATCATGCAATGCCAAAGTTATGAATCAATTGTACTGTAAATTTGTGTAATCATAATATGAATGATAGTTTTTGAATAACTCAGGTTGTTAAGATTCACCTTTTTCTTTCATCAGAAGAATTAATATCTTGGAATAGGAACTTTGATGGTATTGATTAAGGTTTCTTGTTTTCAGGAAAATGGAAGCTATTCATTCCTTTGCCAGAGAAGGGGAAGCAAATAATTTGCTAAAATGTATTGACAGTGGTGTTTCAGTGAATCTGAGAGGTTGGTTTCCTTGTTTTTCTCTCGTTTATTAATAAATCATGTTGCAACTTTTCCTCTAGCTCCTCTATTATTGAACGAGCCAAGCTTCAATCAAATAATGTCCCAGATAGATTGTTTTTTGCTAGTAGCATGAGGATATTAAGATTTATGTAAGCTAATAAATAAACAATCAACTTGGTAATTTGCAGATAGTGAGGGTCGGACTCCGCTGCATTGGGCTGTAGATCGTGGCCATTTCCACATCACTGAAGTGCTTCTTAGCAAGAAGTCTGATGTGAATGCCAAGGTATGTTTAATATTGTTTTACACTTTTTCATACTTTTTGTCTGTTTAAATAAAACAGAAGTGGAGTGGCTAAGGATCTGAAATAAAATTGAAAATTTATGTTTCCTTCAGTGATCCGTTTTTAGTCAACATTGTGTTTGGTTCAACCGTTTTCAAAAACTAAGAATTCACTCCAGAATTCGGATTGTAAGTTTTAGTACCCAAAAATGTTTGCATAATATATATATATATATTTCCAATTCCGAAATACTTTCACACGTTTCAACAAATAGACATTTCCACTTGTTGAGGAGGCATTTCCACCTTTCCAAGGGCTTCCTCCACACAAACGAGGAGGCGTCTCCTTTAGAATCAATTATCCACTCAAACCAATCATCTAGCATAACCAATAAAAGGAGAGGGAAGGGAAGAAAATTTAATAGAGGGGTTTGTCTCAATAGAGTCAAAGAGGCATGGTGATTGAAGAATGAATGAGAATACGTGGTTTGAGAAAAAGAGAGTTGAGAGATGAGGTGAGGATGGATGGCAGTCAGATTCCAAGTGAGAAAAAAAGAAAACATAAAAAAAGTGATAATTTTTCGTTCATTTTTTTTCTTGAACTGCGTTTCTGGATTCAACTCAAAAATAGTTTTTGAAAACAAACACATTTTTTTCTGGATTTTTTGTATCCCTAGTTTATGAGAGTTTATAATCTGGCATACTCAGGCGTTTGGGGTTGGTTTGTATGATTTACTTAGAGCATTTAATATGGTTGTCTAGTATGTATATGATTGACCAATTCTTTCCGCATTTTATGGATTAATTTATTGTTTAAGGTAATATACTAATATGGTTGTTAAGGCTTCAGATTGGGCCTAAATGTATTGCTAGCATGATTTTATATTTGATTTTCTGCTGCAGGCCTTGCCTTGTATTGTAACATTCCAAATTTTGTACTCTCAAATTCCAGCTTAGATTTTTTTATGAAAGCTTGGATCCAATTTATAAAGTTCAAAAGTGATTCTTTTAAGTGATTATTGTCGTGTTTTTATTGAAATTATCATTAAATTTTGTATTTTTCAAATGGAAGGACAACGAAGGCCAAACTCCATTGCATTATGCTGTTGTGTGTGAGAGGGAAGCCCTTGCTAAATTTCTGGTGAAGCAAAATGCAGACCTAGACCTGAGGGATGACGACGGTAAATCTCCCCGTGATCTCTGTGAGTCGGACTGGACTTGGATGAAACAACCCGGCAACACAGACTAACTGATGGATTTTTTTTTGGTTTCTACTTTTCTGGCTTAGCTCAAGTAATTGTTGACAAATTCCTTGTGGTTGGTTGTACATGGCTATATATATATTATATAACCTCGTTTTAACCCTTTTATTCTTATATGATTATATGACTAGGGCATATTCTACCTCTTCATTGAATCATTGTTTTTCATTCATTTTCTTTTACTATTGAAGATCAATTAGAAAGGATAGAACTTTTTTGGTAGTGAAATGGTGTGTATCAAATTGCTTTACCAGTCATGTTTTGATCTTTTTTTTTATTGTCAATTCAACTTATAAATAAAATTTGTCATCCCTAAAAATATTCTAGATTTTGGATACTGAATATGTTTTCTGAGATGTAGATTATCAAATATTGGTGAACTGAAATGATGTAAATGTAGGACAATTGTGTATTCTTTTGGGATGTTTTGGGTGAACCATGAAAACGTTTTTCTATAATTATTTATTACTACATATTCCTGTACAAAATTAATTATATATCCACTTAACTTCATACATTTTTTTAACAGAGTAACATATTGTTTACATAATTAAATTTAAACTATCCTGCCAAATTAATGTCCATTTATCACATGAGATAGGAAATGATTAATCACATGGACATGAATTTCTCTATAATAAATGGTCACTTTTTCTGTTGATTTTCATTTAGTTTGCCATTTTTTTAGACAAATATAGTTTACAAAAATCAGTTGTAGATCGTTTGTGATTAATTAAAACACAATCTTACCAAAATACTCTTCATTAAAACTTTGAAAAAAGAAGATACGAAAGAATCACTATCCACTTAACGTGCATGGGAAATCACGAATGGATCATGTAACTTGTATAAGAAGGCATGAATGGATCACGTAACGTGCATGAGAAATCACGAATGGATCATGTAACTTGTATAAGAAGGCATGAATGGATCACTCCTCGTTTTTTATTGGAGGATGAGAGAAATTAACTCTTTAAGGGCCATCTACAAATGGATCATATAATGTGCATAGAAAGACAAATCTATCACACGGCTTTTATTTTTTGAAACATAAGAGAAATGAACTCTATAAGGATATTTAAGACCTTTTTATAAATGCACTTTTTGAAAAACATGGCTAAAAGTGATTTATGAAACCTAATTTGACTATTTTCTAGTACAGTATTCCCATGTTTGGGGAAAATTTGTTAGCTCTAGTAAAAGAAGTAATTTATTTGCCATTTGCAGTTTAACGTTTCTTGTTGTACAAATACTAGTGTTTTCTTAGTTTTCTTCGGTAAATAGACCCAAAATTTTGCTATGAGGAATTAGTATAATGGTTGGGTGTGTGTATTCGTGTTTCCTAAAGATTGTAGGGTTCAACGGAAGCCTCGATTTTGAACTTGGATTCGCTAAGCGAGTTCTAGGGATTCTTAAACTCAGTTTGTGAGAATCTAGATAACAATAACATGATGGTTTCTTAAAAGGAGCCATTTGATTCATGATCAATAAATAATTTTCCCAAATTGGTTATACATATAAGCTATTGAGAGGTACATTGTTCATATAAAACATAATAATTCTCTCATCTTCTTTGACACAAGTTGGGAGGTAGAATTGAATTAAAAATTGCATGATCAAAATAAGAAGAAAACAAGATTTCAAATTTGTTAATTTCCCAAAAATAAAGGAGGTACAAAGTTCATAGTTCTGTATAACATGAATGATAGATATATACATCTCCAAAACTCTCAAACCTCAATTTTGTTCTTCTTCACCAAACAAAGAATCTTACATTAACCAATTCCTATACTAAATAACCTCATTGTTTTTTGTTTTTTGCATATTTCTTGGTCTAAAAAAAAGGTTTCAAAGCTCATCATTTAAGTCTTCATTCTCTTCGCCTTCTGAACCGCTACCTGGGGCTGCTCCTCCGGACCTCTGATAAACAGCAGTGATTATGGGGTTGCATACAGCTTCCACCTCTTTCAGCTTCTCCTCGTAGTCTTCTTTCTCGGCATTCTGGTTGTCATCCAACCATTCCAGGGCCTCTTTAACTGCTGTCTCGATATTTTCCTTCTCGTCAGACTCCAATTTGTCCGCGAGTTTGTCCTTGTCGTTTACCTGGTTCTTCATGTTGTAAATGTATGTTTCCAGGCTGTTTCGAGCATCAATCTTCTCTTTAACCTTCTTGTCTTCCTCTGCAAACTCCTCAGCCTCACGTACCATGCGGTCAATCTCCTCCTGGCTCAACCTGCCCTTGTCATTGGTAATCGTGATTTTCTCTGAACGCCCTGAAGCCTTGTCTTCTGCCTTCACATTCAGGATACCATTGGCATCAACCTCAAATGTGACTTCAATCTGAGGAGTTCCTCTGTTCAAAGATCAAACACAAGGTCTAGTCAGTCAGTATGCAAAGCAAAAGAAATTTTTCAACAGATTGGACATGATCATGAAACAAAACCTTGGAGCTGGAGCGAGTCCAGATAACTCAAAATTTCCAAGCATCCTACAATCCTTTGTGAGACTCCTTTCACCTTCGAAAACCTGTTTGCAACATTCCAAGTTCAGATCAAAACAGTTTTCGATCACTAAATTGAAGTTTCTAGCTACACTCAAGACTCAACAAGCAGACATATAGATTATAGACAAATTTTTATGTACCTGAATAGAGACACTAGTTTGCTGATCCTGGTAAGTGGTAAAGACTTGAGATTTCTTGCTTGGAATAACAGTGTTTCTAGGGATCAGCTTGGTCATCACTCCACCAACGGTTTCTATACCAAGAGTTAGGGGAGCCACATCCAATAGAAGGATATCTGAATTCAACAAATTCGACAATTAACTTCCGATCTCATCATTGAGAACTTGATGATCCATAATTTTAAAGAAAACTAAAAACTACCTTTTGTTTCATCGCCACCCTCTCCGCTCAAGATGCCTCCTTGAACTGCAGCACCATAGGCCACAGCCTCATCCGGGTTCACACCCTTGTTGGGTTCCTTCCCATCAAAGTAATCCTTAAGAAGCTGTTGAACCTTGGGAATCCTGGTGCTTCCACCAACGAGGACGATTTCATCAATCTGGCTCTTCTGTAAACCGGCATCCTCCATTGCTTTCTTGACAGGCCCCATGGTCTTTCTGAACAGGTCGTTGTTCAACTCTTCAAATCGAGCTCTGGTAAGTGGTTCGGAGAAATCCACTCCATCGAATAGAGACTCAATCTCTACACGGACCTGATGCTGGCTACTCAAGGCTCTCTTGGCACGCTCACATTCTCTCCTCAGCTTCCCAAGAGCTCTGTTGTCCTTGCTGATGTCCTTTCCGTGCTTCTTCTTGATTAACTTGATGAAGTATTCCATGATTCTCTGATCAAAATCCTCACCTATAGTATAATTGAACCAACAGTTCTCATAAACAACTCATCGCTAATTATAACACTATAACATCGAAGTCAAAATCCAAAGCAAATGCATACAAGTTTACCTCCAAGATGTGTATCTCCATTGGTGGAAAGAACTTCAAAAACACCATTATCAATGGTCAAGATACTGACATCAAATGTACCACCACCAAGATCAAAGACGAGGATGTTCTTTTCGCCACCCTTTTTGTCCAAACCGTATGCAATTGCTGCAGCCGTTGGCTCATTAATAATTCTCGCAACGTTCAACCCAGCAATGATACCAGCATCCTTGGTAGCCTGCCTTTGCGCATCATTGAAATAAGCTGTCAAGATCATCAAAGAAAATGTCAGCTAATCACCTTAAACATATACATATAAAATGCTCAATCAAAGAATCCAAATTTCTATAAAACCCCATATAAAAACAACAATAATCTTTAATTACCAGGAACTGTAACAACAGCATCCTTGATTTTCTTCCCAAGGAAAGCCTCCGCGGTCTCCTTCATCTTTGTAAGAATCATAGCACTTACTTCTTCAGGACTGAAAATTTTGGTCTCTCCGTCCTTGATCTGGACTTGTATGTAAGGCTTTCCATCCTTGTTCACGATCTTAAACGGGAACAATTTCATGTCCTTCTGGACCTCCTTGTCATCAAACCTACACAAAAACCCTCACAATAAGCCCCGGAAAACAACACACACACACACACACATGTTCGTAAAAATGCCTGAAAGAAATAAAATTTCCACTCACAATCTTCCTATAAGTCTCTTGACATCAAAGACAGTCCTCTCCGCATTAACGGGGGCCTGGTTCTTAGCTGCCTCACCAATCAGCCTCTCGCTGTCAGTGAACGCAACCCACGATGGGGTGATTCGATTCCCTTGATCGTTGGCTATGATTTCAACATGGCCGTTCTTGTACACACCCACACAAGAGTATGTGGTTCCGAGATCTATACCAATCACAGTACCCAACTTGGTGGTGGCTTCTTCTTTCGCGATACAAATCGCAAACAAGCTCCCTGTTAACAACAAACAGATTATGTTACAACATTTTGCTGCATTAAACGAAATCTTTTTTTTTTCACATTTTCATGGAGAAAACGAAAAACTCACCAGTTAAAACAATTCCAAGTAGTAGAATCAAAGAAGAGCGTCGACTCAACGCATCGTCCATCGCGTGAAGCTCCCTGAACTATTTCTTCTTCTTCTTCAGGGATCGAAGCTCGAAAGATGTTTTTTTTCTTATTTTGTGTGTGTGTTTCTTTTTGAGGTTTCTCGAACACTGTTTATATAGAGAGTAAGAGTTTCGACAGTTGGAAAATTTTGATTTGATGTTCAAAGTTCGTGTCATAGAAGATGACGTGGACCAATGGGAACTTAACTGTCGTCAAGGTGGTCGTGTCTCGGCCAATCAGAACTCACCTTCTGTTGGGACAATCCTGGCCGTTGAATTTTCCAAATCGTGGAAGATACATGCTCGATCGGTCGGTCAAGTGGTCTTCCTTTGTTTTTTTTTTGAAGTGTTTACACACTTACACACGATTGGTTGACCAATGTCAACTCTTTTTGTGAAATGTCTATTTTCTCCCTAAATCCTATGTTGAATTTGCGAATCATGTGATAGTTTGTACGTAAATAATATCTAACTATGTATAGATAAAAAAATAAAAAACTTTATAATTGTTAAGAACCTATATATAAAGTTCAAAAAGATAGATAAATCTCACATTAAAAACATATAACAAGATACGGATATATATACTTATGGATCGAGCTATGGTTGTCACAATCCAATAGTTGGTCTTTTGGATCGTGAGACTATTCAACAATATATATATACTAAATCTCATAAACAAGTAATGATAGTGATCTTAAATTGATACATAAATATGTATACATGGTAAGACTTTATTGAACTATCGTACTGAAGGAAAGAGTCTATATAGCTATATTGATTATATAATAATAATAATAATAATAATAATAATAATAATAAGGGTTATTGGCACTAGTCCCTCCTGAATTCTATTTGAGTTTGTATTTTACCCCATGAACTTTTTTTTAAGCGTTAAATTACCTGAACTTTCATTTAAGGACAAAACCTGACTGTAAATACCCCTCAAATAGGCATTTAAGGGGCAATAAACCAAACTGTTTGCCAATTAATGAGAGTTCATGGGGTTTAATGCCAAAAAAAGTTCAGGGAGTAAAATACAAACTCACGTAAAGTTCGGGGGAACTAGTGCTAATAATCCTAGTAATAGTAAAATCTTACACCATGTATTAAAAATGTACTAGCTAGATGACAATGCTCCTATTAAATGAATGTAGAGAAGATTCTTTCGTACAAACACTACTTAAAAAAAACACAAAAGAAATCGGTTATTTTATATGGAAGACATCGGTTTTTCAAAATTTACTAACCAATGTCTGTTTGAGTGATATAGAAAAATTACATGCAACAACATCGGTTTTTAACCGATTTAAATGACTTTAAAAACACATCGATTATATATAAAATCGACGATGTATAACTAATATATTACAAAAATTAATCCGCCGTCGCCACTTATGATTTGTCATTATGAGGAATTGAAATTGAAACCTCAAGTCAAAATCGTAAACCTTTACCACTTGACTACAAGATTTAATTTGTTAACAACTACACAATATTCATATACAACCTATATGAGTAATGAGAAATAAATAATAAATAAAAAAAAAATTGTTAGATAAGTTTAAATTTATTCAATTAATCAAAATTCTAATTTCTACGATAGATATATATTAAAAAATATTTATTGGAACTTTTAATAAAATTGTATTTTTTTTTTTTAAACGTATATAATTGAGTTATGGGTCTATACTCTATAGGAGACTAGTGACATCAATTGCAATAAGCATTATTTGGAATACAACTCTCACTACAGGGGAGATATTTCTCTACATACATCTTGCAATTTAATGAACAAATGTAAGACTCAGATTCCTAATGTATATGGGTAATTGAATTATTAACGTTTCTCTTAGTATGAAAAGAGAGGGTGCAAAAATAAATAAACAATTTTTTTAAAAGTTATTTTTTTGAATTTTTTAAAAATAAATGATTTAAAAGTAAATTTATTAAATTTAAAATTTTACTTATCCAATATCGGTTTGCCTAAAAACTGATATCTTATTGTAAAATAAATCTATATTGTTTTGTCCAAAATCTATTGTCTTTTCAAACCGCAATATTTAAAACATCGGTTCATATAAAAACCGATGTCTAAACGTTTTTTTTTTTTTTTAAATATCGGTTTTCCCATAAACCGTTGTCTTTTCAAACCACAATATTTAAGACATCGGTTCATATAAAAACCGATGTATAAACGTTTTTTTTTTTTTAATATTGGTTCTCCTAAAAACTGTTGTCTTTTCAAATCACAATATTTAAGACATCGGTTCATATAAAAACCGATATCTAAACGTTTTTTTTTTTTTTTTAATATCGGTTTGCCTAAAAACCGTTGTCTTTTCAAACCGCAATATTTAAGACATCATTTTTTTATAAACCGATGTCTATTTTTTTTTTTTTAATCAGTTACCTAAAAACTGATGTAAAGCACCGATGTCTTTTAACATTTTTGTATACAGTAGTGAAATGACATGATATGCCTATCCAAACTGAATGTCTAATCACAATTAACCCAAAGCAAACATACAATAAAAATCAAGTAAAGGTGCATGCGGAAATTAAAGAACATTTAATTTTTACATGGAAACCTTCAACAAGGAAAAACCACGAGCTATTCTGGTAGCCACACATAGTCCTCAAATCCACTATATGTAATGATGTTTACAACCTTAGGTTGACCTCTACCATTTTTTGTTACTAACCCACCACTACTATTCGCAAGTCTTTTATAGTGATTCTAGACCAAAGGTGCTTGAGCACTACAAACCGGTAGTCACAAGACTTAACTCTCAATGAAGAGATTAATAACCTATGTGAATATGTGATGATATCCGAAATGTAAATAATGCTAGGCTACACTAAATGCTTATCTAGAGGTTAAATGATGGTAATGAAATCAATCATAGATATCGTGATGTCTATATGAATGATCATAAAGACCTAACTAGATGAACATAAGTAAGTCTAAAACCTAGTCATCAAACAAAGCCAACTCAACACAAGTTGTCAATAAACATGATAAGAAAAATAAATATGCAATTAACAAATGCAATCAATGAGTCCTAATCAACAATGTCTAAATGCAAATCATATAGACTTAGCTAGAGGGCAAAATGGTCATAAATGCTAGCTATCACAAACAACACGTCTCAACCAATAAACAAAGTCTCAAACATGTTAGAAATAACATTAAGCAAGGAGACATGGATTTAATTAACAAATAAATGTTAAACCTAGGCAAATATGTCATAAGAATGAAACAAGAGGTTCTAGGACATATAGAAATTACCTAGTCAAAGAAAACAAAAAAAAAAAAAAAAAAAAACTCATGCTTGAATGATGTTAGGAAGATGCTAGATGCTCATGAGAAGGTGTTTGGTTGAGTAAATGTGAGTTCTTGGGAGCTTCTCTCTCTAGGGTTTGAGTTTCTCTCTCTAATTTCAGTTTTTGAGCTCACAAAAACGAGCAAGGAAGAAGAAGATACATATATAGCAGCCCCAGATGAAGTGACGACATTTTGATTAAAAAATCAAAAAACATGTCATTTCGCGGTACGTTTCGCGGTACACTTTGACGAGCGTACTGCGGAAAACTGGTTAACAATACTGTCAACTTTCACGGTTCAATTTCACAGTACACTATAAGCGTAATGTGGAAATTCAAACAAATTAAATTTCCAACAGCAATTTGGTCCAGAAGCAATGAACCAAACCCTTATTGCTCAAGACCAATCCAAGAGAAGAAATGAGCCTTCTTTAGAGATCAGCGCTAAGACATGCACACCATCTTACAAGCGCGGATGTTTCCGATCACACAAACATAAACGAATTACATCACACAAAACCACACTTAAATCTAATAATGAAGTGCAAGTGTGATTGTGTAAAAGATGCACATATATAAGCAATTAGAACACAAATGTAAGAAGAACAAAGCATACATGTAGTGTGTGTAAGTGTGTGTGCAAATAAATCTTTTCCAGAGGCAAGTCAAGTGATTACCTTTCGCTCTTGATCTGAAGTCATGTTGGGGAGTTCGGAAGCTTGCCAAACACAATAACCTAAGCTACTCGTTACATACCAATCCCAATGTAGTTTGTCATGAAATAAGACAATCAAAAATGAGGAACTTACAATCTCCCTCCTTTGACTATTTCATGACAAAACAACCACTCACAAAATAATCCTCACAGATAAAGAAAACAAAAGCTATTGGTCAACAAATGTAGTATCTACGTTACAATAAGAGAAACCTAAGATACTAAGTCTTCACGATCTTCAATCTCTTCGTAGATCATCATACCTACACACAATAGCAAGAAAAGACTTTCCAAAAACAAGTGCATGTGAGGTGAACAAATATTAAAAATAAAAATAAAATAAAATAAAAAAACATTTGCACTCATTGAAGCAATATAAAGAAATGCATATGCAATGCTCCCCTTAAAAGGTTACTCTCTCTCAAACTTCTCCCCCAAAACATAAAAATACCCCCCCCCCCCCCCCCCCTATTTTTCTCAAGACTTCTCCCCCTTTTTGTCATGAGATAGGCAAAGGAGCTCCCACTATCAGGTTGCTTTAACAAAGAGAGCTACTAGCACAAAAAAGCATTTGCATAATCATATAAATGAACTTTATACAACTCAAGTAATTGAGAGAGATTTAAGGAGTTTTATTTATAAAAAAAAAAAAAAAAAAAAAGTGTGACAAAGATGCTTTGCATGCAAGACATGTTGCATTCAAGTCCAAAATCAAAGGTATTTAGCAAAGCAAACATCAAAAGAGTTTCCAAGAGAATTCAAAGCAATTTGTACCCTTTTGTCATAAACATGCAAGATATAGTTTTTCAAAAGACATTTTTGAGCTAAGAGAAACTATATCAATCCTTAAAGGCAAATCAAGACATGGATATTTATAATCCTATTTTATTTTTCCGGATGAAATATCTGTATGATAGTAGCCTTGTTTACACCTTTAAGAAGAGAGAGAAGACTAATTTGGATATAAAATCCTTATTGATTAAGTGGATACTAGATCCTTATTGATTCTAGTCTTCTCATTTGCTTTTCACATAAAATTTGCATTTAAGCAATCAAAAATATTTCATGCATATCATTTTAAGCATGTCATGGAGATAAATTATGGGTCATTTACATGTACTTTCCCAAATAATTCTCCTTGTCCAAAAATACATGTTTGAGTATAAATATGATATAGATTGCAAGTAAAGCAATGGTGCACACTTATTATGAAAAAATAACATATAAGCATATATGTGCAACCAAAAATCTCAAGCAATTATCAAAAGAGCATAAAATTAATGAACTTTTTGCACATGGCAAATCATGCAAGTTTGCTCTCTTTGCATGAGATTCCCACAAGGGGTCAAATCCAACCAAGTCAATGGGAGGCATGAGCCCCAATAGATTTACCAAGTCCATTGGACCTAGTTGCATCTACAGGTATCACATTGGCACAATGACAAGCGGGTTCATTCTTTCTAACCCACCTAGGTTCCATTTTATCATTTCTAGTGGTCATAGACTGTTTATAAGTTCCCTAGGTTCATTCAAACTGGCCCTCTTTTTCAACCGTTTTTCTTTCATGCCCTCTAACCTACATCTTTTAATGTATTGAAGCAATTTGGTCTTAAATGACCAATCATGCCATAAAAATGACAAGAAGGTATAAAGGAAGAGTTTATACCATTGCATTGTGATCTCATCAAGGCATTGCCATGTAGATGAAGTTGTCTTTGATGGTGCATCGGCTTGCTTCTCTTTGGAGCTTGAGTCAATTGGTGTCACCTTTGTGGTCGAGCTTGTTGAGGTGGTTGAGCCAGTTGAACATGCCTTCTTGGTTGAACATGTTTCTTGTGATCACATATTTTCCTTATAGTTGGCTTATTGGAGGAGGTGATTGACTTCCCAAGGACTTGTCATTTCTTCTTGGATTGCCTAAGCTTTGGTTGAGTTGCTAAGGCTTGTATGGACTTTCCTTAAGTTGAAGATTGCTTGGATGAATCTTTGATTTTGCCTTGAGCTTGAGGTTGTTTGACCTTGGCCTTCTTTAATTCTTCAAGGCACCTCATCTCTCTTTCCTTGACTATCTTCAAGGAGTTTTTATTTTCGGAAAGCTCATCTTTCATTGCCTTCATCTGTTGGTGGTAATATTCAATCTCCTTCTCATACTTGAACACATCAATCACGTCTATCTTCAAGGAGTCATCCATGTCCGAACCCGAAGTCATCTTAGCAAGTGTATTTCTTACCTCTTCAAGTTCCTTCTCCATCGTCACTTCATTCACTTTGATAAGTGACACTTCCTCATCTAAGTGAGTCGCTTTAGTTCTTAGTTGGAGATTATCTTCACTCAACTTTAAAACTTCATCATTCTTCTTCTTCAAACACTTTTGAAGATAGTCAATAAACTCTTCATAGTCAACCACACTATCACTTGAGTTTCCGGAGCAAATACTCTCTTGATCAAAGCTTCTCCCACTTGTGTTTTTATGGGTCATGTCATCAATGTGTACGGAAAAATACAAACGACGGAAGCGAAAAAAATTGGTTTAGTATAGTTTAAAATTTTTCCATATTTTGAACCTTAACCCTCTAATTAATTAACATATAATACTAAAGATATCATACATTTGTCACGTGATCTGATTGACGTTGCGTTGATGGTAATCCGCAAGGTCTTCCAATCTAATCATGAACGTGAATCACCTAAGAGCGTGGTCTCCCTTCTCTTTGAATTGTGTACTTGAGAATGGATTAACAAATTTTTTTTTTTCGTTAGTCACAACAAGTTCCAAGAGACAACAAAGAATGTTCCGGCCAATTTTGAATTCACAATCATTAGATCGAAACTCGCGTGAACCTTATTCGATATTGTGCACAAAACCTTTTTTTTATGTAAAAGTAACTAGTGCACTATCGAAATAAGAACAAACTTTTCTCTCTATTCCTCTTGGCCGAAAAACACACTAGTCTAAGAGATGGATTTTGTTTTCCTCTAGCAAAAGAAATAACTCTCAAGTCCAAGACCTAGAGGTGGCCGAATTCTATCCCTTTCAATATATAGGGACCGAATTCCTTGCCAAAAAAATTCTAGGGTTGCCGAATTCTATCTTGTGTAAACAAGGTGGTGACTGAAATCCTCTACAAAAAAGGATTTGTATTTCCACAAAAGACTTCAAACAATCTTCTTAGAATTCAAACTCTAATCCAACTCTTTAGTGTATTTGTGACTATATAAAAGATTTCATAATTTGACTAGATAAATAAATCTCTTATTTATCTACTTACCAAATAAAGTCTTTTATATTTAATATACTACTACTAATAGTATAACACTAAGAAACATATTTCCTAGCCAGAAAAAGATTTAGATTTTTATTTAAACAATTAATAAATATATTAATTAATTTCCATTTAATTAAATAATAAAATAAACAATTTAATAGGCTAATATATTCAACCTTGCCACCCATGTCCAATACATGAGCCATATATTGTTTTTCTTATTTTATTAAATCCATTTGGAATTTAATAAAAAGCTCACATGTGAACTAGACTCATTCTTACTAAAAGAAATAAGCTCACATGCCTTTCATTAATATATTAATATAATTTAATAGCCCATTAAATAAATAATGTGCAAAGAACTCATAGACCGCCTATAGCTCTCCAAGTTACCATATTTACTCATATGACCACACTTTGAACTTAGATATATATTATGACTTGCCCAGAAGTCATCTTTCAATAGTCACTATTGAAAACTCAACTTTAAGATTTAATATCAAAAACCTCAAAACATCCATGTGATGATATGCTACTCACATTTAATAAATGGAGCCACAATATCCATATCTATAAATGAAATCTTCTATCGATTAGCAAATGAATACCACCAAACTATCGATGATAGACTATGCTATATAATCATACTCATTGATAGCTCAAATGATAACACTTGTAACCATAAGTCCATCATTTATCTCAGGATTAAGATAGACTCTCCGATTGTCCTAATAATGAAAAAACTTTTATCTATCGACGGTTCTAGATAAAGTATTTCATTGTGATCCAGTTCAATACACCTAGTGCACTAGATTCTTTTACTCGAAGACCCTTAAATGATTTTAGACTCATTATAACACATTTGATCCCACTCAAATGCTAGCAAAAAAATTCTACAACTTTAACAAGATAAAGGTGCCTAACCTTTAACTTAAGCTGTAAACGTTATTCAAGACTAACTAAAGAATTGTGTCTACCTCATACATACCTAGATGTACGAACAATTTTTTTTTTCTCATAGTCTTTTGATCTTATGATTATTTACTTTGACAATTATAATTATAAATGCTATAAGATTTTGTTAAAAACAGAAATAACTTTATTAATATAATTAGATTGTCAAATACAATATTATACTCTTGCTATTGAGCATAATCGTAACACAATGCTAGCTTCTCTCAAACTTGCTCCTCTTTGGTCTCCACTCTTCAAGTCACCTTTATTGAATTCTTCAAGTGAAAAACACTTGGTGATGGTTTGAGCTTCTTCTTGGTAGGAGACTGGAAAGGCGAAGTAGTTGTTCTCACACTCAATCGAGCTTGTTGAACATCCTTCAACTACTTCAACTTCGCTATCACTCCAAGTAGCAATCATAGCTTCCCCTCCCATCTTGGACGAGGTCATATTCTTTTCATCCTTCACTTTAGAGGTCATTCTCTTCTTGTGAGATTTCATGAATCTCCTAAATCTCTCAACCATGAAAGTCACCTCCTCATCGGAGTCATTTTCCTTCCTCTCCACTTTGGAGGTCATCAAAGCAATACCCTCTCTAAGTGTTTCACTCACATTCATAGTGTTTGGTGAAATGAATGCAATTGTGAATGCAATGAACCAAATGCACACAAATGCAAGACACACAAATATGACAAGGATCTCCTAAGTATGTTTAGGAACCTGCTCTGATACCAATTGAAAATATATATGCGTGCGTCTAATACAACCTAGAGGGGGGGAGGGGGGTGAATGGGTTATTAATGATTATTACCAATTTTTCGATTAGTCAATATTAATCACAATTAACCAAAAACAAACATACAATAAAAATCAAGTAAATGTGTGGAAATTAAAGAACACTTGATTTTTACGTGGAAACTTTCAACAAGGAAAAACCATGAGCTATTCTGCTAGCCATACATCCTCAAATCCACTATATGTAATGATGTTTACAACCTTATGTTGACCTCAACCATTCTCGGTTGCTAACCCACCATTACTACCCGTAAACCTTTTATAGTGATTCTAGACCAAAGGTGCTTAAGCACTACACACCGGTAGTCATAAGACTTAACTCTCAGTGAAGAGATCAATAACCTATATGAATATGTGATGATATCCGAAATGCAAATAATGCTAGGCTATGCTAAATACTTATCTAGAGATTAAATGATGGTAATGAAATCAATCATAGATATCATGATGTCTATATGAATGCTCATAAAGACTTAACTAGATGAAGACATGCAAGTCTAAGACATAGTCATCAAACAAAGTCAACTCAACACAAGTTGTCAATAAACACGGCAAGGACAATAAATATGCAATTAACAAATGCAATCAAGGAGTCCTAATAAACAATGTCTAAATGCAAATCATATAGACTTAGCTAGAGGCAAAATAGTCATAAATGCTAACTATCACAAACAACACATCTCAACCAATAAACAAAGTCTCAAACATGTTAGAAATAACATTAAGCAAGATATGCATTTAATTAACAAATAAATGTTAAACCTAGGCAAACATGTCATAATAATGAAACAAGAGGTTCTAGGACATGTAAAAATTACCTAGTAAAAAAAAACAAGAAAACCCATGCTTGGATGATACTAGGAAGATGCTAGATGCTTATGGGAAGATGTTTGGTTGAGTAAATGTGAGTTCTTGGGAGCTTCTCTCTTTAGAGTTTGAGTTTCTCTCTCTAATTTCAGTTTTTAAGCTCACAAAAACGAGCAAGGAAGAAGAAGATGCATATATAGTAGCCCTAGATGAAGTGACGACGTTTTGATTAATAAATCAAAAGACATGTCATTTTCACGGTACGTTTCGCGGTACACTTCGACGAGCGTACTGCGGAAAACTAGTTGACAATATTGTCAACTTTCGTGGTTCGATTTCGCGGTACACTTCGACGGCATACTGTGGAAATTCAAACAAATTAAATTTCCAAGGGCAATTTGGTCCAGAAGCCATGAACCAAATCCCTATTGCCCAAGACCAATCCAAGAGAATAAATGGAGCCTCTCTAGAGGTCAATTATCGCGCTAATACATGCACACCATTGTGCAAGCAAATGTTTCCGATCACACAAACAGAAAAGAATTACATCACATAAAACTACACTTAGATCTAACAATGAAGTGCAAGTGTGATTGTGTAAAGGATGCACATATATAAGCAATTTGAACACAAATGCAAGAAGAACAAAGCATAAATGTACTCTGTGTGTGTGTGTGTGTGTGTGCAACTAAATCTCTTCAAGAGGCAAGTCAAGTGATTACCTTTCGCTCTTGCTCTGAAGTCACGTTGAGAAGTCTAGAAGCTTGCCAAAAATAATAACCTAAGCTACTCGTTACATACCAATCCCAATGTGGTTTGTCATGAAATAAACCAATAAAAAATGAGGAACTTACACAAACTTTTCTTATGACTTATTTATAGTTGACCTTCCAAAAGCATGTAAACAAAAAGAGATTGTTTTTGACAAATTTGGCAAGCACAAAAATATCCAAACTCTACAAAGAAAATAATAATAATAAAATAGCTAATTATTAGCAAATTCTTTCTATGACCCTCACTTTTAACTGTCAAATAACCGGTTTTCCCTTCATTCCCATCATTGAAACCCAAAAAAAAAAAAAATCAACAATTAACCTCTCCTTCTACCTCCTTTTATTGGTCGGGTGCTCGAATATGGCGAAGGTGGTGGTTTACGCCCTTCTAACCATTGCCTTCGTTGTCTTCTTGTTCCTTGCCCCGACCAAGCAACATGGTCACAATCATCTAGGCCTAGATCATCGACATCTTGGACATCAATTTCCAAAGCCAATTTTTGACCCTTTAGTCTCAAAAATTGAAATAATAGCCCATGGAGAAAAAAATATTAGATAACCGTACCAATCCCAACCATTTGGAAAGGAATCCAAATAACTTGGAAAAAAAATCCGAGTAATTTGGAAAATAATTTGGCCGATCGCAAAGCTAAGGTTAAAGAAGAATTAGATAATTTCATTGATGATGATCAGAAATTAAACATGACTTCAAGGTTGATGATTATGTTCCCTTTGATAGATAATGCACCAAAAGATGGAGTTGTTGGTTTTGAAGAACTTGAAGCTTGGAATGCACAACAAGTGATTAATCGATTGAGCTATAGAACACAAAAAGAGCTGGAATTGTCCGACAAAAAATAGGGATGGAGAGGTCTATTTTCAAGAATATCTGCTTCATTTTTCTCAACAAGACATAGGTACATTACTACATTTTATTTTTGTACATTAATTTTTTAGTATATATGATGTAATTTATCATCAACCTCCCCTCAATTTTGACTCATTTATAGAAGAAAAACAAGTTAAAGATTTTTTTTAATTATTTTTTTCAACGAACATCTCCTTCAAATAATTTTGTTATAACGAAATCTTATAAAATTTAGTTAAAGTTTCTGATAAATTTCAAAAGAAATCTCAAAGAATGTGACCTTTATGTCATGATCACTCACGACTACATCTATTTAATTAGAAAAAAATTAAAGCAACAGATCAATATTTGAGAATTTTCGAAGATATCTTATTGTATGTATTTAATTTGTACTGATCAACTGAGGGAATTGATATGTGAAATTAATAGAGCAAAGTAGAATGGGGCATGGTGAAGCTGGATGGTAGAAAAAGCAATTTATCAATGCAGATGCTGACAAGAATGGATCTCTCAACTTTCAAGAGTTTACAAGAAGTTCTTTTTATGCAATTTTTAAAAATAAATTGTTTTAATTACCCTTAATGAATATTAGATATTTCACTAAATACCCATTTAATTGCAATTTGCAAATACATTGTCAACTTTTTTTTTTTTTTTTTTTTTTTTTTTTTTTTTTTTTTTGTAATTTATCACAACTAAAAGCACTTTTAAAGATATATTATCAAGCAATATTGTTAAACCTCTATAAATTATGAATGTTGGGACCGTATACAATCTATCAATTAATCGAGTTATTAATTTATTGCTAAGTTATTATTTTATTAATTTATTGAGATATTAAATGTATATTATATTATTATTATTAACTTCATACATACATTTTATTAAATTAATCAATTAAGATTCAACCCTAGAGTTTATAAGTGATTACAAAAAGTTAGAGATGGGATGAAACCTAACTAGACTTAAATTTTAAGAAAAAGCAAGCAACAATAGATTCATATTACAAGAAAGTGTAATAGTCAATTATATATGTAAGTTTTAGCAATCAATAATTCATAAAATGAATGAGACCACATATTTATATAAGGTTTTTTATTTTATTTTATTTTTTATTTTATTTATATAAGGTTGTCAATGGGTCATCCAAAAAAAAAAAAAAAAATGTTCATCCATACTGAAACTATTAAGGTGTGAATAAATATACCTAGGAGGGATGAATATGTTTTAATCAAGTTAATTACCGATTTTTCTTGATTAGTCAATATTCAATAAACACTCAATCTAAGCAAAATACAATCAACTAAATCTAAATGCAAAAAACAATAAATTGCATGTTCATTGATTTATGTGAGAAACCCATAACTGGGAAAAACTCACGGGCTATTGTACTAGCCACACACGGTCCTCAAATCCACTACTTGAATGAAAGTTTATAACCTAAGTTGACCTCAAGTCAAACCATGCTTGGTCACTAACCCTTCCACTCTACCCAGCGGGCCTTTAATAGCGATTCTAGACCTACTTGCTTGCGCACTAAGCAACTTAGTCACAGGGCTTTACTTCTCAAAAAAGAGGTCAACAACCTATGTGAATATTATGATAATATTCTAAATGCAAATAATGCTAGGCTACACTAAATGCTTATCTAAAATTCAAGATGTCAATAAGAGCAATCCTAGATATCATGTGACTACATGTCATATATAAACTTAGCTATATAAGATAAAAAACAATCCTAGATGTTATAGCTATCACAATACAATAACTCAATCAATCAACACAAAAATCTCAATATTGTAGATAAAATATAATCTAGATGCACACAAGTAATAAATGAGATTTCTTACTAAATAAAAACACTAAAATGGATGAAGATGGTTCAACTTACCCAAGTCATGTGTGTTGAATAAGACCCATGCAAGAGCACATCCTAAATGAAGCTAGATGATGCTAGATGATGTTTGATGCATATGAGAATGAGTTTAAATGATCAAATGTGAGTTCTTGGATGATTTTATTCTCTTGGAAAAGGCTATATCTCAAAAATATGATTTTGAACTCTTAAAAAATGACTTAGAGAGAAAGTAACATATATATATATATATAAGGTCAAGTTGAAGCTACATTGTTTTGATCAATTTTTAAAAACTTTTGCCTTGACCGCTGTACACCTGTGGTACGTACAACATCTATACAGTGGGTCGCCTAGAAAATGAAAAACAACACGTTGTTCAAGTAGGTGACATTTGGGCCAGTCAAGGGCTATTGCTCTTGGGTTTGAAGAGCTGTTGTTCACCCGCTGTGTGTACAACGGCTGAACAGCGAGACACCAATGATTGAAAATTTAATTTGGTGTCTTGTTGTACAGCAACTGTATAGCGGGTAAGAGCAAAAAGCTCATAATGCCTCAATAGGTGCTGTACGTACAATGAGCCACCAGCGGCTATATAGCGCCTATTATAAGAGCATGCATCCCAATACCTATGATGACATAGCAAGTATCAAACAAGATGCAAGCAATTATAATATGCATGAAGAGAGTTTAAGAACATAAATGTGCACAATCATAAAAACACACAAAACACAAGAAGTATGGAAATACATGAGTTTTATGTGTGTGCAACTAAGTCTCTTCAATGAAATCAAGCATAAGTGATTTACCTTTGAAATGCTTATCATCTTGAGGTTTTGAGAGGGTCTTTGAGCTTAATCACCAACAATTAAGCGCCTAAACTACCCTTACATCATAACCCTAATTATGGTTTGTCAACGAAATAAGCCAATTAAAAATGAGGAACTTACACATACAATTCACTAAATTAAACAATTAATTTTAGTTCATAAGTCTCCAAAAAAATAAAATTAGGGTAAAAATAATTAGATTATTAAAATATAATTCAAGGGTTGGATTTCCATTTTGAATAAGTCCATCCACGTCCTCGCCTCTAATAACATTTTGGGGATGAAATGCATTATACACCCACCATTGCAACTTACAAGTTACAATCCTTAACAAGGGCAAGGCCCACAAAAGTTTTTGACAGCACATTGTACACCGCTCTAACAAAAGTTAAGTGTGGCTGGAGAAAATCTTCGATACACATACACTTTAGGTTAGGGATAGGCGTTTAATGGATCGGTTAATTTTTTAGTAGAACCGATAAAAATCCGAATATGTTCAGTTTAAAAAAAAAAAAACCGATCCGATACATTTTTTAAAAGTGAATCGAACCGAAACCAACAAAATTAGACTGGTTTGGTTCAGTTCGGTTCATTCGGTTTTGAACGTATTCAGCCAAATTATTCTTCAAAGCATATTACAACCCAGAACCTATTCATCATAATCAATCAAATCTAGGTTTATACACACATTCTTAACCTCTTAAACACCAAAAAAATCAACACAAATCTTCAAATATAATCCAATTATCACAAGAAATTACACTAAAGCAGTTATGCCCAGTTGAAACAGCTCCATTAATCAAGGTCTTTTAAAAATAAAAATAAAAACCTACCAAATGAGCTACTTTACAAGAAAAAAAAAGTATATTCAATCTTAAGATGAAAAAAATCAAAACCTTTTAACTAAAAAAATGTGAAAAGAAGAGCTAAAAAAACCCATTAGTAGAAATACACAAACAGTAATGATAGTGTGGAGACAATAGAAAAAGTGCAGAACAAAGAAGTTTAGGTGAAAAAGAACAACAACCAAAAAAGATTGGGTGGCAACATTAGCAATTAATAGAAGAGATGGCAGCAAACGGAGGAGACGATAAAGGAACAAAGAATAAAAAAGGAATAAATATTTTAAGGTTTTTTTTTTGGACAATTCGGTACATTTTTCTGTTTGCTAGCTTGAACCGATAACAAAACCGAAACTTTCAGTTTTCAAAAAAACAAACCGATCTAAACCAATAAATCATACACAACCGATCAAAAACTGATTGGACCGGTTTGATTCATTGGATTTTTGCCCACCCCTACTTTAGGTAAAGTAAATGATATCATGTCATATGTGACATAATTAACTAACCCAATGCATTTTACATACTACATTACATGGTTTTATTAGATTGAAGATTTTTTTTTTCCCTCCTATTGTAGAGTAGCTATCTAGATAATGCTTATTTTGCTTGATTTAGACATATCTCAATAGAACCTTGATCGTAAATTGTAACTTGGGTTTTTGATCATTAAAAAGAAATTTTGGAAAACTATAATCTAACATAGGGTGTCGATATTGTTGGGGTTTTTGCCCTAAAGCTTGTAGTTTGTAAATGTGAATTGAACAAGAAATAAAAAAAGTAGTTTATTCAATCAAATTGTCTCATACATTTATAATAACATATGTACTTAACATCCAAGATTGCCGGATGTAATTTCAAACTGAGTACATGAATGTCATATATAGATGGATACGGTTTGAAAGGAGCAATCTAAAGAGTCCGTAGATAGCAAATAAAGCTGGGTACTTTATTTGTGGTCAATCTACAACTGCGGTCCATTTCATAATGTACGGTGATCTTATCCTAGATCATTCATATGGAGATATGAGAATGGAGGCACCTTATATGATTTGATCATATAGGACTGGACCATGATCTATATGAATCTCTCACCAAGATCCGTTAAAAGATGAAATTCATATATATCAACAAATGATGGTTATATATGGGTGATCTTAATCCTAAGTGTCTTATCGACTCCTTTAGGTTAGATCGTGGTTTTTGACATACCATGGGTGAGATCGGAGTTGCATTCCCGGTCAATAACTTCGTATGTTGGAATCGCGGTTTGGCTTGTGGCTGGGAAGGTCTGCACACAATAGTGAAATCCACTCCTTCTTGTGAGAAGTAGATAGTAGTTCCCTTAAGGGTTGATTCGGGGCTTGAACAATATGAGCGCTCTCCTAATTCCGTAAGGAATGTAGGATTTACTGTTCATTAGAGAATCAATGGTACTTAATGGAAAGATATAATTAGAGGGGTATAACGGACATTATGACCCAGCTCTAATTATGAACTACCTGTGGAGGATTATATCATATGTAATAGCTATATCGATGGACACCAATAATTATTGGTTTGTGTAAAAACGTCTACAGTTGAGAGAGTGCAACTTTGGGTTTTTAGTGGAATAACACCGAAGTTAATAATCATGAAATATTAATTAAAGAGTTTAATTATTTATTTCTAAGGATTATTGGAGCTCAAAATACTGTGGGTCCATTAGGTCCCCTTGCTAGCCCGATCGATTTAGGTAACAAGGGTCACGGTTAATTAATTGGATTGTCCAATTAATTGTGTTACAAAAGTGACACATGTCTATTCAGGAATTAATTGAATAATGTGATTATTTAATTAATGAATATTGATGATTATGTTAATTAAATAATTAGATTATTTAATTAAGTAATTAATCATTAGATGGAGGGTGTTGATTGATATTTAATTTTGAATGAAGAAAAGATAATTTGATTATTTTATTTTCATTTAATTAAATATTTAAATTTGAATTTAAAAGAGTTTTGAATTCAAATTAAATCAAATAAATTAATTAATATCTTTAAAAGATATTTGATATCTTAAAAGATTTTATTAGTTTAAGTTTAAAAATTATATATATATGATATATGTGATTTTGAAAAAAAAAAAAAAAAAAAAAGAGTAGACATTTTGTATCTGATACAATAAACAAAGCAAAATGAAAAGAGTGGCATAGGGTGCGGCAAACAAGAAAAAAAAAAGGGGTTTTATATTTTTTTTTAGGCTTACTGCATACTATACACAAAAAGCAAAAGAGTTGTTTTGTGTGTCTCTACTACCTCCATTCAAGTTTCTGAGTACCGTGATGCGCCCACACGCCGTTGCCAGTTCCAGGAGATAGCGAGAAAGATCAAGTGGTTCAAATCAGGAGCAGATCGAATTAAAGTGAAGGAGCCTCCTACGTAGGTATGAAATCGTTTCACTTTTTTTAATTGTTTTCGATTATTACTATACAAATAGGTTTAGTTTATGATTGCATAAAAATTTTTAAAAACATTTCCGCTGCGCGATCTATAAACTTAGGTACCTACAGATATTGCCACCCATAAACACCTATATTTTATTAAAAAATATTTAATTAAAAAATATTTAATTACAAAAATATCATAATAGAAATTTATCCATAAGGACAAACTGCTTTAATTAAAATAAGCCAAATATTGTGTACACCTATTAATTACACCCATATCTCCAACTATATCTCTTTATTTAAAAGAAAAAAAAATTATGATAAACTCTAATTAAACTCTAATTTATTTTCAATATCAAACTTTGTCATCATCACATGATTATACAGAGATATGTATTATTTTACCTTTTTTCTTTTCTTTCTTTTATGTCTAGTTATGAACTCGATCTTTTTTTTTTTTTTTTTTTTTTTTTTTAAAGATAACCGTAAATATCTATGATTGTTTTTTTAAGATAGTTGTATATACCGTATATGAGAATTCCAGATTGAAAATCTTTTGACTTCATATACAGTCAAATTCCATATCTTTCATAAGGCTCCTACACATTCGAGACATTTTAAAAAGTAAATTGGATCATCATTACAAGAGGATTTGATTCTAAAATTAATATGATTTATATATATATATATATTGAGTGTGTTAATAATTTAACATGGTTTATAAATAAAATGTATTAAAATGAATATATTCATTTAAATAAGGGTATCATTGACATTAGGATTGGTGCTTATAGTATACTTATTTTAAAATTTTATACACATACAATTATAAAAATAAATGTTTTAATTAGTTTTTATAAGTGTCAATATTCGTATCATCGGGTCCACACGTTAACATTCCTTTCCCTTTCTTCCAAAATTTGAAAATCACCTATAATAGGGTAAAAATGTTTTTAGTCCCTCTAGTTTGCACTATTATACGTTTTGGTCCCTCTAGTTTCAGGATTGACCCGTTTAGTCCTTCTGTTACTGATTTTGTTTAAAAAAGTCAATCTGACATGTACATAACGCAAAAAGCCCTTATTGCCCCTAAAAGTGTCTAAAGAACATAAAAATACATTTTTGCCCCTTAATGTAATTGTTGCACACTTCAACGGCTACATTATGGCTTATATAAGCCTTGCACATTATCATTTCACATACACATACTATATCCGATACTCACACAAACATAAACACAATATCATATTCACACAAACATATCTCCAACAAACACATCTCTGGCAGTTCCTAACAAAACATATCCAAAATCATTCGTTCAGTTCTTCTCCAACATTACACATCTATAAAATCCACAATAAACCACATCAATATCAAGCTCAACAATTATGGAGGCAAGCTCAACAATTAGCATCAATGGGAGGATGATAAAATTCAAAAACCGAAAATGCAATTGTGGGATTAAAGCTGGTGTGAGGATTTCTGAATCTGCAAACAACCCAAATAAATTGTATTTTTTCTATGAGAGGGGAAAATGTAAATTCTATAGATTTTAGGAACCTGATAATGAAGAATTCAACCAAGTTGAATGCATAGAAAACATTTCACAAAGGTTTAGAAGTGGAGATAATTTTCAACAGCTTGAACAAGAAATGACAAATCTAAATGCAAGATTGATAAAGCTGGAAATGGTATGGGAAATAGTGCATCACCTAGAAAGCTTACATGCAAGGATGCATAATCTGGAAACAAATATTCATCAGACATCACCTAGAGTCTAAAGAAGGAAGCTCAAGGCTGATGTGGGTA
Organism: Acer campestre; assembly: GCA_954870605.1. Lineage (NCBI taxonomy): Eukaryota > Viridiplantae > Streptophyta > Magnoliopsida > Sapindales > Sapindaceae > Acer > Acer campestre. The sequence goes on along the minus strand of OX940808.1, from coordinate 31,073,936 downwards.
GTTAACATGGCTTTGTTTTGTGTAATCATGGCAATCATTGTACTTAGTATGAAAAGCAAAGACTGGATATAATAATAAGTAAAGTTTAAGCATAAATAAAAAGTAGTTATAGTTAAGCATTTAAGTACACTACTTAAACTAGAATCACAGTCAATAACCACCAATATTCATGTCTGGTATGTGTGCTAGCACTTTCAAAAGAATATTAAGCACATCTAATGGTTTGATAACCATATCTATAAATTTCTAGCAACAGTAACCATGCAATTACACAAAAAACAGCTGTGACAAAAAAAGTAGTTTAATAAAAGTTTCCAAAATAAAACTAAGTGTTGCGTTCCACCATTCCAAGTGTTGTTGTCTTGATTAAGAACTTGAGAGTGAGGTTGACTCTGTGAAGATGAAGGTTGTGTTGTTGAAGGCTGTGAAGATGACTATGTTTGTTAAGAGAAAATGAAAACGAAATCAAAACAATCAAAGAATAATTTCATAAAGAAATGGTAGTTTTGTGAAATCAAGTAATCATCTGAAATAGTAGTTTTCGTGTTAGTTTCTCAAAGGGGAAGAGAAAGAAAATCAAGATAAAAAAGATTAAAATCAGGTTGTGAAAGAAATGGTTGTCTTTGAGTAGGGAGATAGAATTGGATAGAGAAAGAAGAGATGAAAAATTAAAACAAGTTAATGTTATCATACCTTCTTTTTTTTCTTGTAGGTCCTTTTATTGTGGCTAGTTTTTAAACAAAGCTTGCATACAATGGTTCTAGACCTTCCTCCTTTAGGTGGCTCATCTGGTTCCCTCTTTCTCTGTGTCTTAGGCCTACCTGATTGGATAGTATGAGGTGGCAGAAGCAAATGCTCTGTTTGACCTTCAGTCATTACACAAGCAGACACTTCTAGCCACCTTTTCTGATCAAGTATGGGATGAATCATACCCCTATAAGTCTGCAAGTAAGCACTTTTGCTCAGACTTTGGTGGACAAAATCACTAATCTTATCCTTCATAACAGACTTACCATAGTAATTTCTTATGGCAGCCATTACATGACTACAGGGAATCCCACTCATCTACCAGTAACCACACTGACAACTATACTCCCTAGGTTTCACACCATATCCCCCAGTTGGACCCAACACCTTGTATTCCCTATTCCCGACTGCTATAATTGTAAATATAAAATCAGGTTGTGAAAGAAATGGTTGTCTTTGAGTAGGGAGATAGAATTGGATAGAGAAAGAAGAGATGAAAAATTAAAACAAGTTAATGTTATCATACCTTTTTTTTTCTTGCAGGTCCTTTTGTTGTTGCTAGTTTTTAAGCAAAGCTTGCATACAACTGTTCTAGACCTTCCTCCTTTAGGTGGCTCATCTGGTTCCCTCTTTCTCTGTGTCTTAGGCCTACCTGATTGGACAGTATGAGGTGGAAGAAGCAAATGCTCTGTTTGACCTTCAGTCATTACACAAGCAGGCACTTCTAGCCACCTTTTCTGATCAGGTATGAGATGAATCATACCCCTATAAGTCTGCAAGTAAGCACTTTTGCTCAGACTTTGGTGGACAAAATCACTAATCTTATCCTTCATAATAGACTTACCACAGTAATTTCTTATGGCAGCCATTACATGACTACAGGGAATCCCACTCATCTGCCAGTAACCACACTGACAACTATACTCCCTAGGTTTCACACCATATCCCCCAGTTGGACCCAACACCTTGTATTCCCTATTCCCGACTACTATAATTGTAAATAACATACTTTCTTTACTGTTCTTCAAGATTTTTGCATTGACCCTTGGTGGGAAAATAGAATTCCACGCTTTACACTCATCCTTTTTTTACTGGAATTTCCTCATAACCATCCTTCTAATGAACTCTAGCAACTCTAAATAAGATTTAGCCCTATGGGAACCTAGCACGCTGTTAAATGTTTCGCTCATATTGTTAGTGACATGGTCACATCTAATGATCGGGTCATAATCAAACCTAGACCAATGTCCAGTCTCAATATTTTGTAACCAAGACTTGGTATCAGGGTCAATGGCTCCAATCTCATTAGTTGCCTCATTGAAGTCAAACATATTGCAACTTCTAGTGGCCCTCCAAAACAACTTTTTATAGAGCTCACCCCTATAGGTAAGTCTAAAATTGGCAAAGATGTGTCTTGCACAATACCTGCCACATGATAATTAAAGTTTTTAATACATATTGAAAAAGAGAAAGCATAAGATAAAAAAAAAAAAAAAAAGTTTAGAAATGACCTTTGTTTAGTAAAGGGAAATGCAATTCCAAAGCTACAATGACACATTTTTGTCTATTTGACATGAATGTTAAGTTCCTGCTTGATGGGTACTTCAAATGGATCTTTAAGTTGTTTAAAAATCATTCCAAACTTAATTAATTCTCATTTTCACAGAAGTAAACAGCTAGTGGGAATAACCCACTGTTTGTATCCAAGGCAACTGCAGACAGTAGCACTCTTCCAAAAGGGTCTTGCAAGTGGCACCCATCCACTCTAATAAAGGGCCTACAGCCCTCCAAGAACCCAAGTTTCTGAGCTTCGAAACTTAAAAACATTCTTTGAAAGGTTGGTTGTGGATCCTGGGTACAGATATGTACTACTGATCTGGGTTGCTTTGGTTCACCATGTAAGCATATCTCCTTAGTAAACCAAAACATTTAGCATGGTCTTTTACTAACCCAACTAAGGCTTTTTTCTTTGCGTTATAAAGCCTTCGAACATCAACCGAGACCCTATAGTTCTCCCTTAAAAGATCACCTATCATCTTAATACTGACACTTGGTTTTGTCTTCACTAGGTTCTCAAACTTTGAGGCAATCCACTTCACTTTGGCCTCTTTGTTGTTGTAAACCCTATGACATTCATATTCGTCCAACAATGTTTTAATCATGAATGTCATTCTATCAATTATGCGTGAACCATGTGCCATCCAAGGGTAGCCATCTCTTAAGCACTTGTAGGTTTGTCTCACATTGTCATTTTTCACTCTCTCTAAAACTACTCCTTGTTGAATTGCATACTCACTAAATATTTCTCTTATTTGGATTGCATTGTCAAATGTCTGACCCATATAAAACTTAATTTCACAACCCACCATTTTTTTTTTTGAAAGGATTACCTTTCATCAACTTAGCTATCTTGACCTTATCTGGTTCAAGCTCTGAGTTTGAAAAGTATTCATCGTCAAACTTAGATTGATAGCCCTCAAATAAAGCCATACAATCCTTAATTATGTCACCATTCCCATCATTCCCATCATTCCTATCATTAGAATCTTCATCAACTATTGGGACTTATCCATAATTATCCTCTCCCTCACCAGCCTCACCCTCATCACCTTTCTCATCATCCTTATCATTATCTTTCTCACTATCACCATCATAATTCAACATTTCAGTCTCTAAGTCGTGCCAACCAAGTGGTTGATAACCACCATTTTGGGCCAACACTTCAAGTTCCTTATCAAGTACTTCATCTTGTTCATTTCCAGGAGGATTTGGAACATAAACATTCTCTAACTCAAAGACTATTGTATCCAACCCATAGTTCTCAAATACCCTAAAATAATCAACTAGCTCAATATCACTGTTGACCTGAACTCTCTCACCACTCCAAGGTAATTGTACCCAAACAAAGCAATCATCATTGGGTACTTCATCTTGTCCACTAAGCTCATCAATTGTTGCCCGAATCAAGGTGATGAGGCTAATGTGATCATAATCACATCCACCCATGTCATACACCTCATTTTACAAACCACACCTTTATACTTAAAATATCCATTGCACCTGTGCACAAATAATACAAACAAATTCAATCAGCAGACTACACTAAAACAATATATATATATATATATATATATGTATGTATATATAAAAGTACATAACAATCACCAAACAACTTGACTTTGCTATTAATTCATCAATTCCTATATAATCATTAAAACACAACATGCAACAATAATGCAACCAAACTTTCACCAAGTCTACATTTTAAAATTGAAAAATCAATATGAGTTCAATACTGGCCTATAAAGAATTATTAACATTCAATAACAGTTACTTTAAAAAAAAAAACATTCAATAACAGTTCAATACTGGACATGTCATGTATCCAGTTTGTTTCCATTTAATTTCCCATCAAACACACATAAACAAAGCATATACCAACTGATTCCCATCTTCAAAACATAAACACACAAATAAACTCTAAAATCTAGAACCCGATTGTTTAAGAAAGAAAAAATCTAAAATCTAGAACCCGATTGTTTAAGAAAGAAAAAATCTATCTTTTTCAAAAAATTCATCTAATTTTAGTACAATCCCACGTAAAACAACTTGTAGAACACGCAATTACACTAAATAGACTTTAAATCGAAAACCCCCCGATTTGTCCAACACAGAAACCCTAAAAAGATGAATTTTGTGAATAATCATGGCATAAAAAACCTGCATGCAAAATAAATCACTCAAAACACACATAAAGACCATGATCGTTTAAGAAACTCACCTGTCAATGAATAAGCTTCAAAAACTCCCTCACAAGATTCTTTCGTCTGCAACTGGAACCAAACTCAAACCTTTACAAGTCTAACAGTTGAATATAATGCAAAACAAGAGACAAGAACAAGTTAAAAGAGAAGAAGATTAAGTGAACGAGCAAAGGTTTTTAGTGCCAACGAGTGAAGGAGAAATGGTGGTGTATTCTGGAAAAACAGAGACAAAAAAGTTTTCTAATCTTAGGACCACCCTTGATTTAGGTTTTGTTCAGTGATTTGTGAGGTGTCATGTAATACACATCTCAGTCATTCATTTCATTTTTTGTTTTTTAATTATTCAATTGTTAATTTGTTAACTTACCATTTTGCCGTTCTTAATGAATCTTCTAGAAATCTGAATGACAAGTTTACCATTTTACCATCGTCCAATTAACAGAATTTTTAAAATTCCTAACAGAATTTGATGGTAGGGACCTAACCAACTATTAACCTAAACTATAGGGACCTACATGGCCAATCCTGAAACTAGGGGGACCAAAACATATAATACGGCAAACTAGAGGGACTAAATACATTTTTACCCCTATAATAAGTAACAAATTTTCAAAAGTCAAAAATCATGATACTCAATCACAGCCGTTAAAAGACTCAGTTGACTTTTCTTCGGTAACTCCATTAATCAAACTAATCGCAGACTCCAACCCTGATAAAAAAGTGGTGGCCCACCTCACAAATAATTTCACTGCACCTCTAATACACCTGATAATCCCTCAAATCATTTTTTTTTTTTTTGCAAAAGCAAAATCATTTACAGATTTTGTTTACATTCAAGTCCAGCTCTGAGCTCTTCGCATCTCTCTCTCTCTCTCTCTCTCTCTCTTAGGGTTTCTCAGTACGCCGCCATTTTTGTTCCTCTCTCTACACAACTGCATTGCCCACCTTCGATTTCGCAAGACCCAGGTTGGTGATTTTGTCGTCTCCCAATCCCAACTGGGGTTTTTCATTTCATCAATTGTCAATTAGGGTTTTTTCGCCTTCGATTTGATTTGTTTTGTATCGTTTATTCGATCTTTAATTTGTCGACCCAATTCAATTCGGATTACGAATTCTCGATTCGATCTGTGTTTTTTCTGTACTTATTTGACTGTAAAGGTTGTATTTTTGTTTATTGAATTTGATCGAATTGTGTTTCGTTAACGGATCGAATCCGATTTGATATGTTGCTCAAATTGGGCTGTAGCTGGATCTGTTGTGCACTTGTTGCGGCTTGAATTGAATTGGGTATTGATAGATTGCTGATTTGTTCACTGTTCACTGCAGTTTAGTTTTGGCGCCTGATTCTACGTGAGCTCTTATTCGATTCTTTCATTTGTTATTATTTATTAATCTATTAACAATGATGACTCTATAGCCGTTTTTATGTTTTGTATGTTTTTTTTCGGATTGTAATCACTGCGCACTCTACAGTTGTGTGAACAGTGTATTTGTTGATAACGATTTGTGAGATTTATTTTCCTCTATGTTGAGGGCTACTATGTTGTTCATTTTTTGTTACTTGGAACTATGAATTGGACTATGTTATGCATTCTAGAAACCTGAATTTACCTTCGCTCTCTTGTTTGGTGCTGCAATTGGGAATTAAATAAGGGACATAAACTATATTTTAAGGTTTCAAGATTATCATATGTTTAGAATATACTTAACTCTGTCTAGTGAAACAATTTTCTTTTTATTGTGATAAGCAATTTTATTGGTTACTAAGCACAATATGTACTTTGATTTACTTTATTTCGTTTTAGTTGTTTATCATATTTGAGGTAGGAAGATATATCTTGGCTATTTAGTTTATTTTTGTTATGTGGGTAGTTATGTGATTTATTTGTGGTTATTTTGTTGTGTTTAGGGCTCATGTATTTGGACCATTGGACATGTAGGAGGCTATAAATACCTCTGTTAGCTTTTGTAAAAGGACCGAATATTTTCGTATTTTGATATACTATTATCAGTCTTGGTGTTCTTTGGGTTTATTCTCATAAGCCATGGATTTGGCTTGAACTATTCCGTTTCCGCTGCATCAATATTCTTTTATAGTTGGTTATATTATTGGGGACCTAGTTTGGGGTTTGGCAATATGTTTTTGTTTATTTATAAATGTTATATTTTTACACACTACCTAGCTTCTGTACACGCATGTGTTTGACTAATTTTGTAATTGATATTGACAGATAGAAGATGGCAATGGAAGTTACCCAGGTGCTTTTAAATGCACAATCAATAGATGGAACTGTTCGGAAGCATGCGGAAGAAAGTTTGAAACAGTTTCAGGAGCAAAACCTTCCAAGCTTCTTACTGTCACTCTCCGGAGAGCTAGCAAATGATGAGAAGCCTGTTGATAGTCGGAAATTAGCAGGTTTAATACTTAAGAATGCCTTGGATGCCAAGGAACAACATAGAAAGTTTGAACTTGTTCAAAGGTGGCTTTCATTGGATGCCAATGTGAAGACCCAGATTAAGACTTGCTTATTAAAGACCCTGACTTCTCCTGTACCTGATGCTCGGTCAACTGCATCCCAAGTTATTGCCAAGGTTGCAGGCATTGAATTGCCTCAGAAACAGTGGCCTGAGCTAATAGGTTCACTTTTGTCAAATATTCATCAGCTACCAGCTCATGTCAAGCAAGCCACTCTAGAAACTCTTGGGTATTTATGCGAGGAAGTTTCTCCTGATGTTGTAGATCAAGATCATGTAAATAAAATACTTACAGCGGTGGTTCAGGGTATGAATGCTGCTGAAGGGAATAATGATGTTAGGCTTGCTGCTACACGGGCCTTATACAATGCTCTGAGCTTTGCTCAAGCAAACTTTAACAATGACATGGAGCGTGATTATATCATGAGAGTTGTTTGTGAGGCAACCCAATCCCCAGAAGTGAAGATAAGGCAGGCTGCTTTTGAGTGTTTGGTATCCATTTCATCAACTTATTATGACAAATTAGCTCCATATATGCAGGACATCTATAACATTACAGCTAAGGCTGTGAGAGAAGATGAGGAACCCGTGGCTCTTCAAGCCATTGAATTCTGGAGTTCTATTTGTGATGAGGAAATAGATATCTTGGAGGAATATGGGGGTGATTTCACTGCAGACTCTGATGTTCCTTGCTTTTACTTTATCAAGCAGGCACTTCCTGCACTTGTCCCAATGTTGTTGGAGACTCTCCTTAAGCAAGAGGAGGATCAGGATCAGGATGAGGGGGCTTGGAATATTGCAATGGCTGGGGGCACTTGCCTTGGTTTGGTTGCACGAACAGTGGGAGATGATATTGTTCCACTTGTCATCCCATTCATTGAAGAAAACATTACGAAACCAGATTGGAGGCAAAGAGAGGGAGCTACTTATGCTTTTGGTTCGATCTTGGAGGGTCCTTCGCCCGACAAGTTACTACATATTGTTAATGTTGCTTTATCCTTTATGCTCAGTGCTTTAACGAAGGATCCAAATAACCATGTGAAAGATACCACTGCTTGGACTCTTGGACGAATTTTCGAATTTCTTCATGGTTCAACTATGGATACACCCATAATCACCCAGGCAAACTGCCAACAGATTATCACAGTTCTACTTCAGAGCATGAAGGACACTCCGAATGTTGCGGAGAAGGCCTGTGGTGCTCTCTATTTTCTTGCCCAGGGTTATGAGGATGTGGCCCCAACATCTCCTCTTACTCCTTTCTTCCAAGAAATTGTTCAGTCTCTTCTCACTGTTACTCACAGGGAAGATGCTGGGGAATCACGATTAAGGACTGCTGCCTATGAAACATTGAATGAAGTGGTGAGGTGTTCAACTGATGAAACAGCACCCATGGTGTTACAACTGGTGCCTGTCATCATGATGGAGCTTCATAAGACTCTTGAGGGGCAGAAGCTCTCATCAGATGAGAGGGAAAAGCAGAGTGAGTTGCAAGGCCTTCTTTGTGGGTGCTTACAGGTCATTATTCAGAAGCTAGGGTCGTCAGAACCAACTAAGTATGTCTTCATGCAATATGCGGATCAGATAATGGGACTCTTCCTGAGGGTTTTCGCTTGCAGGAGTGCAACTGTTCATGAGGAAGCCATGCTTGCGATTGGAGCCCTTGCCTATTCAACAGGCCCTGATTTTGCAAAGTACATGCCAGAGTTCTATAAATACTTGGAAATGGGTCTTCAGAATTTTGAGGAGTACCAAGTCTGTGCTGTTACAGTGGGTGTGGTTGGGGATATTTGCAGAGCATTGGAGGAAAAAATCCTACCTTACTGCGATGGGATCATGACACAACTCCTCAAGGATTTATCAAGCAACCAGTTGCACCGATCTGTGAAGCCGCCCATATTCTCTTGCTTTGGTGATATAGCTCTGGCAATAGGAGAGAATTTTGAGAAGTATTTGATGTATTCCATGCCCATGCTCCAGAGTGCAGCTGATCTGTCAACCCACACATCAAGTGCAGATGATGATATGACCGAATACACCAATTCTCTGAGAAACGGAATTTTGGAAGCATATTCTGGGATTTTCCAAGGGTTTAAGAACTCTACTAAAACCCAGCTTTTGATTCCATATGCCCCCCACATCTTACAGTTCTTGGATAGCATATATATGGAAAAAGACATGTGAGTTGTGCTGAAAGATATTCTTTAGTCTTTTACTTACGATGTTGTTGTTATGGTTAGTAACTTTTATCATTGTGCTTGCAGGGATGAAGTGGTGATGAAGACAGCTATCGGGCTCCTTGGAGATCTAGCTGATACACTGGGAAGTAATGCAGGTTCTTTGATTCAGCAGTCTCTTTCAAGCAAAGACTTTTTAAATGAATGCTTGTCTTCTGAAGACCATATGATTAAAGAATCTGCTGAATGGGCCAAGTTGGCCATTAGTAAGGCTATTTCTGTTTGAGGCTTTTGCCACTGGGCGTAGTCTTTACTTTTATAGTCCTTGCATGCATTTGGGTGTGTTGAGTTGGGGTCAAGGATTGCATGTGTCAGGTCATCACCACATTAGACAACAGAAGTTATCGATCTTCAAGTTGTCACTAACTCTTGCATCAGCACCATGGGGTCAGGTTGTCATTGGGTCATGGAGGAAGTGGGTAGTGGCAGCATCCCTGAAGTTGGTCGGTCAAGTCCTCTGAACCTCCAGAAAAAAAGTGTTAAGAAAAAAAACAAAAATTGTTGTTGGTCATGGAGGATTGAAGTGTGGGAGTAGGGAAGGCAGATATAACATTGACATGCTGATTAGACAGGCTCTCGTGGATGACTAAAATTAGAGACAATCCAATACCTTTTTGGTGGTCTTCTCTCGAGTGGCTATAGGTGGTCGGGATGGATGTACATTAGGAGTTGTGATGATTCAAGACCACCCAAGCGCAGCATTTCAGAAATGTTCTTCCTGAAACCCAGCTGTCATTGCTAATTTTTTGCTAATTCGAGTCCGCATCAATTCATCAGTATGTCCGTCATGGTCAGGTTGTATTTAATCCCATACAGCTTTTTTTATATACACTTGGTGGTGGGATCAGGGTTTTACTCACCATAACATTTTTGCATTGCATTATTCATATTTCATTTTTATCATTTTTAGCAAGTCTCAAACAGTCAAATGTCACATACATGCATTCATTCATATAGTTTTCGGTTCGGTCTTGTTTATTTTTATATCAAGTACAGGTTTTAAAATGAAAGTTTCAGATTGTGTAATAATATTTTGTTCATCACTGTTTGTAGAGAGTGCTGCTATATATATATATATATATATATCAAAAATGTCACGAATTGTGATGACATTTTTATAGGGATGAATGAGGATTTTTAGTCATTTGTTGGTTTGGGAGAGGCAGTTGTATTTGTGTTTTTGCCTCATTTGTTATTTTTCAAATGTTGTTATGAAATTAAATGGATTTTTGTGATTCTATTCTTGGTTGTTTCTTTTTCTGAATAAATTGATTATGTTAATTTGCATAATGATGGGATGGGTGATGTTATTATCCTTTATATTGAACCTCCAATTGTGAAAAAATTATATGCCACATAGAATAAAAAGACATCGTGTTTAAATATATCCTATCCAATGCAGTTATTGACACTACCAAGTTGATTATCTACTTTTAGAGGTTCTGTTAGACGCTTATTAATAAGTTGATATTTTAAATTAAAGTATTGTAAATGTTTTTCTTTTTAATTTTTAATTTTTTTATTTTGCTGCCTATCATATATACTTCTACGCCATGTAGGAAGTAAATCTCTTAATACATTATTGTGGATAAGAAATTAAAAAGTATCTAAAAGTAAATAAAATTCCTATTTAGTTTTGCAAGATTCATGAAGTCGTGAATTTAATGTATGCATTGACAATAGGGATGATAAAATTATCCACGGATACGGATATCCGTAAGAATCCATTCCATTTAAAATAGAGATAGATACTATTATTTCAGGGACGGAGTGTGGATGGATATTATCCTGATATCCATTTTACATTCGAGGATGGGGATGGATATTATCTATGGATGATATCAACCCCATCCGGATCCATTATAGATTTTAATATTTTAAAAATATATTATGTAATTATTAATTCTAATTATATAAGTTATTATTAATTTTTATATTTGAACTTTATTAGATGTATTTGTTTCTTTTTAAATAGGATAAAATGTAACGTTACATATGTTAATTATATTTTTCTCTTGTAAACTATATAAATTTAAAGTTTTCTCATCGGATGCGGATATAAATAGAGCGGGGATGGATATCTCTCTATCTTAATTAGCGGATTATCCGAATCTGCTCCACTCACTTAGAAATGGGGATGGATGTAGGGATGGAGATATATATCTCAAACGGATACGGGGATGGATATTAGGGTATCCATATCCAATCCGATCCATTGCCATCCCTAATTGAAAGAATGAATTCTAGTAATTAATATACTACATTAAATTATTAATTTAATTTTATCCATTTTTGACAAAATTTCCCATTGACATTGACATTTAGTTTAACATTTCCCAAGCATTATTGGGTAGAAGTTTCTGGATAGATTGTGGTCCTTGTGGAGGAGAATTCTGAATTCCCCACCAAACCAATGAGTGAACACCACCAAACAAAACCAAGGAATCAACTATTTTCATTTGATTATCATTAAGTTTCAAAAGATCAAAGAAACCACCAAGGATAATTATCATCTCACTGATTCTAATTAATTACAAGAATAAAGATATTAGGTTTTTGCTTTAAAAAGTGTACAAGAGAAGGTGGTGTGATGCTGCCCATTGTCAATTTGTCATTGTCGTTCTTTCGAGAAATGTTTCAATGGAACAAGTGAATTACATTATCGATTATTATGGTGATTTTAATTTAAATTTGTACACATTAATGTATATATAACAAACTTTTACTGAAGACACCGTATGTATGGTGTGATATATCTGACTTATTGAAGCATTTTTCTCTCTATTTAGATAAGACCAACCCATCCACATCTAACAAAGAAGTGGAGGTGAGCTTTCCCAATTTCAGTTTTTTATTTTTTTTATTTAGTGTTCAGTATCTTTCATAACCCAACTATGCATTAATTTGAAAAATACAAAGGAAAATGATTGAATATTGTGGAAAAAAAACATCGAAAAAGGGAAAATTGCACTAACGTCCTATGTATTTATGCAAAAGTGCACTCTTCAACAATTAATACATTAATTACACGGACACTCCCTTACATTCATTTAACTAACGTCTTAAAAGACTAAACCAAAGATTTTTAGAATTAAAAAAACCTAAAAAATTAAAATAACAAATAACTTCACCGACCATGGTATCTCAAGTTCCTCCTTGATTGAAGGAGATCACCAGATTTCCCTTTGGAGTAGATTTGTTGTGATCTCCTCTTTTAACAGAGGAAACGAACTAGAGGTGACTCATTTTTTCTATTTAATTCTGTTTTTAATTAATTAAAATTTTAAATTATTATTATTTTAGATAACTATATTAAAATAAACAACACACAGGCAATTTTAAATTTCACTCTATAGGATTAGTTAAATGTTAATTTGAAGGGCGGTCGAGGGGATATCCATGTAATTAACGCATTAAGTGTCGGAGTATATAATTTCACAAATATAAAGGGAGTTGGTGCAATTTTGCTTAAAAAGAGAGCTAGTGTAACTGTGTAAGCATCCAAAATGAATAGAATGTAGCACTTTTGATGACAAGTCTCTTTAGTGACTGAATTGCATTGCTACCATTGATGGTGTCTAAACCACCCATCTCAATTTCTAAATCAATCATCGGCTTGCTAACATTTTTTTTTTCTTACAATTTATTGGAAAATGCACCTTTTTGTTCACAAGGCCTTCGATTCGAAAATCGCTCATCACTATATAATTTGTATAATATCACGAGATTTTTTTATTTTTATTTTATTTTTATTTTTCCTTACAATTTTGAATTCGAGTTTGTAAAATCGAGTTTTGGGGATTCTAGGTAATAAAAAAATAAAAAATAAATAAAAACTAATAGGACTCTATATGACTTCAACTAGTATGGTTATTATTTCTCAAATGGAGATGAATTTAAATTATGTGTTTATAATTTATATAAATTTAACTTGTAGTGTAGGTATTTTTATATTTTATTTTAGAAAATTAAAAAATTCTCACTTGTATCCTAACCCGATCATGTTTGGCATCAACAATAAACTAAAATAAATACATACATACATAACCAAATTTTCTCCTATAGGTACAGAAGTGTGAGTATACTTATAGCACAATTATCTACCTCATCACTTTACTATTGGATTAAACAATACTTACATAACAAAAAGTGATGAGGTGGATAAATGTGCTATAAGTATACTCACACTTATGTGCCTACATGAGAAAAACTCCATACATAACACATGCAAACATACATATTTAAATTGTTTAGTCAATTATATCCTATGAATACGCTAATAGGGACGTAACTCAACTGATAGATGAACGAGCTTGAGGCTTAAACAAATGACTCATAGATCAGTGGTTCGAATCCCACCCATGGTAACTACTTTTAAAAAATACCTGGTCCGTGGGAAAAGATTCGATTTTTATCCCACAAGTATTGAAAGAATTCTGATCAGATCAATGTCAAACTTTAAAAAAAAAAAAAAAAAAAAAAAATAATAATAATAATAATAATAATAATAATAATGACAATAACACTTGTCAATGATCTATGGTTTTATATCCCGACAACCTAAAACCCATTAACCGGCAAAACCCTAAGTTTACTGAAATTAATTACCCAATCACTATCACCCTTAATCACCATCATTACCAAGACATATGTGGTCTCCTTAAAGATGATTAGACACAACTTTTTGTGTCTTAATAAAATGATTGAATTAAATTAGTGTTGGGATTTCAAAACAATATAATAATATTTATTTTTTTGTCTTAGCTTTTTGGTAGTGCTTTTCTCCTACAACAATAGTTTTTGTTTTTTTTTTTCAACCCTTAAAAAATGGCTTTGAATTTGATTTCATTTGTAGGCCACTTACCTTGTTTGTCTCTTTAGAAAGCCGAAATATAAGGATTCCTTTGGTACCACGGAAAAAGAAAAATGTTATAGGAGGATTTAGGATATCCCACTAATATACAAAATGGTCACGTAGAGGATATATTGCGTAATCACGTACCCTGTACAAATTATATAGTTTAAGAATTATAATTGTTTGACTGTACATACAGTATACTTAAATAGTACTTATATTATTGAGGCATCTTTTAGGGTGCATTTGGTACACATACGGGATGGGAAGGGACAAAAAATCTTCACAAGTATTCATCCTCTTTCTATTACAATAAACAAACCCAATTCTAGAAACCAAATAAAGAATCGAAGAACACATTTAAGAAGAGTGAGATCGAGAATCAGACTACGAAGACAATAGAGAAGACGCCAACCATTTGATGAGAGGTGGATGATTAGATTAGATTAACGGACTGTGATTCGATCATCTCGTTTGGCTGGGTTGTCTGATTTCACGAATGCCGACAAAACAAAGATGAGAGAAAGAGAAGGAGAAAGGACCTATGTTCTGATTATGGTTTCTTTTTATGTTGGATATTTTTATAATATTTGGGATTATTAAGGGTAAAAAGGTCATTTTGAGACGTCCAATGCATAGGACAAGTCTGACCGAAGGTTTTGGGTGGGACAATTTTTTGTTTATTCGTTCCGCCTTGTCCTGTCCTATCCCATGTTAAGAACACACCAAACATGGGACAAGAGAAAATTGTCTTACCTTATCCCGCCCCGTGTACCAAACGCACCCTTAAAGTACAAAATCATTGGCTTTACTTTTAATATCAACACATCTAAACGGGTTGTGACAAATCTATCACCTATTTTTTAAGATTTCAAAATTGTTTCAAAACTTCTTTCTCCCAAAGGTATATGGTTTAATGACACATCATGTAAATGCGATCTCTTTGCTTATCAAGTATTAACTGAGATCCATACAGTATGTTCAAGTAGAGTGGACTACAATCCAAACAATTTAGCCACCATCGATGCACAATTATTTAGTGTGGTTAGGCCATGATCCATACATTGTGTATTTTCTTTTGATGAAAAAGCATGAGAGAGAGAGAGAGAGAGAGAGAGAGAGAGAGTCCTTATTGTTGTCTAAAGTAGATACAATCTCAATCATCTTTTATTTAAACAATAATTAATGGGTACAGATTTATTAATATAGCTAAATTAATAATAATGATTTGTGTTTTGAAGTTTAAATATATTCATAAGATGAGATGATGAGAAACAAAGTCATTATAATGGGTGGTGGTGGTGTGGCACATAGCTAGTGATAAGAAAAGCAAATTGACTTATGCGAAATAAGTTGATGATGAGCCGGCAAACAAACAATCCCTAATCAAGCCAAACCCATATATATATATATATATATATAATTTCTATATATCAGTTTATTTTGAGCCATACAATAAAGGACTGTTTTACTTTGTCCACACACACACATGGGTTTTGTTAGTGATGTAATGTGTGTGTATATATATATATTTTAAACTAATGATGTCATGATATAACTTCATGAGGATATTGAATGTGAGCTACTAATTTTACATGCTTTGACTCAAGTGCGTATGTACTTATCAAAACTAATACTAACTCACATTCAATATTCTCATGAAGTTATATTAGGACGTCCTCATTTGAATATATATATATATATATTTGAAATACCACTCGTTATGATCGAAATTGTAGTATTATCAGACTGAATGAAAGCTCTTACCACTAAACTACACCAGACGGTGGTGGTGGTGGTGGTGTTTGTGATGTAATATATTACATAAATAAAAATAGCACAGTTGACTTTTTATTTATTTTTAGTTATTTATTTTATTTATTATTTTATTTTAGAGGAGTATAATTAGTAATGCATGTAATGATCATAATTGTGTTGCTATTGGGTGGGGTGCAGCACCAACACAGTACACCTCAGAAGTCACAAGTCACCCTTCTCAACATTTCCTTCCATTGATGACATTCAACCATTATAAAAGCACACCCTCCCCTCCTCTACCTGTAAAGCAATCCATATATTTATATAAATATATTCTAATTACAAGTTTAAATGTTAAGTTGATCAATCAATTCAATCAAGCAATGGCTCCAAGAATCAACACCTTTCTTCTGGTTTTCCTCCTCCTCCTCCTCATTCCCTTGTTATCTCCTTCAGGTGAGCTTCATTAATTAATTGTTCTATCAATTATCATCACCTTAATTACAAGTTCCAAACTCTTGTTTTTTAAGGTTGAATTAATCTATATGTGACAAACATTTTTTTTTTTTTTTTTTCTGTTTGTAAAGGTGGCATGGTTGAAGGCTTCAAGGATGACATGCACCCTCAATATTCTCTTTATTATAAGGTACTAGTCACATTTTATACATATATAAATATGTCAACAGTGCATCTGTGCATGCAATTATATATATATATATATATATGCATGTAAAGTACTGCGTTAAAATAAGCATATACTAAGTATATATATATATTTATCTTTTTTCTTTTATTTTCACCCTATTTCTTGTCATCATCAGCACGTACACAAATCATAAGGTGATATGATGAATAATATGGTTATAACAAATCACTCATTATATCATTTGGGTCAACTAGCATTAGTATTTTTCTTATATACAGTTTGTTGTATTTTTTGTTTGTTTGAGAAGGATGGCATCCAAATGAAGAAGATGAGGAAGTTTTTGATGCTTGATGCAGTGCTGGATTATGATGATGCAGGAGCCAATACAAAGCATGATCCCCCTAAGAAAAAACCTGGTGGTGGCAAGCCTTGATCAAGTTGCAATTGGCTCTAGGCCTTCAAATAAGTATTAGAGAAACTAGTCTTTTTCTTCACACTCTCTAGAGTTTTTTCGATCATGCATGTATGAGAAGGCTTATTATTATTGCATTTTAATTAAATGATTTATATTCAGTACGTAGTAATAATAATATATCCTACTAGTAGTGGGGTGTATTTCAGGTGCTGATATCCTTATGTACTTTCTTTTTTATCTTATAATAAATTAAGAATAAATGAAGTTTTTCTTACTTCTTGAGGACAAACAATTTATTCTTTTTGTTTAAACATGACCTCTCTCTCTTACTTCAGATCGTATATTTGAAATTTCACTAAAATTCAATTATAAATTCATCAATTACCTTTCTTGAAATTTCTTAAAATTAAAAAAATTAAAAAATTTTCTTTAAATAAATTATAAATTTCCTTTAAAGCTTGTCAACTTCTAAAAGGAAATGTTATAATTGTTGCAGATATAAATCTATAACAAATATTAAGAAGTTTGAGTTATTCCCATAGATTTAAGTCATTAGAACATCTCTAAAGGTATAAGCTAATTTGGATCCTAAATATTTGAGGATTGTTTTATGGATTGTTAAAATTGATGATTATGTAGTCCATAATGGTACAAAATCATAATAAAATTTTCGTTCAATTTATCATTAGCTAAACAGGGTAAAAAAAAAAAAAAAAAAAGTACAAGAAAATGTATATACGATATGAGTATTGATCTATTCATAATGAAGAGACAAATTTTACTTGATTGAAATTTTTGAGATCAAAACAATGATAAGATACATAGGTGATCAAAGAAAAAGAGAGGAAAAAAAAAAGCCACAGATGAGAGAGAATAATAAAAATACAACATCAATTATTTTAGGTTGAGCTTGTATTTGATGATTCAAAGTCAATATTCAAATTTGATTATTGAAGAGGCAATTTAATTATGCTATTGTTAAATTTTAATAACTCTATTGGATAGTGTTAAATTTTGATTAGTCTTATGATACCATTAGAAATGCTCTTAATGGCAAAGGATCCGCTTCAAAAGAATATTTACAACACTCTTCTGCCATGGATTACAATACATTTCCTAATATTTGCAGAGCTGACCAAGAGTGAAAGCCGGTCCCCCACGATAAAATGCTACATTTTTGTTTTAGTGGCACTTAGAAGAGATCGATAACATTTTCCCAAATTTAAATGTGTTTGTGGATGACACTAGAGAGAAAGAATAAAATTACAACAACAGTTATCTTGGGTTAAGATTATATTTGATGATTGAAAGTCAATCTTCAAATTTGATTATTAAAGAGAAAATTTGATTATTGATTAAAGCTATTGTTAAATTTTAGTGACTCTATTGGACAGTATTTTTGAGATAAATAATTAAATTTTAATTAGTCTTATGATACCATTAGAGATGCTCTTAATGGCAGAGGATCCGCATCAAAAGAATATTTACAACACTCTTCTGCCTTGGATTGCAATACATTTCCTAATATCTGCAGTGCTGCCCAGGAGTGAAAGCCGGTCCCCCATGACAAAATGCCACTTTTTTGTTTTAGTGGCACTTAGAAGAGATCAATAACATTTTCCCAAATTTAAATGTGTTTGTGGATGACACTAGAGAGAAAGAATAAAATTACAATAGCAGTTATCTTGGGTTAAGTTTGTATTTAATGATTGAAAATCAATTTTCAAATTTGATTATTGAAGAGAAAATTTGATTATTGATTAAAGCTATTGTTAAATTTTAGTGACTCTGTTGAACAGTGTTTTTGGGATAAATAATCAAATTTTAATTAGTCTTATGATACCATTAGATATGCTGTTAATGTTAATGGCAGAGGATTCGCATCAAAAGAATATTTACAACACTCTTCTGCCATGGATTGCAATATATTTCCTAATATCTGCAGAGCTGCCTAGGAGTGAAAGTCGGTATCCTTCACAAAATGCTACATTTTTGTTTTAGTGGCACTTAGAAGAGATCGATAACATTTTCCCAAATTTAAATGTGTTTGTGGATGACACTAGAGAGAAAGAATAAAATTACAACAACAGTTACCATGGGTTAAGTTTGTATTTAATGATTGAAAGTCAATATTCAAATTTGATTATTGAAGAGAAAATTTGATTATTGATTAAAGCTATTGTTAAATTTTAATGACTCTGTTAGACAGTGTTTTGGGGATAAATAATCAAATTTTGATTAGTCTTATGATACCATTAGAGATGCTCTTAATGGTCGAGGATTCGCATCAAAAGAATATATACAACACTCTTCTGCCGTGGATTGCAATACATTTCCTAATATCTGCAGAGCTGCCTAGGAGTGAAAGCCGGTCTCCCACGACAAAATGCTACGTTTTTGTTTTAGTGGCACTTAGAAGAGATTGATAACATTTTCCCAAATTTAAATGTGGTTGTGGATGACACTAGAGAGAGAATAAATTACAACAACAGTTATCTTGGGTTAAGTTTGTATTTAATGATTGAAAATTAATCTTCAAATTTGATTATTGATTAAAGCAATTGTTAAATTTTATTGAATCTATTGGACAGTGTTTTGAGAATAAATAATCAAATTTTGATTAATCTTATGATATCATTAGAGATGCTCTTAATGGCAGAGGATCCGTATCAAAAGAATATTCACAACACTCTTCTGCCGTGGATTGCAATACATTTCCTAATATATGCAGAGCTGCCCAGGAGTGAAAGCCGGTCCCCCACGACAAAATGCTACATTTTTGTTTTAGTGACACTTAGAAGAAATCGATAACATTTTTCCAAATTTAAATGTGTTTCCAAATTTAAATGTGTTTGTGGATGACACTAGAAAGAAATAATTCAGAGAACAAAATGATTAAAAACAAGAATTTTATGTAAAAATTATTCTAAAAAATGAAGCAAAACTGTTGAAGAAAGAGTCAATGATTATGTCGGTCAAAGTGCAGAAACAGGAGAACAACAGTTTCTTTCCACCATAAGACCCTCCAAATTTGGGTAAATTTACAAAGGCCACAAGGCAGAATCCTATATTATCACACTACTAAACCTTTTTCAACTTCTTTATTCTAATCATCACAAGTTTTGACTAACACACTGTTGAGAATTGAAGTTTTGACTAACACACTGTTTAGTACCTAGAAGATAATGGAGGTGGGGGGGCAACCACTATAAAAGGCCTTGTTTTTTTTTGCTTTCGAAGTCTCCGGCCAAAAAAATTTGTAAAATGTATAGAAATATGATCGATTCTGATCAATCTAATATTTTAAATGAATAAAAATTACTTTTCATCAAACTCTTACCGGTAAGAGTCTTCCTCGACTCACTTTAACAAGATCCATAATTATATGAGACCTAATCTCTTCAGCTTAAATATCCAATGACTATACAAGTAATCATATTACCTAGTTAGATCACAAAATCAGATAAAAGTTTTCATGCCAAACCTAAGTTTGACTATCTACTGATGAAATTTCAGTGAAACAAACTTTCATATGTTGATAATGACACCAGAGAACAAGAAGCATTAATAAGTAGCCCAAAAGAATTTGGTTCTTGAGATCATGATAACAAATAACAATCAATCATCCCAGTCAACTGCAATATCTATTCCTAACCCACATTTCTTTACTCTAATTTCATCTCAATTCTATCAATGTAATTGAGAGAACAAGTTTAGGATGCTTGAGTGAAGTTCAAAGTTGACAAATTTTGCTTACTGTGAGCAGACAATTACAGGCTCTATCTATCTCCACTAACAATGGAAGGAAAAGAATGATCGGAGGCGACCATTTTAAGCCAGACGAATTTTAAATGATAAGCAAAAGGTGTGCGAGCACGTGATCCTCACGATAGTAAATATTTCATCATGAATTATGAAATGAAATGAGATAGAATGTGAATAAATGTGTGTTGTTCTTTGAGATTATATATCATGTTACCTAAACTAACATTATTAAGTTGAAAGACTTGTACAATGGAATTATGTAGACAAAAGTGTAGAATTCTATGTGATTATATACATATCTAGAAGCCTTCAAATCTAGAAAGATAGCTGAGATGACATCCATACTCCGAGCAATACAATTCCAATGGTAGCAAAGGCTTGCCCCAGTTCGTACAAGATATTTTGTTCCTGAAGTGGCAAATTCTGCCAATTTGTCCGCCTGAGAAACCAAGAAATAAGAAGACCGAGAATGGTGTCATAAGATTGCATTACTCAATTACTAAAGAAAGTGTTAGTAACCAACAAACCCAAAAGCTTAAAATGATAGGAAAGGGCCAAACATCAGTATTTAAACCTTCTAGCAGAAAGAACATAGGAACTCATTAAAGGTAGAAAATATATGTCTCACCTACAAACATCATGGACCAACGTGGAAAATGGAATAACAAAATAAATTTGACAGCTTTCTACCTTCATTTTTTTAAAGATTTGTTCAAAATATTTAGTTGCAAAATTGACAAACTTTTATTTATTTATTTATTTATTTATTTATTTATTTTTATTTATTTTTTTTTTTTATTTATTTATTTATTTTTTTTTTACGTGTCAAAGAACAGGTCATTATGCAGCAAAATACATTTTCTATATCACTTACGTGTTCTACCTGGTATCCCATTGTTGTTCACGCAAGAACAAGCCAATTTGAACGTAAAAATTCTGGTTCTAAATAATAGATTTACACTGAAAGTAAATAGAAACTAAAATCACAAAATAGGGTGGGGATTAACATAGCTGCATCCATGGAGCGGACAAACTCTAAATACTAGAATGTTGTCGCCTATTTTTTTTTTGTAGAGTTTCAATGAATGTGAGCATAACTTATAGTTCTGGTTCATGGGAAGTTTAGAGAGTGCGGATTTCAGCAGAGAGACGACTGGTATCTGTTAGGACTTAGGAAGCAATCTAAGCTGAATTTGTAAGTTGTGCAGACAAGTGCATTATCTTGTAAAAATTCTAATCTTCTATTACTAAAAACATAAAGGAAAATACTACGAATACAAACTAGTGCATACCCTAAATCGGCAATGACAACGCTGACATTATCTTGTGAACGTCGATCCTGCAAAAAAAAAAAAAAAAAAAAATTGAAATTTCAGATAATTTAAGCTGCCAGAGTAAAATATTTGACTATTTGTATGGGAAAAAGAGAATGACAATTTCTTTGCATAATTCTTTACCAGAGCTGCTCGTGCAAGTGCTTCACAAGCTACCTGAAATAAGAAAAAGAGGAAGTTTAACTCTGAACCACAGTATAAAAGCATTTGACAGGATATAGTTATATAGCTAAAACCTTTACACGTATCAAGTATGTGGAACAAATTTTTAGTACAATGCAGAATGATTACCTGGACATCTCCATGTTGTCGAAGCTGATCCCGGACAAATGTAACTGCATCTGAGCTGAAACACAAATATTAAACACATAAATGCTTTCTCTTGGCCTATAAAAGTAACCACCTGCCACTTCTCAGTCTCTTATAGGGATCTAAGGGTATAGTGAGAAACCTGTTTATATAATCCCATAATCCATCAGATGCTAACAACAAAAATTCTGCATCAGACCCGAGAGATACTTGGAAAATATCCGGCAATGCAATTACCAAGTCCTTGTTGAATTGCACTCTGCCGCAACACAAATATGTTCACCATCAAAACAACCTTGTAAACTCCAAAGTTTAGTGACTATATATTGCTATAAGAATATCATCAAGTACAAAAGCTGTAAGCTAATTTTGCAAAAATGAATCTAGGAAAATTTTTCTCAAAAATGCACACAAGTAGTTACAAGTATATATTAGTGCTGCATCAACCTTAATTGTTTTTTCCTTCAGGCGTTATACCCAAAAATAGGTAAATGTGACCTTAAAACCGTAACGTGAATTTCACAGTTGACAACAGCAATCCTGTTTGTAGTTTGATATGTTTTCTTTGCGATGAGTGGATTATCAAATAATGAAAAAAATATAGCAAATACCTACCGAGAGATAAATTTCTCTGACCATCTTCCTTCCTCAACACCCTTCTTTAGCATCCTAATAAGGTGTAAAAAATCTGAATACCATCAGAATATGCATATATAGACACGAACACCTATCTAATTGTGAAGAGCATAAAGGGAATGTACTCATTCTTCTTTGTCTTGAACCGGATATCACCGAAAGCACGGGATACTGCAATGTCTCCACAAATCCTTCCATTCACAATCTAAAGACATTGCAAATGTGAATCATCATCAAGGAAGCAATGAATTATTTGTCAAAGATGACCACAAAATAGTAGAACTAATAAGGTTTTTCTTTCAAACAATTTTAAAGACAATGAAATTTATGAAAATATGCCAGTCAAAAAGACTGAAAACAAATAGCGCATTAAAGACAATGTGACAAGCTGAAATATGCAGATTTCATATAAACATTAAATTTTATTAGACCTGAAACCAGACCATCAAAAATGATCTTTTTTTACGAAGAATGGGTTTCGCTCAAATTTCTTAGGCAGAAGTTTAAACTTTTCCTTGTTCACATTCAACAATTGGGAGCTAGTAGAAAAGAACACAAAACAAGTTTTTTTCTTTGTTAAAAAATGAAGAACAGAAAAACACACCCATCCACCTGCTTCTCTGATTCTTTTGATTTCTTGAAGAGAGCCCTTGCTGTTTCCATAAGGTCGATGAGGATTAGTCAGTACTTCTGCTTTTCCAGAACGAGATAGGACCTGTAATCAACATTTTAACTAAGATCAGATGGAAAATCATACGAGAATTAAAATTTTTTTTGTTTCATTTCAATTGGATTGTGGATAAAGTTTAGACATATCTTAAGAGCTGTTCCTATTATACACATCAAAAGCAGCCCGATTTATGTTATTTATTGTGAAAAAGAAAAAAGAGTGGGAGACATTAGACATACCACAGATGAGTCACCAACATGTGAGATGAACAGCATATCATTTCCAATGAACATTGCAGTGGCTGTCGCACCAGATTCATCTTCCTTGGTGTTCATTTCAAGCCTTTACAAAATGAACAACATCTAAACCTTCAATGGATAATATAGAAATATACAATTTATATTGCGACTACACATCATCTTAGAATGTTTGTCCCAAGCATGCATCTACTGCCTTACCAATTCGACAATTTTGTATCAGTATTTTCGAAAGCCTCCTGTAATGCCTTTCTGACAGCATTGGCATCTTTTCCCTTCAATATTAATCCACCTTGTAAAGCTGCAACACACTCTTTGTATAGCTCATCCCTGTGGTTGGCGAATCAGACCAAAAACATCATGTAAAGAAAATTACTAGAATCGAAGTAATTTGATACACAATTATGTAGAAACAAAATTTTCACTTCAGTTTTGTTTGAATGCCACTGGATGCGTTAACAGATAAGAGATTCAGAATTCAAACAAATCTTCAATATCCTAATATAGGATATTTGCGGTTACTAGTTTGTTTAGCTGATAAAGTCTCTTCTTGTCATGCAAAAGGTCTTGAATAGATGATTGCTTGATATATGTCAGATATGTGCTTTAATTTTAAGCTAATGAAAGCGCATTAAGTACTTTTGTGAGAAAATAATCTTGAAAGCACTTCTACAGAAGTGCTCACAAATACACCTTTAATCTCGGAACAGCTATATAAGTTATATAATTGCATGGTTTTAAAACTAAAACAAAACACCATACATAATATATGATCCCAATTAACAACAATATGAACTCATTCAACACCATCAACAATGAATCATTTTTGCGCATCTGTGCGGAAATCAAACCTCATCTATTGTATGCAATTCAATGTTTGTTACTTAAATATTTTATTTGATCATTTCTAGGTGCAGACGTCCGCACTTTATATCCAATGTGAAAATCAAACCTTATCTATCTAATGCAATTCAACTTTTGTTAGCAAAATATGTTATATTTTATAATTTTTCAAGTACATAACATCTGTATTTTATATCGAGTGCGGAAATCAAACCTTATCTAATATATGTGATTCAAAGCTTATCATCGCTTTTTAAGTTAATAGATAACTTGTAACGTAAAGAATTGACGAGACCAATGAGGTCGTGGAAAAAATATATATATATATATAAACAAACCTAAGGAATTTGACAGTAGAGACTCCACCATGTCCATCAAAAACAGCTGCAAAAGAGAAGCCATCAAGTCCGTCCGATTGTACAACAACATCGTCCTCCATTTCCTCACGTGAACCCTGCAGACTGGTGGACCCCAAGCGGATGCCCGCGACGCCGCCCAAAGAGGAGGGCGCGTCAATTGCAATCGCGGAGCAGCACTGGGTGGTTCTAGCTGATGTTATGGTAGTGGTGAATTTGTTCTTAGGTTTGAAGTTGGAGGTGAGACTGAGCTTGGTTAGGAGGAACCTCTGCACCTGTGGACTCAGCAAAGCCATTTTTGACTCGCTGGGTTGAGAGAGGAGAAAGTGGTGGTGGTGATTTATTATTGGTTTTGAATTTTTATTGAGTGAAGGATAAAGAGAGAGAGAGAGAGAAGGAAGGCGGGCCTCTTATTATTTCTATCATTTTATTAGACATGTTAAGCCCGGTTATGCTTAATTAAATAATATTACAATAATCGATAAATTAATTAAATTAGGGGTAATATGGTCAACAATTATTTTTTGACAAAGTTAACTAGCAGCAGGTTACTTAAGTGTAAATTACAGCTCAATTGAGCTTTTTTGTGTTTTTAAGTCAAATATTAGCCTACCAGGGTCCTTATTGCAATTTTCCGAAAAAAAATGGAGATGCGGGGTATCGATCCCCGTACCTCTCGCATGCTAAGCGAGCGCTCTACCATCTGAGCTACATCCCCTGATTGTTCTACTTGTCATTTAGTAATTTATAAATTAAATTCCTAAAGTTTTAAATTAGATTATTGTAATTTATTTATTCTACAAAGTTAGGGATGTACTTCAGTGCATTTTGTAACGATCATTATGGTTTGATTATTTTTCAACTATTACAAATTTGAGAGTTAAAACATAGAACAGAGAACAAGACTAAAACCCACAATCTCATAGACGTGGGGATAGCAACAGCACGGATTTGAGATATCTCCATCCTCATATACCTTAAAGATGTTGATCTTTATCTCTGTATCCATCCTCATTTTTAAGTAGGTGAGACGGATTCTTTTTTTTGACGGTTTATATTTATTTAGATCTTGTATTTTTTGTTGTTGAAGTTTTTGCTATTGGTAGGATTAGAACCGATAGCTTAAAAGTCATTTGCCCAAACTTTAAACTCGTTTATCTACCAACTATGCTACACCCCTGAGGGCTTCCTTTTTTATATTTTACATGATAAAAACGTAACCAACATCCATTAATGATATTGTTTGAAAGATTTTTCAAAATTTTCCATCACATTAAACAATCTTGATAATTCTTACAAAAATGGATATTAAAATAATAATAAACTCATCAAAGGGAAAAGTGAGGCTTAACACAAGTAACCAAGTAGGAAAAGAAGTGCTCCAGATTTCTGAGCTACACAAGCTAACAGCAAATTTTGCTAACACAATCTCTACTAACCTAAGCTAAAATATACATCCCTATACCTGTACCCTGTACTCTGCTCCTTGCAAAATCCATACCAGCTTCCACATTGAGTTACAAAGAAAATTCATTGTAACATTAACCAGACAAGAGAAATCTACATCAAAATCAAAAAATCCTGCTCTATCAAAAGTTCAACAAAACATCCACATTTGGATAGTTTCATAATTCATCAAAAACATTTCCTCGCTATAAGCAAGATTTCTAACAAATTTTAGAAATCTAAGGAAGATCACAAACAAATTTCGTAACCAATTTAGATTAGTCTGAATTTTAACCAAAACAAAAAGGAAGGTTGAAAGTGTCACTTCTCCTTTTACAGTCCATCAACTGGCTCAATTCTAACTAACCTAATGTGCAATATTATTCTCTTGTAAGAGCATGTAACAACACACGTGTACACGCGTATGTATCGGCAAAAAACTAATACATAGAAGGTTATATAGAATGCAATAATGTTCTTCAATACAACGAAAAGTAAGTATTTTAGCCTCTAGTTTACCATTTCAACAAAAGCTTATGTGAATTCTTCCTTTAAATAAGTAGGCCCTGGCTTGAAAGGATCAGTTTCCTCATATGCCTCAGGTCGGTAAAATCCTATATCATTTATACGGTTACTCAGCACATGAAGGATGGCTTTCTTCTTACCTCCGTACTCTTCTCGGTTGTTTTCAACATATTCTTTAGCCTCGGCCGCTATCTCATTCACAAAATCAAATCGATTATCCTCCGATAGCAACAGTCTCTCAATGTCCATCGTCAAGAGCTTCCCCCCATCTTTTATCTTCCTCACTTGCTCCTCCAGGAAAGGAACTCGCTCCATGTTGTACCTCACCATGTCATCTTTCTTGGTCTGAAACAAGGAAATTTCTCAATAAGAATTGTGAATGATGTGAGGAAACTGGATCAGTTCATGATCAAATAAAGCATGAGAGATCAATGTTGCAAATAAGGAAACACAATGATGCAATTTGGCTTTTAAAAAATACTCGAATTGTTTCCTGTATACACAAAGCTCAATGTTGTATCAAGGATGTGAAAGCCTAATTTATCCGGTATTATCATCAATTGCCAACCATCTACATATTCTATGAATTTCAAACCCACAACAAAAGGTATTGTTTCATGCATTCCAAATTTTCATAATCATTCATTCTATTAATTCTAATTGTCATGATCGATAAACATAAATGGAGAAAGTGCACTAAAAATCAGCTACTAGTAGGTCTCTTCAAAATCAATATTCCACAGTCAGTGAGATTCAACCAAAATATTAAATTTTTATACGAAAACTTCATTAAACTCCCACTACGGACATGCCAATATGAAAAGAAAGGGAAAAAGCAAACCCAAATTCCTGATGATATACAGATAGTGACTAATCTCAACGATTCAAATAAGCTAACACGAAGCATGTCTCGCAACTCAATACCTTAAATATCATCTATACAGCAAGAGCAATAATCAAATCTAACAGTTCTAACTGCAACCTGCCTTAACTTCACCTCTCACCTACACCACTATCCACTATGTATGCAACCCTTTATGCAAATTAAAGCTCGTAAATGCTAAACTTGTCTCAGAATTCAAGATAAGCATGAGTAATCTTTTTTTTCTATTTTCGATACCAAAAATCACCCTGACCTTCCTTCCGGCTTCCTTAGTGTATCTATCCTATCTGCTCTGAACATGGGATTACTAGCTGCTAAACCCCTATACTTCCATAGTCAGGAAACTTGTAAACTACAATGTCCTACGCAAGTGGCCCCAAAGAGATAATACTTTTCGTTTGAACTGAAAAGCTAAACCCTATATTATTGAATTCCCTATTGTTACTTCAACTGATAAAAACATAAAAACATGCCAAATTTACACCATGTATATACATATACAACAACAATAAAATATAAAACCAAACCATCACATTAAAGACCCAAAATTGAAGGGTTGGTGTCCTCTACATGGGTTGTCAACACCACCCAAAAATTACAAAGAATCCATGAATATCAAAGACCCCATCAGTAATTTTCAATAACATAAACTAAAAATAACAAACAATTGACATACCAACTGTCTCCGCCGCCAAACTCTCCGCCCATGGCCTTCTTTTCGCAGCTGCGACGTCACCTGAAAACAGCAGCTCTGTGGCTTCAACAGTATCCTCTGCAGTGAAAACCAAAGTTATTTGAGTTGCAAAAGAGAAGAAACCAAATCAAAAGAGAAAAAGAAGAGGTGGGTTTTGAAAAAGGAATGATTTTTGTAATTACAGGTGAAGTTGAGAGAGAAGTGAAAGATAAAGCTGAGATAGCCATGGCTTTGCTTTTTCAAAATCTGATTAAGGATTTAAGGGTTGAATAAATACTATACGACCTACATACA
Organism: Acer campestre; assembly: GCA_954870605.1. Lineage (NCBI taxonomy): Eukaryota > Viridiplantae > Streptophyta > Magnoliopsida > Sapindales > Sapindaceae > Acer > Acer campestre. The sequence continues at coordinate 31,045,027 of OX940808.1, read as the reverse complement.
TTAAGTTATTCAAAAGGTGTATTGGGTTGAGATTTTAATTGACAAGAGGTGTAAGGATTTTATGAATTTGCAAGACTATTAGGATTATTAGGATTGTTAGGATTGTTAGGGACTAGAAGAGTCTTTGGACTTTTTTATAAACTATTATGATTATCTAGACTATTTCAAGACTTTACGGACTTTTAAAAATATAGACTTTCAAGAGTCGATTGTCGTATTCAATTTTCTTCTCAAGTTTTAATGCTTTATAATTTTGTTGAGGGCAGTCACTGAATAATGAAAATTGAATGAGAAACATGTATAAGCTATGAAGAGAAGTAATAAAATTTTAAAATACCACCAACCAACACATAACCTTCGGTTGGTTCATATAGTGCAGAAAATGTCACCATATGAAATAAATATAATAACTAACAACCAATCTCCCACTACCTCACTAGAAATGACATGAAACAAGGAAAAAAAAAAACTTGAATATTGAAGTATTTCCGCTTGGCTTGTTGGATTTCATTAATTCATATGTTATTAAACTTCAATATTCACTGCTCTTTAGTCTTTTTTTTTTTTTTTCTCTAGTGGTGTGTACAGTGTACGTCCTCCTTTCATGTTAGTGATAGATGTTTAAAGTCCAATGAGATGAACTGATATATAAACTATGAATGCATTGGTTAAATTTGGAGGGTCGGGGCATAACAAGAATTATTATTTTATTTTTTTAATATAAATGTAAATAACAAAAAAAAAAAAAAATGATATATAAGAAAATAACTAGTGATTACTCTCGACAGGTTTCGGCATACCCTTCTGTCATTGGATATTTAAAAAAAAAAAACTTGCATCTAAATTTTATAGAAGCATGGTTTTATGCGAGGTCCATATCTTTTTAACTCACTCAAACAATAAATCAATAGAAATGGTGACCATCTTCTTTTGTCTTTGAACTCAATCTACACAAAGGGCGATATTATTAGTAATGGACCAGCTCTTTTTATGAGGTGTATATATATATATATATATGTAATCAACTTCCTCTTTATGGAAATCTAGTAGTGGTGGTGGTGGTGAGATCATGGAAATCTAACATAAAACTATTTTAACTCATAGAGGCATTTTATTAGTCATTTGATACTCGACTTTCAAGTGTAGTTTTATCATGTCTTTTACATGTTTGGCCGCCACATTTTTTATTTTTTTGAAAGTCAAAGTATATTCAATAATAATCAAGACAAAAGCTAGAGCCAACAACCAACAAAAACGACTACAATCGCACAGCCCCAAAAGAAAAGCGAAAACCAAAAAACACAACGAGAAGGCAAATAGCGAAAACCAAGAAAAAAAAAACCACACACAGGAGGACAACAAAACAAAGACCATAACAAGACAAAATAGAGGAAACAATAGATAGTAAAAGCAACCACCGAAAGAATACCAGTACACCTACCAAATATTTGAAATCAAATAAAAAGTCAGGAAAGTATTGAGGGAGAGAGTAAGACAATTTTGAGTTCAAGCTATTTATACATATTACTAAAAAGTCTGGAAAATCCATTTTGTCATAAAATCTTAAAAATCTTGATCTCAATCTAATATCAGTAGACAATTTGCTGCATCTTGAAAGTTTAGATTCAATACCACATGACAATATGGATTTTTTAAAAAAATATTAAAAGTTTAAATCCAATACTATAAGACAATATGAACTTTTAAAAAAAATCTTGAAAGTCTTGATTGAATATCACCGGACTTATCTAACTTGTTAAAAAGTCTCAATCCAATACCATCAAACTTTTACTTCCTTAAATTGTCTAATAAAATCTTGAACCAATACACCCCCCTTAATTAAAATAAAGTATATGTTTGAATAGATACAAACATGATTCCCTTGCCTCGGTGGTTGGAGACTTCAAAATGAAGCTCGACTTCTGGATTCAATCTTGGTCCATTAAACCATGTGAGGAGACCTCTTGGCCATCCTCGGCTCCCCTAAAGTGGGAGTTGCATGCACAAGAAGTACAATTTTGCCAAATCCAAACAGACCAAGATTCATCTTTATAAAATATTAGATAGATTAATTTGGTGTGAATTTTATACAAGATGGTAAGAGATAAATCAATGAGGGGTTAACCATCAAACCAATCTCATCTCGTGTATGATTTTTTTTTTTTTTTTTTTTTTTTTTTTTTTTTACATATAAATAATAATAATAATAACAAATATTAAAAATGATATTACTAAATAGCTTTTAAATACTAAAAACATTTTTGGACCTATATTTTATTCTATTAAAAAAAAATAAAAATTGATCACTAAAAAAACAGTTGTACTATAAAATATTTTACGTAGTACAGATGTTTTTAGACCTTTAAAGGCTTCCTAAAAATACACTTTACAAGTGCTTTTCACAAAGAACACTTCGATCCAAAATTCATAAGTGTTTATTCACAAAAGCAGTTCAAATTGCAACTCTTGAAAGAAATTTGCCTGATGATGATGAACAACAATTGCAGAGGTTTTGGCTCATTCATTTCATGACAACACCAAATTCATTGCAAAATATTATCAATTATAATACTTTTGCCAAAGAAGCATAATTAATTAATTTACAATACATGACTTAATATTGAACTTTTTGCTTGAATTTATTCTTGAGAATGGACAATCTTTTCTGCAACGAAAACTTCTCATCTTTTCTCCCCAATTTGTCCAAATAAAACACTACTTTTTTCAGAGTCAACATAACTTGTTCACTCTCATTACCAAATTCTTTCTCTTGAATACTCAGAACCCTCTTCAGCAGTTCCAGTAGCTTAGCATCTTCCTTTCCTGATCCAGTCTGAATCGATACCAAGCAGTCGAGAGCCTCACCTGCCAGTTAAAATAAATAACATTAGATGGCCACGAAAAACAGGCTCAGGCAAATTCATAATCAATATTGACAATCAAGATATTTCCAGCTTCATTTGCTTATACTATAGGCAAATGATATGACCGCATACATAATGCAAAAGCAAAATAAGAAAGCTTACCAACAGGAAGAGAATCTTTTCCGAATGCCTTCTCACGAATATGCAAAACCTCCAGTACAATCTGCTCAGCTTCTTCATTCCGATTTAAATGGTAGAGAGTGATTCCTAGATGCAACATTGGGAAGGTGATGGATGGATCGTCAGGGCTCACAGTTTTGCTCATGATCTCCAAACCAGTCCTCAGTAAGCGCTCAGCCTCCACAAAATTCTTTGAGCGTGAATAGGAGGTTGCAAGATTTAGAAGATGTGTAACTGAGCTGGGATGGTCTCTTCCTTTATACCTTTCCGTGATTAACAAGCATTCCTCTAGAAGCTCTCGCCCTTCTTTTCCTCTGAAGAAGCCAATTTGCCCGAAAGCAATACAACACTTATACAAGAGTAAAACAATATACATTGTAAAATAATTAAAAGGATATTTATTCCCAATATGATAAATAAGGAGCCAATTTATAGGCATATGAAATTAGATAAATATGGCAACATAAGATATAGAAGGTTTAGATTGCAAGTTATCAAACATATAATGTAGAAACAGACACATAATAACTTTATAATATTGAACATAAAGCAAGTAACCCCATTTCCATGTTGCCCTACCCTCTTATAGAAGTCTTTTTGCCTCACAAACCTATTCAGATCCTCCTTAACAACGTTCTTGAGATCAAGCTCCATGGCCAATGTCTCAAATATTGATGGGTGCTCAAAGTTGATGGTGTTCCACCTTATTCCTCCTCCATAGCATTGTGAGGTGTTGAATGTGAACATCCTCGGATCCCTATGTTTATCTTTTAATAGCCTTTGCTTTCTCTAGAAAAAGTGGCATATAAGAATCGAAGACTATGCCCTTGTGCTACTTGTGGAAGCTGAGCTCAAACAATCGCCTCTTTGATCTTGAAGCATACATGTCATTGGGAAGGCTTTATCTGCCTCTGAATAGATAAACTAGTATAAGTTGATTTAATAAAAGAACAAAAAAATCATTTCCTTTGAAGAAAATGCCCTATTGCATCATTTATAACTCCGCCACTCTTTCTTTCTCCATACTGAACACTCCTCCCAACTCTCTTATTTGATAGCTCAGAATTTGATCTGCAACCATGTTTAGAACCAAAAATATGCCTTCTGCATCATCACTACTTGCAACATATGCCTCCAAGACTGCCTCAAGTCATGATGGTTGAACAATGGTTAATGATCAGTACAAAACCCTGTTTGAGCTTATGCTCTTTACCTTCCGCTACTTTCAAGCCTCTCTCACCAGAACTCATTTTGATTACAAAAGTAAACAACCGTATCAACCGGAACCAAATCTATGACGGAGCAGAGGTTTACTTGAGCACAAAGATATGCCAACACTGGAAGGCTCGGAATTTGCAAGACCCAAAAGAGAAGAACATAACAATCCGGATTGAAAAGATGAAAAGCTCATTGATTCCTTTGAAGGGGTTGTTCTCAAGTGGACATTCATCCACCCAAAGGCAGAGAAGAACCATCCCAATGACATTTATCCTTCAAGATCGAGAGACAATTGTTTGAGCTCAGCTACCAGAAGAAGCACAAGGACATAGTCTTCGATTCTTATGTGTCGTTTCTTATAGAGAAAGCAAAGGCTATCAAAGATAAATACAGGATTCTGAGGATGTTCACACTCAACACCTCACAATACCATGGAGGAGGGATAAGGTGGGACTCCATCAACTTGGAGCCCCCATCTACATCTAAGACATTGGCCATGGAGCCTGATCTCAAGAACGTTGTTACGAAGGATTTGGATGGGTTTGTGAGGTAGAAAGACTTCTATAAGAGGCTAGGGCGACATGGAAACAGGGTTACTTGTTCTATGGACCTCCAAGAACTGGGAAATCAAGCTTGGTAGCTGCAATGGCAATCTACCTTAAGTTCAATATCTTTGATCAGCAGCTGGCCAACATAATGCGTAACTGATCTCAAAATATTGTTGCTGAGTAAAGAAATATAAAATACACTTACTAATATGAAATTCTCAACACAATATATGTCATTCTTCTATGTGAACCTCATTCAGATTCCGAATTTAATTACAATGCAAGCCAATTACCTTCCTACAGTATGAAGTAATTCTGCCAAATCAATCCTCATATTCTCCATTAAGCTGTCATCCAAAGACATATAATCAGAATCCTTGATGACATGAAGAGCATTCTTGTATAAATCAATGGCTTCATCCGCATTCCCTGTAAACATGAAATCACATTCACCTTCAAATACATGAACTTTGAGTGAGAAAAGTGATTTATGAAACAGAAATAACAAAATGAACCTAAAAGTACTAGATTCAAAAGCATCAGAGTTTCACATGATATCACAAAGAAAACACTCGTCAAACCCGGAGTTTCTTTCAAACATTAGGAAATAATTGGGGAGAGAGAGAGATTTACCTTTCGCACACTTTGCATGGGCTAGAGAACACATGGCCATTCCAACTCTTCCATCATTCTCCCCATAAACCTTTGTATATATCTCTAAAATTCTAAAAAAGAAATGGAATAAATTGGTGAATAATCAAATCTAAACTCTGTAAACCCAAAGTACACATGGAAAAAGCAATGCAACCTAACAAAAGCACTTTCTGCATCCTTAGCTTTTCCTTCCTTAATCAAAAGATTTCCAAGACCAAATAGAGGTAGTACCAAATCCTCACTTTCAGCACCTCTGTCCAATTCCAAGATGGTTATTATACGATGGTACACTTCTACAGCTTTTGTGACTCTTCCAATAGAACCTATAGCTTTTGCCAGTCCCAGCAATGGTGTGATAAGGTAAGTACTATTTTTCCCTGGAAGATAACATCAACTTAATAAAAACATTGAATTTGCAGTTTGCTGCTCTTACTGAATTATTGAACAGTAAAGTACTGACAGTTGGAAAATGGTCCACTGAAGAGAATACAATTGATCAAGTCAGACACTATGGAATTATAACATTTAAAACAGCATGAATTCAAGATTTTGTTCCAAAAACAAACAAAAAGTTCATTTAGGCTTATACATGTAGTTCCTAATGATTTACAACCAAGTAAGAGTGTATTATATAAAGGAGTAGGCAACAACATTCAAGTTTGGTCTAAGATAGTCCAACTCAAATAGAAGATCTAGGTTAAAGCTAGGAATTTCAGATGTGAGTTAACTTTTAAGAACAATAATTGGCATATATGCCATTAATTATGAAGATTTTAGCATTTCAAAGGTATACCATCAAAACTGAGAATGAAGATTGTGGAAAACATTTTAACAGTGATTCATTTTTTAGAAGATTTATTCAATCTAGGTTCCACATGCACTTGTACCTTTTAAATTACAAAATGATAATAAATTAACGATGTTACATTAAAGTGGTCCATTAGGAAGACCAGTAAAAGTAGTGAGCAAGTCTAGTATGTAGAAGCTGAACTCTGACAGCCGCCAAAAGCTCAGATTCAAGTTTTTGCTACTCTACCAAGTAATGGAATAAAGAAGGCAAAGAAATTAGGTATCAAGGATGCCCTTACCATATATTCTCTCTAAATTATTAGTAACTCTTCGATACATGAGCACAGATTCCTCAAACTTGCCCAAAGCAGAGTACATACTTCCCATATGCATGAGTATTGAATCTAGTAGGGGTTCATTATCCTTCAGACTAACAACAACCTCATTCATCTGGCAATGCAGAAAATGTACCAATAAGAAAAAGGAAGAAATACAACCTGTCAAAGAGAATGATTCTAAAAATTCATAAAATGAAATGAGAAATAATGACAAGATAAATAAATAAAAACAACTTTTAGGGTGCATCTAGTATCGTTTTTCAAATAGCATCTTCAGAAAAATTAAAAACAAAAAACAAAAAAACGAACGGTGTAGAATTCGAGAACATGTCTCATATCATTTGTTGAAAACAATATTCTAAATTTGAAAACAAGGAACACTTCTAGTAGCAATAACAGGAGATGCAAAAACAATTAAAATGCATCCGGAAACAACTTTCTAAATATTGTTTTTGGCAAATGATACCCAATGTGTTCTTGGATCTTGAAAACACAAACCAAAAACACCATTCCCTTTCTCTCTTTTTTTTTTTTTTTTTTTTTTTTTTTTTCCTTCCAGAAAACACTATTTGAAAAACGATACCCTGATGGGGACATCTCGGAAGCCATCAACAATAAACCTTGGCAAGGTTTATCGCGGAAGGGCCAAGGGTCGTAAAGACCAAATAGTTGAGTCCCTTTGGCTGAATTAGGGGCCTGCTGAATGAGATTCCAAGGAGCAGCAATCTGGTTTAAAAGAAGTTTCCCGTTTAGTTTAGTTTTCCTAGTTTTCTTTTATTTTAGTCCTAGTTTGTTTAGGAGTCCTATTTTGGCAAGTAGGAGTTTTTATTTGTTTTCCTAGTTAGTTTCCCTCTCCTACTTTATAGGATTGTGTTAATTATAAATAGATGGCTTTCATTGTTTTTTTTTTGGGTGGTGCATTATTAAATAAAGAAAAGTTTCAGAAATGCTGTGAGAGGAAATCAAGCTTACTGAGAGGCCAAGAAAGCTGATTGGTTTGGAGTGAGTCCAACCAACCAGTTCGATTACTAATTTACTGTTTATTGAACCAACTTAATTTTTTGTTTGCAGTTTTCTCTTTCTTCAGTTCTCAATTCAGTTCCTAGTAAAACCCTAGCAAGCGTTTTACATCAATACCAAACATGCCCATAGTGACATCACCAGAAACCAAGTGACCTTTGATGTTTAGGGATACCGGATACACGGATATTAAATGCACCTGTTTAGAATATGAAGAATAGGATATAAGAAATTGCTATGTGAGTGTTGTAATCCATACATGTTGATCATTAAACATCATATAGTCCATTTATATCTACTACGAACCTAATGAAAAAAAAAAAAAACAAGAAGATAAATGAAAAGCAAATAATTTATGACTCTTCTCTTATTAAAATAAATAATCATGACTCCACTCCATATGAATTCTCATAAGACTAATCATTACTATGATATAGTTAGATAAACAACCGTGTAATATATGAGGTTCATTTTAATAATTTTCATTGGGTAAGACTTGAACTAAGACGCTCACTGAGCCGGCGAGCCCTTTACCCTAGAGCTATCCCCAAGGGAAACCCCATAAATATGGTGTTTGAATTGTAACTAAGTAATTATATATTTATTTATTTTTAAAGGTCAGTAATTGTGTATATCAGCATGTAATGCAATAGTTTCAACCAAATATGTTCAGAGAGATAATACAACATATAGTAGAAAAGAAAGTTACCATATCCAGAAGAAAACCAACAAACTTCAAGTCTCCAATAGCCATGTACCCCAATGCTATGATGTCAAGAATTGCAGCTTCTTCCATGCCTTTGTTACCAGAGTCCATCTGTTCTTTCACAGTTTCATAATTTGCTTGAAGCAGGTCTATTGCATCATTCGTATTCCCCATCATTATCATGGTTTTCACGTCATTAAATAACTCTTGCAATTGTCTCTCAAAATCACTCATGCCGTCAACGGGATGACTTGAGCGGTCAAGCATCGTGTTATACCTGCTAATTCAAGATTTGTTGTAATAACATTTTTAAGCTCAAGTGCTCATATATGGACATTAGCAATCCCAAAATCACTCATGCCGTCAACGGGATGACTTGAGCGGTCAAGCATCGTGTTATACCTGCTAATTCAAGATTTGTTGTAATAACATTTTTAAGCTCAAGTGCTCATATATGGACATTAGCAATCCCTTTCACATTATAATCATACCAAACCTTTTATCTAGAGATCACATTCAACTCCTAAAGGTATACTTGGACTAGTTTACGTGTCTGAATTCTATACATCTAGAGAATCAAACACGATACTAGGCCCTTGAGTAAGATCTAACCTCGGGAAATCGCTTGGTGCTGAAGCATCAAAACAGACAAGATTTTCTTTGTCTGCTACATCTGCTTTAAACGAGCCAACTGAAGCAAACAGTTTGAACCTCCAGTGTCGGGCAATGGCTTTATTTGGTACCATGTAAAGCTTAATGTCACATTTCTGCTTTTGGGGACAAATCGAGTAGCATGCAATGCCTTTTGGTCCATGTTCTGAATGCAAACCTAAACACACTTGACTCTTCCTGTATTAACATCATAACATTAATGACCGCAAAGTCTATCAGAAAAAAGTATATGGAAACAGAACAATCAAACAAAGTGAAGATAGACAGTCTCCAACTAGAGCAACAACACCGACACATCCACACGTTTTTGTCTCACAACAGACCCCACAAAAAGCTTCACTGCCAAGGGACAGACAAAGAAACTAACTCAAACATATCCTAAACAGGAGAAACCCCACATTATCATCCTCTCAGTTAACAAAATTTCAGTTGTCAAAAACTTGTATAAAACTTGTTAACAATTGCCTGGGGTTTACATGAATGAAAATTGAAGTTCAAGTTCAATCAAACCTATAAAGAGTATAAAAATTTCAATTTCCCACCTGGGGTTTGTTGCTCTGAGAACTACACTGGGAATTTATTCATACTTGAAGAAATTAAAAAAAAAAAAAAAAAATACTCAATCACTTAAAAGAAAAACACACAAGTATCATGATGATATCCAATTATAGAAAAACAAATTGCCAACAAAATAAAAGCACGCCACCACGCACATGAAGAATTTCAAATAAACAAAGAGAGAGAGTTGAAATAGTACCTGTAGTTGATGAAAGATGGAGAGGGAAGAAGGAAGGAAGCTGCCATTGAAAGAACTCTCAAGTTTTGAAGGACGATAGTGCAGTGGCCAGTGAGTGAGTGAGTGAGTGAGTGAGTGAGTTAACTCGACTAGTCATAGATTTTCCATGTTTGGGCTTGGGATTGAGCCCAATTAGCAATCCAAAATTTGACAATTATATTGTTTTCGTTTCGTTTCATTTCATTTCATTTCTTTTCTTTTTTAAAAATCAAATTACAGCTATTACCGAGTCAAAATTAGGGATGGCAATGGGGCCGATTTGGGGAGAGGAGGCCTTCCTCGCATCTCACCCCATTTATTTTTAAGAACTCATCCCCTCATAAAACTCTACCATAGGTAGATTTGGTTGGGGGGTGTAGCATGGGGAATGTTTTCCCCATCCCTACCCATTTACTCAAAACACTATTAAAAATCATCTCATAAACTTAGATATTATTAAAGTAATAAACTTGAAAAAAAAAAGTGTTGTTATTTAACTTTTAATTTTAATAGTTATTAGATAATGAAACTTACTGTTTGTCCTTTTGTGGCTAAGAATGAAGCAACGAATGATGAATGTTGAGTTGGTTGAGGATTAGAGTTGCAGTTAGCGGCTACGGTTTTTTAACAGCATTTTATTTTGTCATTTTATGTTAAATAACAGTGAAGATATGTAAATTTAGGGTTAATGTACTTTTATACATATTTCTTTTCTTTGAAACTACATAATTTAACTAAGTTTTGTATAAAACTCATCCCTACCCTGTACCCATTGCAGATTGTACTATTTATCTTCATTCCTGCCCCACACTCACCAAATTGAAATCTATTTCCATCCCAAAAGTATGGGTCCCCACGGAGCCCTGGTGACCCTGTTCCATTGGTTAATTTTACCATCCCTAGTCAAAATCAAGATTCTTTCGAGACGTATTGAGATCTAGCGTTATTACTATAATAAATTAAGTACATAATTGTATATGAGTTATAAATTAGGAATATTTTGACAAACTTCTCCAAAATTTTTAGTTTATTAGGAATATTGTATATGATTTTAATAATTTGAAAATCAACAAGGTGAGGTTGGTTCAGTGATAAGCCCCTCATAACTACATCCAAGAGATTGTGGGTTTGAGTCATGCTCCCTCTCTTAGTCCCGAAATATTACTAAATTTGTTTAAGTGAAAACTCAAGTAGACGACACTGTTTAAATACCAGTACAAATCCGTAAACCACCACAACATTACAATCTATAACCTCATAACACTTGCTTTTATCAAAAATCATTATGTAAATTTAAGCTTAATTAAATGCAAAAGTCATTTACAGTTGAATTTGGGAAGGGTATGTGACAATTAGTTACCGAGGTCTAGAAAGCTCCATGGCTTCGATGACAAATGTCACTATACGCGCGGATACGTTGCCGGATAGAACATAAACAAACACAATAACAAAGAAAAGGTAAGATGAAGAGAATTAATTAAATCCAATCACACACAATACAAGAACTTATGTGGAAACCCAAATCAGGGAAAAAAACCACGGCTGTCAGGAAGACAAAAGAAAGTTTCAATATGTAGTAAATTGTTACAACCACACACTCAGGATCTCTCTCTAAATAATACCCCAAACCCAATTACACCCAATGCTCACTTTGAGATCTCTATAGTATTTGCTATTTTGCTCCACTACTAATAACCTAGTTATTATGGTCTATTTATATGAATTATATGGAGTTTAAACTACCAAGGAAATCTATCTCCTAGACATACAAGATTTACTTGTTTCACATAAACTCTATTTCCTCTTATGATAAGTCTTCTTGTAAAGGAGAAATCCTTTTTCCCTTAGAACTCTAGAAACAACATATTTCCTCTTCCATGAATATTTCCTAATTCAACGCATGTTTGTGTTTGACTACGATTCAAGTTGCAGTTGGCCACCCGCTTCCTAAACCGTGTTGAACTTGATCATTCAGAAAACCGTGATCCATGCGCCACATCATCATCGACCGCTCGCCGCTGTGGAAGCTACAGCGCTTTTCACAACGGTGTCCACTGGAATTGGACCACTGTCGTTGCCATTGCACAGTATTCACAGCACTTAACAACCATTGCCATTACCGTTGTCAAAGCCACAGCGGTAGTGACAGCGGTAAGCGTTGTTCTTCGCTTTTACTGTTCGTCATGTCTTCCAAACCTCTCTTAAACATAACTTCATACTCTCAAACGCTCTTACGTCTCTAGGAAGTCTCCGCATTGGTAAATCGTGTTTTAGTAACCATTGGAATATTTAAACCATATCCAACAGATTCTTCATGGACATCACCATAGTTCCTAGAGAAGCTCATAATCCCTTGCCTCACCAATTCAGGTTGTTTCCAACTTGTGATTCTTCCATTCCAAATTGACCAACAAGTTCTTCAAGGACTTTCAAGACTTCTGAAATCTTTGGTCAGATGTTAGGGTTTGACCGAGTACATTACAGAGTCAGCTCTACCGCTTTTTCCAAATCTAATGCCTCAAAAGTCAAAACAATCCTTTAGATCCCCATCTACTACTCTTCCAGCCTATTCTCTTCATATAGGTTCTAACCTGCACAATTCATTTTTAAAAAATTTATAAAATAAACAAAGGGTAAACCTTGAGATAGTTCCAATTACTGTCAAAATGGTTTTTTCTAAGTGACAACATGAAGAATTAAGAATTTAATAGTGCACTATTTCAAAGAATTAACAATATCTAAATGGCTGCCAGCTTATTGCAACAATGCACGTTTCTTTTGGCCGTTCATATATATGTTCATACGCACTATTAAGCAGAGATGTAATGGACCATATTTAGGAGTATATATTTGTTTCTTAGGAAATTTTAATACTCTCAACAATCAATTAATATATAAAAACCTAAGAAGCACAGATACGGAAACGGACACGGGGACACGATATGACATGATACGGGATAAAGAAAATCTCCAAAAACTAAGATATGGACATAACAAGATACGTCATTTAAAATAATATATATATATATATTTATGATAGTTCTCCTAACATGTTGTCCTACCAACCACAGCCACGTGTTTTAATAAATTTAAATGTTTGTTAAGAAAAAATCTGCCTTTTTTTTTAAACATGTGGCTGTGTTATATATTAATTTTCCAATGAAGACTTTTTACGATGCACACTTTAAACACCGTTGATGAAATTGCATAGAATATATTGAATCTTGATTTGATTTTTTGTATTGATGGTGAAAACATTGAAATACATTTATGGAAAAAAAAAAATTAAAAAAATTTCGGGTGCAAGAACTAATTTTTTTCCGATTTTTTTAAAGATAAAACATTTAAAAATAAGGAAATACAAGAAAAAATAGTTCTCAAATCCAAAATATTTCCAAATTTTTACCAAATGTGTATTTTAATTTTCTTAGGATGCATACAAAAAATCTTATCGAAAAACATTTGATTACATGCAATTTCATCAAAGGTGCTTAAAGTGTGTATTGTAAAAGTCCTTATTGGAAAATTACTATATATATATATATATATATTGTCAAGACGATCTTACAATAGAAAGACTATATACAATAGAAAGACTATATATATATAGTCTTTCTATTGTAAGTTCGTCATGACAATAAATATATCATATATTAGGACAAAGGAGAAGTTTTGATAAGTGTATACATTTTAAGTCAAAGTATGTAAATCTAGTGGTCCACATTTTTCGTCATAATATATTTATTGTCAGGACGAACTGATAATAGAATATATATATACAATAATACTAAACATCCCACCTACAATCCCACCATTTCCATCCCAACACATGTGGCAGCTGATGTGTCACTTGATGAGTGGACACACATTAATTGATACTTATCACTCTTTCCCATGTATTCACTCACTAATTAATGTTTGTCCATTCACTAAGTGACACCTCAACTGCCACGTGTGTTGGGATGGAAATGGTGGGATTATAGGTGGGATTTGTAGCATTATTGATTTATATAATAGTTCTCTAAAATAGTTCTTCTATCATGTCATCCTGAAATTATAATTTTAGGACGATCAACAACAGTCACATGTTTTAATAAGTTCAAATGTTTGTTAAAAAATAAAAATCAGACTTTTATTTAAACGTGTGGCTGTGGTTGGTTGTCTTGAAATTATAATTTCAAGATGATCAACCACAACCACAACCACATGTTTTAATAAGTTCAAATGTTTGTTAAAAAAAAAATAAATTAGCCTTTTATTTAAACATATGGCTATGGTTGGTCGTCCTGAAATTATAATTTCATGACGACTTGATAGGAGAACTATCATATATATATATATAGGGCTGCCCTTGGGTGCAACGTTACATGATACAACATAGACAATTTGACCGTGATCATTTCTTCTTTGGCACAACCATATCAGCTAATATGTGATTGTATGTTCTAACATGCAATCACAATAATTTAATTATGTGATTACGTGCAATTCATATGCGATAACATTATATATATTTGTGATCATATGCAATCATATGTGATCATATAATGTTGCACCGAAGAATGGCCCATATATATATATATATGTTAGTCTATATTGGTTATTCCCAAGATGGGTCCAAATCTAATCCCATGGCCCTGGCCCATGAAGCCCAACCCAACACTAAGATTAATAACTGATGTAGCAGTTACAGATAACTGCCTATGCAGTTTTTACTGACACCACTTGTGCAGTATAAGAGTTTGTGTAGGACTCTATATACAGATGCTGCAAGTGCAAGTGTGCATTGGTATTACATGAAATACAAGTGTGTGTAGTAAGAAATACAGAAAGAGAGAGTAACAATAAGAGCGGGATTCTTATACTGTGACTAGAATTAGAGTTCCATATTTGGTGGCTCTTTCTAGACATGTGAAACATTTTGTAAATGATCTAAAACCAAAGAAAGGTACACATTCGGGTTACTTTCTTCTTATGTTTTTATGATGAGATTATTTACATTGGTATCGGAGCACTATTAAAATGTTTTCTAGTTTTGAAAAGAAATTATGTTATTTCTTTTTCACAAAATGAAAACAGATTTCTCTGTATTGAATGCATGGATCAATATTTTTTGAAAATATATGTTTTACTGTTATTTGAATGATGGCATGTAAAACTTATTGATGATTTTCAGGTTCATTACATGAACTACATATATATAGTTGATGCCATGTGATCTGCGTACTTATGTTGTTAAATGCCATGAAGTTGCCATTTTTTTCTTGGACATTAATGAATTCATATATATGTTTTACTGTAATTTTAAGGATTGTATGTGTAGAACTATTTTTTACGTTTCGAATTCATTAAAATTGCATGTTATATGCATATGATTCTATGTGAATTGTTTTATTTGTGTTATATGCCATGAAAACTTAAAAAAAAAATTCATATGAACATTAAGAAATAGAACCGAGACTTTAAGTAAGACGTAGATGGTCAAAATTGTCGTCAGTAGTTGCGATTCTAGTACCATTAGAAACTAGAGATCCCAAGTTTTCCAACGACACCAAAATCGCATAATTTGGTTTAGTAACGAGTGAGAGCGAAGCGATTGAAAACAAGGTCGGGAACAAAATTTTTCTTGAGGTTGAAGGTGATGAACAGTGCCACACGCTATTAGGGCGACGAGTGCAGTTCACCCCAGACTCATATTTCAAAACTAAGGGCATTAATGGAATTAAAATAACTTTTAGAGTCAGATGGTAGTTGTTTGGTGATCGTACAATTCTAGGAAGGTGGCACGTGGATTACACGCACCTCGGTGCGCATGAGTGAGCACGTAACAGTCTTGTGCTGTTGAAATTTGGACTACCCAGAATGTGACACGTGGCAGGGATGTGTTAATTGTGACACGTGGTCCAATCCCATTATGCCACATGGCAACGACGTGACGTATGGGAAACCGTCGATCGTTTTCAATGACTGAAGCAGTTTCCAGCGACGGTTACCGATGGCCAAAATAGTTACCAACATCGGTCATCGGTCGAACCGGTTTTCGATGTCGGTTCACCGGTTTTCGATGTCGGTTCACCGGCCAGACTGGTTTCCGATGCCATTTTCTGATGATCGACCAAATATTTCGGTGAATTTTTTCAACGTTCCAAAACCGGTTTTCCGGCCACCGATGGCGATTTTCTAGCTAGAGAAAAAAATTAATTTTTAATTTTTAATTTTTTTTTATTAATTCCATTGATTAGTTTCACTCCAATGGGAGTTGAATATATACCCTATGAATTTTCTAAGTTCTCAATTTTACTAATAAATTATTAATGGTGTATGCTTTCATTTCTCTATAGATTGAGGAAATGAGCATCGAAAGCTCATCTGATTCAGTTGACCCTCAAGAGGAGTATTCACCAATGTCAATGGAGGAATATCCACCGCAATCGGTAGAAGATTATTCACCATTGTCGAATGAAATGTCCACAGAGGAAAATACTATTGAAGAGTATTCATTTGGGACACTTGAGGATGATGAAAGTCAGCAATCTCCAAGGATAGAGGTGGATGAATCATAAATTGAATGGGAACAGATTTTCCAAATGCTAAAGACTGAGTTCATAGAAAAACTAGAAAGTCATAAAATTGATTGTATCACTAGTTTAGTTTTTATGAACAGTTGTTAAGGTTTGGGGATCTCATTGTTTCTGAATGGCTTTGGATTGATGGTGAGATAGAGTTTATATGGAAAGACATAGTTCACACCCTCTTTAAGGTTAGTGGTGTCAAAACAGGCCGGCCCGGGCTCATTGGCCTAATGGGCCATGCCAGGCACAGTCTGTTAGGAAGACTGGTTGTGCCGGGCCAGCCTGTTTGAAGGGAAGGTGGGCCCGGCCTGGGCACATGGCCTGTGCGGGGGTATGCCAAGCAGGGCCTATGGTGGGCCAACTCGTTAAGGCCTTAATAGGCTAGGCCCAATGGGCTTTGATATTTTTTTTTTTAAAAAAAAATTGAAATTTTGAATTCTGGTGGGCCTTAACAAGCCAGTCTGTTAGGGCTTGCCAAAATTCTTTTTTTTTTTTTTTTTTTTTTTTTTTTTTAAATTAGCCCATAGGCCTGGCAGGCCGTTCCGAGCAGACCTATAGGCCGCACCACCTGGGCCCAGCATGGCACGCTGGCTTAACAGGCTTGGGCCTGGCCTGTTAAGCCGGTGTATCGGGCTGGCCCAAGCTCACGATCGAAACAGGCCAGGCCGGGCTGCCAGCCATGGCCTGGCCCATTTTGCCAGCAATACTTAAGGTCCTACCAGAATAGCTACGACAACATAATTATGTAATGCTAACATTGCTAGAAGTAGATGTGCTTACCACCTTTAATGAAGCAGTAGAAGTCATTTTAGATTATGAAGATCACCGAGTGTCTGACAACTGTAGAAAGCATATGGCTTTGAGCTTAGGTAGTAGTTTGAAGACACATAGGCATTATGATTCTAATGTTGGGTGGTATGCAAAAGCTGCACTTAGAAGGTTTATGGTAGATGAGAATTATTGCCTATTCAAGAATGATATGCATAGTATCTTTGCACACTTTGAGAGAATCTTGCATGAAATCCGAGAGAGTTTTAGAATTACTGATTGAGATTGTGATTCTTAGGATGTATATAGTTTATAAATACTGCTAGTTTGTAAAAAACTTTTTATTATTAATGAAATGGGATGTTTGTGCACATGATTATGCAAAGTTTTATATAGTTGTACTTATTTAAAATGGGTGTTCTAAATTGTAAGAAACAATGTTAGAACTATTTTGCACAAAGACACTAATAAATATAAACTAATGAATGTTATGGACTTGGATGATGATCAGGGGCTTTGACTCTTATTTCGATTCCTATCCTAATATTCCTTTTGTTATATTTTTTATGTGTAAGTTTGCTGCATAGAATTGTGCTAAGTGTGAAATTATTAGAAAAACATGCTAGAATAACTATTAATTAGACTATGTATTAGATAAAATTTCAGGAAACGGCTTGTAAATCTAAGTCGATTATTGCTAAATTGAACAAGGGAGAAAAGCTTAATGGTGACAACTATGAGATGTGGCACGGGAAAGCTCAACTGATCCATGAAGAGCAAGAGGCTTTTGAAACTCTTACAAATACCATGGTTGAACCATCGAATGGTAGCACTACCCAATACAGCAGAGATATGGAAACATATCAAACCTGGAAGAGGAAGAATAGTCTAGCTCTTATAATGATACTGATCGGACTATTTTATACCTATTTTAGGTCCCCCATTTCCGATCGTTTGTCTCGTTTTCGAGCGTATTTTTGTATATAATGTTTTGTTTGAGCCTTGTGTAGGTACATATTCCCTACAATAAGGTTTTGAGCTTAAAGATTAGTTTGGGAGGCAAAACGAGCCAAAAATGGAAAAAATTGTATATGCTCATGCAGAATGTACAACTTGTGGGGGTCATATCTTCCTGTTCAACCACACTGATATCTTTATATATTCGGAAAGCCCCGGAAGTCTAGTTTCCAGAACATTTTACGGATTGTGATTCCGAGCTTTCTACAGGAAGTTATGCCCATTTCCGTAACGGTGCGCGATGCTGAAATGTTGAAATGCTGTCAGGTCTAAACGGCTACTTCAAACGGCGGCCAGGCCGCCGAACCAAACCGCCGAATCACTCCAGAAAGTCGTTTTTTGGGCGAATTTCAAGGACTGTTTCGTCCTTTCACCCTAACCTTCAGCCCTAACCTCCCAACACTATATATACACCTTATTCTCTTCTCTCCCAAGAGAATCCACTCCCCACACACTACCTCACACTTCTTCTTCTTCATCTTCTTCCACACCAAAAGAGAGAGAGAAGCTTTCAAGGGCATCCATGGAGGTTTTTCCTCCATGGATGCCTTCCATTTCATCTTCTACCCATCATCCACCCATTTAGGAGTAGATTGCAAGGAGAAAGGAGGGTCTTTGGACTAATTTCGAGCTAGGGTTCATGGAGGACTTGGAGGAGGTTTTCTTCAAGGGTTGTCTCCTTTAACTCATCTCTTTGTATTTCTTGTTTTCTTAAATGTGTAATCCCCACTTGGGAATATTTGTAAACCTATATTTGTGCTCAATATATATGTTGGTTGTTTTTATATCTAATTTGTGTTTTGATTCATTCTTGATTGTTATTGAATATATCTCTATCTTGAAATGCTTGTGTATGGAGATTGGAAATTAATATGTATTCATTGATGGGATTAGGAGTAGATTAATGTAAATTAGGAGTAGTTGTAATCAAATATCCCATTTTGTGTTTGTATGTTGATGGAAGGTCAAAATTACATGTCATGAATGGGTTTGAGTGACTTAGAGTTAGGATTGTGACTTTGGAGGGGCTCTCCGGGCATAGTCTTGGCTAATTAGCTAAGAAGAGTGGGTGAACCTATAAATTGCCATATTAGAAGGGTTTGGTTCATTGTTCTTGTTAACAATTGGACTTTAGCTATTTCTCACTCTAGGGGCTCTAGGTGAGTCATGGTTAGAGTTACAATTATTGGTCTTTGGCTATCTCTCATGCTAGGGGCTCTAGGTGAGTTATGGTTGGAGATGCAATCACTCTTTCTACATTCATTGTACCTAACGTTGCCATTTTACATTACCGTGTTAATATTGGGACTCAATTTAGCATTGGTTTGTAGAATCGGTTCACATATGTTGGTTGCGGTTTCGTGTTTGAGAGGTTCTTAACACACTCTTCGACCGTTAGCTTTATGAATGGGTATAAATCGGATCGAGGCAAGAACGAACCCTTAACTAAATTGGATGCACTTAATGCCTAACAACCAACTATTTGTGCACTTATGTATGGTGAACTTGTTGAACCTTGTGTGACCATTTTCATGCATCTCTCCTATCCACCATTTTATTTATCACTTTAAACACCACTCTCACCATTCCATATTCTCTTTGTTTTTATTTATTTTCATTTCCATTCTCTACTAACACACACACCGCATTGTACATACATTTCACACACACCATTCTCACCTTTTCGCATTCTATTTACATGCTTATAATAAACACTAGAACTTGAAATGGTTGACGAATCACACCTCCATGCGGAACGATACCCTCGCTTGCCGCTTTACTAGTCTTTTGCTAGTTTAGAGCACATTGCGTAGGAAACCCCTTTTACAAACGAAAAAATCTTTTGATCCTCGCGATTCTTTCAACGACGGAAAAGGCGAGTATCAGATACTGAGCAATATGATTGATGCTCTCATGTGTGAATATGAAGGGTTTGACACTACGCAAGACATGTGGATTGTGTTGAAAGACAAGTTTAGTGGTACTTCTACTACCAAGTTTCGGAGACTTACAATTAAGTTTGACACCTACAAGAAGCTCCAGAATCATGATATAAGGCAGCACCTGAGAGAGATGTCAAACATGATACATGAATTTGAAGTCTACAAGTCATACCTTAACTAATGAACAGCAAATCCAAGTAGTGATCCGGTCTCTTCCTAATAGTTGGGAAAATTCAACATGACCCACAATGATAATATCAAGACTTTTGATAATATATCACGTCATGTTGAACTAGAAGATAAGCGCCTAGAGGCAGCTAAGGCTTCCGATTAGCTTTACATGGCTAAATCTAGCAAGAGCAAGGTTAAGAGCTTTATGCGCAATGGAAAGAAAGGGAACTTCCAAAAGGGAAAAGGGAAGGGTCCTAAAGAGAACTTTAAGAAAAGTGAGACTGGATATCAGAAAAGGGGCAAGAGTGCTGGATTCAAGAAGGATAAAGCCAAATTAAAGTGTTATAATTGTGGAAAATTAGGTCATTTTGCTCATGAGTGCAATGAGCCGAAAAATGTATGACCCAATTCAATAACTGATAACTATGCTTTGGTTTCTAATTTTGTTTTACTCATTGAATCTCGTCCTTTGTGGACTGTAGACTCAAGAGCCACATATCATGTAGCTAGAGACAGAGCAGCGTTCGTAGAATATCATCGGATCAATCAGGGGACTAGATGGATTTACGTGGGGAACAACTCTAGAGTTGAAGTGAAGGGTATTAGCACTTACAAATTGATGACGCATGGTGGTCAAGTACTTTATCTCCATGATGTTTTATATGCTCCTAAAATTTGACGAAATTTAGTTTCAGTTATTCTTCTTCTAAGTTTAGGTTATGAACTAAACTTTTATAATGTTTGTATGGATATTGTTTTAAACTATGTTTGTGTTGGTACTGGATATTTATTGAATAGTTTTATTGTATTAAATACCGAGTTAGACGGTTTTAATTACAGTAATTGTTGTTTTTCATTAATTGCTTCCGCTAATGATATCAGTGTTGATGTGAACATTTGGCATGTTAGACTAGGTCATATTGGCCAAGATAGGATGAGCATATTGGCTAGAGAAGGGCTCTTAGGTTCATTTAATAAGATATAATTACCTATTTGTGAAAATTGTCTGGCTGGAAAAACAACTAGAAAACCATTTGGAAAAGGAATTAGGACTGAAAATCTATTACAATTAATTCACTCTAATATTTGTGGTCCAATGAGTGTAAAGGCAAGGTATGGTGCCTCATATTTTATTACATTCATAGATGACTTTACTTGTTTTGGTCATGTCTATTTGATTTCTCACAAGTCTGAAGCATTGGATTGTTTCAAATTATACTTGAACTTAGTAGAGAATCAATTAGATAAAAGGGTTAAAGCATTATGTACTGACAAGGGATGTGAATACCTTTCAAATCAGTTCAAAAAATTGTGTGATAAAAAGGGTATACAAAGACAATTAACTATTCCTAAGACTCCGCAACAAAATGGTATAACATAAAGGAGGAATAGAACATTACTTGAAATGGTTAGGTATATAATGGTGCAAGCAAATCTCCCAGTGCATTATTGGGGAAATGCCTTGTTAACTGCCACATATGTATTAACCGAGTTCCTATGAAGTCAGTTACTTCCACACCTTATGAGTTATGGACAGATAGAAAACCTAACTGAACTTATCTACGACCTTGAGGGTGCGCAGGTTACGTACATGATCCATCCAACAAGTATGGAAAATTGGGTGCAAGAGGAAAGAAATGTATCTTTGTTAGATACTTTGAGCATTCAAAAGGATATGTACTCATAGGTGAAAACTCGGATGGAAGTGTGATTGAAGTAGAATCATGAGATGTAAATTTTTAGAGAGTGAATTTCTTAAACGAGGTAAAGTTGATAGAGATATTCGATTCTATGAATTGGATGATCTAATCATGAATTGGATGATCTAATCGAGGATTCAAATCTAAACACTCCATTAAAAGTTAATTCGGATCTATCAGGGCCTTATGTCCCTAGTGGGAGTGATACTCTATTTGAAGTAAATATAGATATACCTGGACCTTCTATCCTTAGTACTCTAGTAAGAGTAATGAAGCTGTTGATACAAGATTTTTAGATTTACCTACTCGTATAAGCAACCGTGGAACTGTCCCTCGTCGTCGTTTTGAGATTGAAGGGGAAGCGTTTATGGTTGCTTCATATGATGCTGATGAGCCTAAAAATATAAATAACGCTCTCAAATCACCCGACAAGGAACTATGGATAAAAGCCATGTAAGAGGAGATGGATTCAATGAAAAGTAATAATGTCCAGGACTTGGTTAACTTACCGTTGGGAAGAAAAGCCATTGGAAATAAATGAGTTCTTCGCATAAAACGAAATACGGATGGCACATTAGAGAGATATAAGATGTGTTTAGTCATAAAAGGTTATACCCAACAAGAGGGTATTGATTATAAAGAAACTTTTTCCCCTGTGGTTAGGTTTGCTTCAATATGCCTTATTCTAGCAATCGTCGCACATATGGACCTAGAATTACATCAAATAGATGTAAAAATAGCATTTCTTAATGGAGAACTGGATGAAGAAATTTACATTGAACAGCCAATAAATTTTGTTTCAAAAGGCAATAAGCACAACGTGTGCAAGCTCAAAAGTTCAATATATGGTTTGAAACAATCTTCCAGACAATGGTACCTACGGTTTCATTAGGCTATTGTGTCTTATGGGTTCCAAATGGTTGAAGAGGACCATTGTGTGTACATAAAACAGGATAAAGATAAGTATGTGATGCTATCTTTATATGTGGATGATATTTTATTGGCTAGAAACTGTAAAGAGTATATGTTGCCATTAAGAAATGGTTGTCTTCAAATTTTGAGATGAAGGACATGGGTGAGGCTGCCTATATATTAAGAGTCAAAATTACAAGAGATCGTTCGAAGAAACTACTTGCTGTGTCGCAAGAGCCTTATATAAGGAAAATTCTTAAACGTTTTAACACGGCTGATTGTAAGCCTATGAATACACCCATATCAAAAGGACAAACTCTTTGTCTTGACACATGTCCTAAAACTACACAAGAACTTGACAGTATGAAAAATGTTTCTAATTCGAGTGTTATCGGCAATCTCATGTATATGTGTACAAGACCTGATATTCACTATACAGTAAGATTCGTAAGTAGATATCAATTCAATCCTTGACGGAAGCATTGGATTACCATGAATTTTTTTTTGGCATATCTTAAAGGTACAACATATTACTTCATTTGTTACCAAGGTGGAGATTTATATCTCATTGGATATACATATGCCGACTAGGGAGGCGATTTGGATGAGCGAAAATCTACATCAGGATATGCATTCCTACTCAGTAAAGGTGCTATCTCTTGGAGTAGCAAGAAACAGGCATGTATTGTTCTATCAACAATGGAGGCCAAATTTGTGGCTTGTTCGGCAACAGTACAAGAAGCCGTCTGGCTTAAGAGATTTTTAGAAGATCTAGATGTCTCTAAGGGCATGGGAAAGCCAGTAACTATTTACTGTGATAGTCAAACAGCGATTGCTTACACTAAAGACTCCAAATATCATAGTAAATCCAAACACATAAAGACAAAATACAATTTTGTTAGAGACATCGTATCGAAGAAATAAGTAATGATTCAATACATTTCAACCCATGAGATAGTAGCTGATCCTCTCACTAAAGCTTTGACTAGAGATGTCTATGAGTCCTGTAAGGATTCCCGGTTTTTGATTGACTTATTTCGTGTGCAAACCACATATTGGGGTTGTTTGTAAAGGGTAGCTTAAGTGATAGGTGTTCATGCTCAATGACCCTTCTCAAGACCTCAAGGTGGACAAGCACTCAAAGGTATATCTTGTGCTTACTTTCTTATTGAAGAGATTTAGTTGCACACACTCACTTGTAATGTTTGCATATGTATGCTTTACTTTTGTGTGCATTCTCTTCAAATGTCACTTTTCACACTAGCACATTGTTTGTCATATCTTGGTGTGTGTTTTATGTCGTGTAATTCGTTTCCCGAATATGTTCGGAAACGTCCGCGCTCGCACGATAATGTGCTTGGTTTTGCGTGAAGATCGCCTTCGGAGAATGCCCTTGGCTTCTCCTTTGGTTTCACCATCATTGGTGAAACGGCGGTTTGATCGGCGGCCATTGACCGCCGAATGAAACCGCCGTTTGATTCCAGAAAGCTCTGGATTGAATCTGCGGTTACGATCGGCGGTCAGGCCGTCGAATCGAAACCGCCGAATTGACCTGATGCATTTATTATTCTCGGGTTTGATTCTGCGGTTTAATCGGCGGCCTGGCCGCCGAATTGAAACCGTCGAATTAGATATTTTAGGTCGGTTTCATTTTGGGTTTTGATCGGCGGTTTCGCTTGACCGCCGAATCTGGTCGCCGAATGAACCCCTGCTTCTCGGATTCAATTCGGCGGTTACATTCTGCGGCCACGACCGCAGAATGAAACCGCCGATCGGTGATTTTAAGGGCATTTTGGTCTTTTCACTTGCCCTGTTCTTGATGCCTATAAATATCATACTTTCTCATTTCTCTAACTCAGTTCTCTGACTCAAAAGAACCCTAAACTTGAAAGAGAGATTTTTGAGAGAAAATCAAATCAAGAACTCATTTTTATACACTCAAATTATACACATATGCATCAAAGATCATCTAAGCATTTTCTAGCATAGTTAGTTTGCTTAGTTGAGTGAGTATTGGTCATCACACATCCCTTGGTATGTTCTTCACTTTTATCATTGATATTTAGTGATTTATTTATCAAGACATCTCTTTTATTATTTGAATGATCTTAGATTAATATCTTATATTCAAAATAGAGATTGTTTGTGATGACATGATTGAGTGTTGTTTTGTGATAGCTATCTAGGTTTTTATAATCTATTGTTAGCTAAGCTATTTGACATGTCATTTAGCTATTGATATCTAGGATTGTTTTTATTGACATATTATCATCCTAGATAAGCATATAGGGTTGCCTAGCTCTTATTGCATTTATTGAGTATTGTTGAATATTCACATAGGTTGTATTATCTCTTCATTGAGAATTTAAGTCTTGTTGGCTAAGGTTGCTTAGGCCACAAGCAAGATGGACTAGAGCCACTTTTAAAGGCCCGCGTGGTAGAAGTGGGGGGTTACAGACCGGAGTGTTAGACGAGGTCTACATAGGTTGTAAACTTCATTTCAATTAGTGGATTTCGAGGTTCAAGTGTGGCGCACTAAACAGCCCGTGGTTTTTTCCCAGTGGTTGGGTTTTCCACGTATACATCAAGTGTCATTTATAATTCTGCACCATATTACACTTGTTGTTTTTATATTGTCTATTAGGGGCATTTTCGGAATATTGACCTTAAACGAAAATTGGGTGAAAATTAGTTAAAATCTATTCACCCCCCCCCCCCCCCCCCCCTCCCCTCTAGATTGATATTGTATACACACCGTGTTAATTTGTGATCTTTCAAGTCCAAATATCATAGTAAATCCAAACACATAAAGACAAAATACAATTTTGTCAGAGACATCGTATCGAAGAAATAAGTAATGATTCAATACATTTCAACCCATGAGATAGTAGCTGATCCTCTCACTAAAGCTTTGACTAGAGATGTCTATGAGTCACATGCTAACTCATTAGTGTTGCATATATTGTAAATGATAGATTGAATCATTATACTGAACAATGTTATTATAGTTATGAATATAATTGATTTCTATTTGAAATCTTACTATCATGTTATATTTCACACATGAATTATTTTTATAAAATGTCGTCAGGTTGAGACAGGCATTCTTACACGTGTTGTCGCCTCAGTTGTTTAGAAAAACAGGTTGAGATAAGACACATATATGATAGAGAATATGTGAGAAATATTCTAAAAGGAGCTGATATATATGATAATGTCGCCTTTACTATGTCAAGATAAGGTTCTTAACAAATATACATATATTCGATCATGATAGACCCCATTATCATTGATATCTAATTTAGCTGGATGTGAGATCTTAATGTTGCACTAAAGAGTGACAAGCTTTTAAGAACTCGGGTTAGTCATAGAATGTGTGACTAAACTAAGATTTGTACAGTGAATTAAAGAAAGACATAGTCATTCCCGTTTAGAATGAAAATCACTGTAACACGTGTTTCATACCTCATGTGCTATTTGTGACCAATGTGGAAAATGAGAGAATGAATCCCTACTTCTCCATTGTGTAAGTTCCACTAATGTTGTATAACACTTCAAATGATGTCCTTATAACCATTCACTTTGTCTTGAAGTGATAGAATAGTGTTAGCACCTTTAGCGTGTTATTTCTATGGCTTTGATAATATAGCCTATGGGACATGTCTAAGATAGCAGCTGTTTTTGAGACTAAGAGACTAAAATAGAATAGGAAGATTAAAATTTTTATTTTTATTTTTATTTTTTTATCTTACTTATGTATTCACTGGCTAGCCAATTGCATTTGGAGATACAATTGTGAATACATGAAATGTAATAAAGTCAAACATATCTTCTTAAGGGATTAAGTATGCTTTGGACTGATAAAAATTTATGAAATTAAATCTACGACACAACAATGAATAGCATTTTATCTCTTGTAAATAAAGAGTTTGCAATTGAGATTTCAGAACTCCTTATTTTTACACTGATTGTTCATAGGTCACACAATATATTTGTCTGTATGAATACTCTTATACGATTTTATGATGATGTCATAATTATATTCTCTCTCATGAAGCTATGTTAGACCCACTTGTGCGAGTATGAGATGTTAGTCTATAATGGGTATACCCAAGAAGGGTCCAAACCCAATCCCATGACCTTGGCCCATGAAGCCCAACCCACACTAAGGTTAATAACTACTGTAGCAATTATTTGTAGATAACCGCTTGCCTGTGCAGTTTTTCCTGACACCACTTTTGTAGTATAAGAGTTTGTGTAGGACTCTATATACAAATGCTGCAAGTGCAAATGTGCATTGGTATTACGTGAAATACAAGTGTGTGCAGTAAGAAATACAGAAAGAGAGAGTAACAATAAAAGCAGGATTCTTAAACTGTGATTATGTTATAATATATGTGGCTTTTACCAAATGCAAAATATCACTTTAATATCTCCCAAAATATCACCAAATATCTTCCATAATATCACCAAAATATCTCCTTTAATATCTCTCATAATATCACCAAATATCTTCCCCTACACCACTTCACCGCCTCTCTCACTCCCACTTGCCTATCTCTCTTTAATTCAATCCCACTTGACTCTCTCTTTATTTGCCTATATATATGTGCTCTCTCTCTCTCTTGTAAAAGGTTGGTTCAACTGATATCAATACAAAAGGCTATTAGCTCTCTCTCCATATCTCGTCTCCCTTCTCTCTTGTTTTAATTCTTCTCTCATCTCTCATATTTTATTTCATCTATTATTTATTAATTTATAACACGTTATCAGCACTATCGTATGTAAGTAAAAAGTATCTCCAGGTGAGTGATTTATTTACGGCTTGATATTCGTGTATATAAGTAAAAGGGATCCCTGATGGGTGATTTACTTTAAATCTTAATATTCTGGATCTGTATATATTTTGTATACAAAATGGCTTTTCCGTTAACGGAACATATATATAGTCCTGAATTTATTTTCTCTAAATCTCAATATTCTGGATCTATATATATTTCGTATACAAAATGGTTGTGCCGTTAACGGAACATATATATATAGTCCTGAATTTATTTTCTCTAAATCTCAATTTTCTCTAAATCTCAATATTCTGGATCTATATATATTTCGTATATAAAATGGCTTTGCCGTTAACTGAACATATATATATAGTCCTGAATTTATTTTCTCTAAATCTCAATTTTCTCTAAATCTCAATATTCTGGATCTATATATATTTCGTATACAAAATGGCTGTGCCGTTAACGGAACATATATATATAGTCCTGAATTTATTTTCTCTAAATCTCAATATTCTGGATCTATATATATTTCGTATACAAAATGGATGTGCCGTTAACGGAACATATATATATATAGTCCTGAATTTATTTTCTCTAAATCTCAATTTTCTCTAAATCTCAATATTCTGGATCTATATATATTTCGTATACAAAATGGCTGTGCCGTTAACGGAACATATATATATAGTTCTGGATTTAATTTTTATGCACATGGCAGGTGAGCTCAGTTTCCTAGAACTGATTTTACAGGACATATATACCGTTCTGGAACTGTTATTTACAGGACATATATACCATTCTGGAACTGTTATTTACAGGACATATATACCGTCTTGGAACTGTTTATTTACGGAACATAACAGGTGAGCTTAGCCTCCTGGAATTGTTTATTTACAGGACATATATACCGTTCTGGAACTGTTCATTTTTCACAATATATGAGATTGGTTAGACCGACAAACCAGAACTTAAAGTTTCTGGAATTATGATATTTAAGTCGGCACGGTTTTGAAAACCGATGAAAAACTGGAATTCTTGATCCAGTGTCATATTCATGAATGACGTAGTTCCTTATTTGGAACCTGGGGTTTCAAATCCACTCATAATCTGAATTTTTCTTGATTATAATTATATATGAACTTACAATTCATGATCGAATCGGAAGTTCGAAAAATCATTATGATCCATGATTTTATTTTATCTCATATATATAAAGTGATATGTTTACATATCATTTATTTGAGAAAAATGATTTACACATCCAACAGGATGTTATGATTATCGTAAAAGGGATTTAAGATCCTAAACGAATAATGAAATTAGAATTAATATTTTATTCATTACATACACATCCAACATGATGATGTGAGTATCATAAAAAAAAAAAAAAAATGATTTAAGATCCTAATGTTTAATGAAATTGGAAATAATATCTTATCCATTTCATACATGCTTGATACTCATTAAGAGAAATATTTAGAGAATGATCTACACATCCAACAGGATGTTGTGAATATCATAAAAATAATTTAAGATCCTAACGTATAAATAAATTGGCAATAATATTTTTATCCATTTCATACACATCCAACAGGATGATGTGAGTATCACATAAAAGGATTTAAGATCCTAACGTATAATGAAACTGGATGTAATATTTTATCCATTTCATTCAAGTTTGATGCTCCTGGAGAGCAAAATTTAGAGTTGCTGAAAAAAGGAGAATTTTGAAATCAGTAGTCTACTTGACATTAGATGAACTTGATGAACATGTGAATGTGATGGGTGTTGGATAATCAGATCATCTGATTTAGTATCACCAAACCTCGATCTGAGTTTACTTCTGGGTTGGTGGGTTTTCAACCCAGACCCATCGCCTCCTTGGGTCAATGCCACCTCGTCGGTGGGCTTCGTCAGTTTTCGCACCAGCCGAGTGCGTTTTACGATGACGATAAATGATCGTTGGTCATGACTCATGATCTGGTCTAGATCGGTCACAGAGCTTGTTTTTACTCTGGGCTACTTTTGGAGAATTCGATATTTTTTGTTATGGACTGTTTTGTAATAATTTTGGGCCATTTTGTAATTTTGACAAAATTTTGGATCAATTTATAATTACCAAAATTTATTGGCCCAATTTGCAATTTTCAAAAGTTTTAGGGCTAATTTATAATTAATAAAAATTTTGAGGGACCTTTTCGTAATTTTACAAAATCAGGGGCAACTTTGTAATTTCATTTATATATATTTAAAAAAAAAAAAAAAAAAAAAAAAAAGGAGGGGGGATTATTATCATTTCACATGAGATATAAAATGACATTACAAATAATGTCCATAAAATTCCTAGAAGGAAAAATATATGTCTTGCTGAGAGTTCAACGACTTATATAATTCTGCAGAGTCAGAAATTTTTTATGAATTCGACTTTGCTGAGAGCAAATGTTATTAATGTATTAGGTCCAACGGATTTGATAGAAAGCTCTGGAAGAGCCATGATATTGTTATCAAACAATACTAAATTATATATCAGGTCCAACATATCAAATAGAAAGCTCTGGAAGAGCCACGATGTTGTTATCAAACAATTCTCAATTATGTATCAATGATATTTGATATTATTCAAAGAACAACATAAAGAAATATGCTTAGTTCAAAGCATTTAAAGTTAATACCAAATAAAATCTGGCGGATCTAATGGATCTGATTAAAGGCTCTAGAAGAGCCACAATCTTATTACCAGATGGTATTCAATTGTGTATCAATGATACTTTATATCATTCAAGCAGAACATAAATAAATCTGTTTAGATCAAAGATATATAACTTTATTAATGTCATATTGAGATCATTAATAATAATAATGTTGAATATCTGTGCATGATTCAAGCCAGAAGCTGATTATAGAAAAGCTGTGTTCTTTATCATCCAGATTATATTGTTGATCAGAAAAGGGATGTATGTGGATATATTCATCCACCAAATAAAACCATATCATTCTAAAGTTGGTTTTGAATCCCTATCATTCAAAGGGATATATGTGGACATATTCATCCACCAAAAGAACCCTTTCATTATTTTATGGTTCTAGTTGATACATCTATGAGATGATCACATGTTTGTGTGTTATCAAACATCTCTAGTTGAGATAGATGTACAACATCCAGTTTTCACATATACACATAATCAGAATGGATGAGTGGAATCAATTATCAAAATGTCTCCAGGTAATTACGAAAATTTTTATTATTCATTTACCAATTTTTATATTCGACATTCTATGTTACATGTTGATGCAGTCATCTATGTCTCACTACTTATAATCATTATTTACCATTACAACTTGTAATTGGTCATGGACTTGCTCACATTTTTAAGATATTTGATTGTGTAGTATATCTCCTTATTTCATTTCTGGCATGATCTAAGATAAGAATCTATATCATTATGAGATTAATATTGATTTTGATTAATCTCTATTAGATCATTTAAACTTCTGAGAGTTTATATTTTTACGCACAATCTGTATATTATCATATTGATTAAATTCCAAATGGGAAGTTTCTCCAGAAAGAGTAAATGAAAAGTTACTCTTATATAAAACAGAGATACCAGTTCGGTTCTCTATATATAAATGTGTCTCATTTCAATCTTTGTATCACTCAAATACGAAAGATAATTGATCATTAGATAATTATTAATTTGTTACTTGATATATTAAAGGTAACAAGATTTATAAGTTGCCATCTCATAAACCCCAGCCGGGTGATTGTTTCTAAAGAATGATCTGAGTAAAAAGCAACAAATAAATCATCTGATACATATTATAATTCATAAGCTTATGAACCTTTTGAAAGGTATTATTATCAGGATCCTAATGTAAGTAAAACTCGAGTTATAAATAAATTCACTTTCTCTAAATCAACTCTGTAAGAGTCTGATATATCTAATGAGACACAAGTCTATGAAAAGACTAAATTCATTGAAATGGAAGAAATCTCAACAGAGATACAAGTATATTGAAATTGAGAAAATTTCTATACGAGTCTATGAAATGACTAAATCCATTGAAATGGAAGAAATCTCAACAGAGATTCAAATATATTGAAATTGAGAAAATTTCTATAAATCATATAAGAGAAATGTGGAATTTTTATTTTTATACACTATAGCGCTACTGAAATTATAAATGATAATTATGATATTCATAATATCAATGATTGTATACAAAAGGCATGATTGGCCTAAGTGAAAGAAGCAATTCAAGAAGAATTGACTTCATATGCCAAACATAAAGTATTTAGACCAATAGTACTCCAAACACCTGGAGATGTCAAACTAGTTGGATACTAATGGGTCTTTATACGGAAAACGTAATGAGAAAAACGAGATCGTGAGATATGAGACACGACTCGTAGTACAAGGTTTTTCACAGAAACTTGGTATTCAATAGTGATGAATACAATTACGTTTCGAATTTTTGATAAATTTGGCTGCCTTTACAAGGCTTGAAATACGTCCTCTAGACGTAGTAATCATTTATCTATATGATTCACTCAATGCAGATATTTATAATCCTGGAAGGATTTAAAATGCTAGAAGCATGTAAATCGAGATCTCGTAATCTGTATTTGATGAACATATAAAAATCCTTATATGGATTAAGAACAATCTGGACAGATGTGGTATAATCGTCTCATTGAATATCTGATAAAATAAAGGTATAATAATTATATTATATACCCAAGTGTCTTCGCAAAGAAATCAGAATCCGAAAATACTATATTCACAACATGTGTTGATGATATGAATTTAATTGGAGCTCCTGGAGAGCTCTTGAAAACTCTTGAATTTTTGGAAAATGAGTTTAAAAATAAAAGAACTTTTATCAGGGGGAGCGTCCCATCAGGGGGAGCATATCAAATGAAGTATATTAATTATATTGGGGCATATGTGCATTGTACTCTTTTCCTTACAATCAGGTTTTCGTTCCATTGGGTTTTCCTGATAAGGTTTTAATGAGGCAATTCTCTACGCACACCCAAAAATCATTTGATCCACAAAATCATCATAAATATTACATTGGTTCAATATATCATCGTATATATGTTATCTTGATCAAAAATATCATTGTAAATATTACTTTTATCTTGCTAATCATCGTATATATATTACCTTGATCCAAAAGATCATCATAAATATTACTTTGATCCGACAGATCAATGGATATATTTGCTCAGGTTTTTATCCCACTGGGTTTTTCCCAGCAAAGTATAATTATGAGAAATGTTTTGAAGAAAGCATTAACTATTAACATATTTGCATTGTACTCTTTTTCCCTTCGATCAGGTTTTGTCCCATTGGGTTTTCCTGACGAGGTTTTTAACGAGACAATCAAGAGGAGCAAAGATCTGAGCGGACATATGTGCACTATACTCTTTTTCCCTTCGATCAGGTTTTGTCCCACTGGGTTTTCCTGACAAGGTTTTTAACGAGATAGTTTTGAGAGCATCCAGCATCATTAGATCCAGGAGATTATTGTATATATTTTACTTAGTTTTTATCTCATTGAGTTTTTCCATAGAAGATTAATACATGTGGTATAAATCCAAGGGGGAGTGTTATAATATATGTGGCTTTTACCACATGCAAAATATCACTTTAATATCTCCCAAAATATCACCAAATATCTTCCATAATATCACCAAAATATCTCCTTTAATATCTCTCATAATATCACCAAATATCTTCCCCTACACCACTTCACCGCCTCTCTCACTCCCACTTGCCTATCTCTCTTTAATTCAATCCCACTTGACTCTCTCTTTATTTGCCTATATATATGTGCTCTCTCTCTCTTGTAAAAGGTTGGTTCAACTGATATCAATACAAAAGGCTATTAGCTCTCTCTCCATATCTCGTCTCCCTTCTCTCTTGTTTTAATTCTTCTCTCATCTCTCATATTTTATTTCATCTATTATTTATTAATTTATAACAGATTAGAGTTAGAGTTCTATATTTGGTGGCTCTTTTCAGACCTATGAAACATTTTATAATTGATCCAGAACCGAAGAAAGGTACACATTCTGGTTACTTTCTTCTTACATTATATATGATAACATATTACAAAAATCCAAATAAACCATAAGTCACATAAAAGTTATAACATATTACAAAAGTCCAAATAAAACATAAAAAATAAACTCATAAAAGTCTTAATTCCTAAATCCTAATTAGCTTCATTCATCATTCACATTGTCAACGGAACTAAATAACATAGTCTCTAACTCTGGTTCATCAAGGAAAAGGTCTGCAATCTCGAGAACCCCAGCATCCTCCAACGCCATGGAATCAAAACCATCCCCTCCAACATCCCATAATTGAGACACACATTCTTTGTAGTTTGGAGATCTCTTCGATAGAAGACGAAGATTACTATGCACAAATACCAAATTTTCAGCTCTTTATGGTGTCATCTTGTTCCTATTTATAAAGTGTATGAAATTATAGTTGCTCCAATTTCTTCACAACATGAGAATGAACAAGGTTGTCAAAGTAGCTTCAAAGCCATGGATCGAAGAGCTGGTGTGGAAGCTCCATGAATAATCCACTAGTTGACTAGAGCCATAAAAGCTCTATCATTTATAGAATAGCAACCTAAAAAATCTAGAAAACATGAAGTAAAAGCAGCATACCCCTCATTGACCTTTCTTCGCTCATTCTCACTACTAAAATATCTTTCAATACATTTTTTTTTTCTTTTCATTGTAATCTCAAGGTCTTGGTATGGAGCAACACGATCGAGAACCTCATTAAGCCATTGTTCGCTAAGGTATGCCCGTGTTGGCCATCTGAATCATCTCATATATGGGAGATGTAAAGCTAAATATATAATAAAAGTCAACCCAAAAGTATTCATATAATATTTTTTTCCTTAACAACTCTTGCCTTTTCCACGTCATCTTCTTTATACACATCTCATCTTTCACTTATCACCATTTGCTCTAACCCATGCTTTATTTGCTTCAATCTCTTAAGCATCATAATTGTAAAAGCAAACCGTGTTTGGCAACTAATAGCAACTTCAATTTGGAATGGTCATTAAACATGGACAATCTCATACTATGGTTTACAATAAATTTTTTTTATGAAAAAAACATCACTAGAAACATTAGAAATCCAACCACATTCTTCCATAATATCATCATACCTAGGATGTGACGATGGTGAACAAATTCTCCTCAAAGCAAGATTGAGTGTGTGGACTACACATGCTGTCCAAAAGATGTGTTAAAATCTTGATTCAACAAGAAGTCCCGTTGCCTTACAAACTGGGCATCATTAGTGATTACCTACACCACCTTTTTAGGACCAATCTCTCAAATGGCATCAATAAGCAAACTAGAAATGAAGAACTTGTCCTTTTGCTTTCCTTCATAATTTATAGCCTTCAAGAACATTGGTCTACTTTCACAAACAACCATAATGTTAATTAGGGGTCTTCTTTGAGAATCTGACCATCCATCACGGCATATAGTTACACCCTTTTTTTTTTCCAAGTACCCTTGCTAGCTTTAACCTAGGAAGCACCGATTTGGATACGGATACATCAATACGGTGTTTTCCCAAAAAAATGACACATGTACGTTTAGGATATATATATATATATATGTATATAGGAATTAACATCTTTAAATAACAACTGTCCCAAAAAATAATTTCATAGATAAAACCTAAAATTTAAAATAGTACCAGTCTAACAATAAAAATAAACAAAAAATACTATAACATTTTTAGATGTAACTGTTTCAACTTCAATTGTTTCTTCAACATCACCTCCATCAGCTTCTTTGTTATCATTAAAAATCACACTCTCTAACTCTGACTCATCTAGTGATAAATTAGCAACCTCAAGCAGCCTAACACCTTCAAGGGAATCAAATGAGTCTCCAACAATGTTCCACATTTTGGATTCTCCTCTTGAATAAAGATCGGATTTTATTGATAAAAGTCGCAGATTGCTATGGATGAAAACCAAATCTTTTGCGCGTTGTGAAGTCATTTTATTGCTTCTCACAGAGTGCACGAAAGAATAGGTGCTCCAATTTCTTTCAACACAAGATGAAGAAGAAGGTTGCACAAGAAGCTTCGAAGCAATGCTTTGAAACAGAGATGCATGTGAACCATGGAGCAGCCACCAAGTCTTTGGATCCGTGCCATATTGATTACTTATAGAATCACACTCACCGAACTCCCCTGACCTATCTATAAAACTTGCATACTCTATAGCTACTTTGTTGCATTCATCCAAGTTTGGAAAGTATTTTTTGAAGCATTTTACCCTTACTTTGGACACTTCAGGATCCTTGTAAAGAGAAACTCGTTTTGGGTCCTTATTTAGCCATTTATTAGAATAGTACCTAAATATTTTTAATAAATGTTAGTAACTTAGTAGTTTAGATAAACAAAAAAAAAAAAACAAAAAAATAGAAGTCCATAAATTTAAAAGTTACCTTGGATTTAAAGAGTGTGCCAAACAATGCAATAATGTATTGTTTTTGTTCCATTGATCAATAAGAATTTCATACACCATTTCATAAAAGATTGAAGACTCATCTTCTTTCTTCTTTCAATAGTATATATAACATTTTTCATATTTTCAATCATTGTGTCCCACATATTGAAAGTATACAAACAATGTTAAATTGCTTAAAGCGTACCTAGAAAGGGAAGGGGAGGGGGTAAGTAGGTTTTTATGCCTTTTTCAATCCTTTGAACAAACTTACGTTTGTCCCTTAAGGTTGCTTTACATAAAACACATAAACGAAACATTCATATATAGACAAGATAAATATTTTATCATTTAGGCATTGTCTACATATATCAATTAGCTGCATGAGGTATAATAGCACAAAAACACAATATCAAAGAATAATTTGTATATCAATATTGTTCAATATATTACAGGAATGAGCAAATATGGCTATACATAAAGATAACTATATAAGAAAGAATTACAATTACAAATATGATTAAAGTGGATTGTCCTACAAATCACACTTTAATACTTTTTCAAATATACATCACAAGAGAATGATATCCAACAAGATAAACATACACGTATACAAAAATAAAGAGGTAGAGATAGAGACAACGGACACAAAGATTTTTACGTAGTAAACCTCCGAAGAGGAAACATCCATGGGTTGAATCCATAAGCACTGGCAAAGCAATCCACTATATAAAAAAGGACTACACACTGAAGGCTATCAACGCAATGATATCCACCTCAAGCTATCATCTCCTAATCTACCCTCGGGCTAGTGAACCATTAAGCTTACTCTATATTCAAGATGTGTCCTATACCTTTAGGAAACAACTTCCTATCCAAGGCTCTTAAGCCTCTAAGAAGATTTCATTGCTTAGCAATCTAGATCACAAAGATCTTAGTCAAGCTCCTCTAGCTCAATTATCCGGAGTACCAAACTCCTTGCTAAAACTTTTGCTTGGCTATCCGGAACTCATTCCTAGCTAAGTCTCCTTACTCAAATTAAAGTTTCACTCACTTTAACAAGAGACTTCAACCTTTCCACAAGGCAATGATCTAGGTGATGCAAATGATGCAAATCACAATCAATACAAAATAGAACATGTGATCAAGATATTCCATGGAACAACTAGACCTAAACATGTGAGAACACAAGAATAAAAGTCTGGATGCAAAAACATGAATTAAACCTAAAGCATGTGAAAACACCTAACACAAAAGCTCCTAGTTTCATTCATACAAATGACACTTGAATAAATCATAAACATGAAGCACATATTCAAGATGCTATAAACATACACATAAATGCTAGAAATATAAAATGTATTCAATAAATATTCTAGCAAAAGATTTAGAGTAAGGATATAATGATAAATCAATTAAATCCTAGATGTCTCTAAAAACACATACACAAGCATTAATCCTAAATATTATCAATCAAATGATCAAAGAACATTTCAAGGATTATTAATCATAAACTGATTCAATCAAGTCTCAAATAATCCTAGATATCAAACTAATCACAATACAACTCTCAATCATGTGAAAATCATAGAATCTAAGAAACTAGTTCACGTGTCTCTAATTAGATTTTTGATTAGGTTTGATTGTAAAGTTATCTTTCTCAATAGTATTCACCATACATATACATATATATAGCAGAAGAAACCCCAAGCAAATTGAAGGTTATAAAAGAAGAAATCACAAAGATATGAACACTACCTTGCAATCACGAGATGGTTCGGTTTTCTATGTAGAACCACTAGAAAAATTGATCAAAAAGCTACAAGACCACTTGGAATAGGTAAATAACTCAATTACAAACAATCTCCAACTTGAATCAACCAATTTTGACTTCGTATGAGAAAGTTATGGTGTTTGGAAGGTGAGAAAAAGTTGAGAGAATTCTGATGAGTTTTTCTAATTTTTTCTTCTTGGCAGCCCATGTGGGGCGCGTGTGCCACACGTGGATAGAGGGTTTTCCAAGCCGTGTGGCACACGACCTCCACACGTGGTGAGCCAAGCTTAGCCTTTGGCCTAGCTTGCTTCTCCCGCGCTCAACTCGCATTCTTCGGCCGTATCCGGGCCTCCAAACTCTGATTTTGAATCCGTATTTGGATTACAAAACGTGACTCCCTCACGCACAATGATGACTTTGAAACTTTGACAAAATGTTGAGAATTCATCTCGGAATACGACGACGAAAACAACTAAATGAATGAGAACGAAAAGTAGCGTAGCTACATTGTTTGGACTCGAAACCAAATGAATGAGTAACCGAAATGA
Organism: Acer campestre; assembly: GCA_954870605.1. Lineage (NCBI taxonomy): Eukaryota > Viridiplantae > Streptophyta > Magnoliopsida > Sapindales > Sapindaceae > Acer > Acer campestre. The sequence continues at coordinate 31,006,566 of OX940808.1, read as the reverse complement.
CCGGGACTCAATAAGGAATCATAAGAGATCATGTTCAAGTCCAAAAACAATAAAAAAAAATAAACAAATAAACGCAATGTCACACACATATGCCGTTTCCTAGACATAGTCCTAAAACATGCAGTTAACAATGTTTATCAATATAAATCTAATGCATGAGCATACATTACTAAGTGTGTGAAAGTGTTATATAAATGTTGTTCAACCATGTAGGGACACAGATGAATGCCATGTGTATGTGTGCCTATGCCTTGAAGAAGAATGAGGTCAACTTTACATTAGATATGCAATGTAGCACATTCCTCTTCGAAGACACCTTCTTGCATGATTTTGTGACCACGTCTTTCTTTGAAGTTTTGAATCATCATTATAAAACCGCTAATCAAATACAAGAAAAGCATTATTTTGATATAGAATATATGTCAAGACAAGCCAAAAACCTAACATATATCATACACCAAATGGAGGCAAGGACGATCTATGTCATAAATCCTAATCATGTCATAAATAAGATTTGTGAAAGATAGTATGAAATCTATAGAATCCCACCAAAACTCATTTAAAAAATTTTCCTTTACAAATCTTGCCTTCTCCACATCATATTCCCTATAGCAAGACCGATTGTCACTTATCACCATTAGTTGGAGACCACTTTTTATAAGCTTAAATCGTTTAAGCATAATAGTAACATAAGCAAAATGAGTTTTTGCCACATAAATTAACTTTAAGCTAACAAATTCGTTGAAAATTGCCAATCATATACCATGATTCATTATGAAATTCTTGATTTGTGAAAATCCTCTAGCAACATCTGTGATCTAATTACACTCCTTGTAAGTCAAATGATTGTTCTCTGTGTTAACTACCACATATATATTCTTCAGTGCGAGGTTAAGGGTATGGATCACATGTGGTGTCCAAACAATGGCAGGATAAAAACCTTCAATTATTTGCCCTATAGCTTTACAATTTGCTGCATTATCAGTAACAATCTGTACCACCTTTTCATGACAAATTTCATTAATCACTTCTTTTATCAGATTAACAATAAAAATTTTATCTTTTATCAACCCTGAACAATCAACAGCTTTTAAAAACATAGGTTTCCCATCAGTTAGAGCCATAAAATTAATAAGTGGCATCCTTTGTGAGTCACCCCAACCATCACTCACAATGCTAACACCTTTTTCACTCCACTTAGCATGAATAAGAGCCAACAATCTATGAACATTTGCCTTTTCTCTTTGCAAAAGAGTGGTTCTCAAAGCATTATATCTTGGAGGCACATAACCTAGAAGAGAAATGCTAGTAGCAAAGTTGTAAGAACTCCTATAATATGGATTTCTTGATAGATGAAATGACAAGCCTCTTAAGTGGAACATCCTAGCAATTTCTGCGTTTAACTCTTCTCGATGTTGCAGATTAAATGCCTTATCAATTTTAGTCATGCTTCCACTTCCAATATTAGACATTTTTCTCTTCTTCATTGTTGCTTTCTGTGATTCACTAAATATGTGGCAAAAGAATCTTCTTTGGAGCATTACTCTTGATTATCTCATTTGCATCATTGTCCAATCTCTGCATTTCTGACAAATCTTCTGCTGTGACATAGTTGCATATTTATGGTAACATATCTCCAAAGTGGAATCTACTCCAATTCCAACACCTTTTTGTTTAAGAAATGGAGCTCTGACTCTGTGTATGAACTTGTATAAGTTTTCATACAAAAATTACAAAGCCAATGCATATTTCCACCACCACCACCACCACCATCACCATCTGTTGTCTTCTCATCACTTATGGTAACATATCTCCAAAGTGGCTTTGTCAACTCTTTGCCATTTGTTGGACTAACACTAGACACAACAACCATTTTCTTTTCTGTTTTTGATACTCTGTTTTTTATTCTTTAGAAACTCAGACTCTGCATTTTTTTTCTTTCAAAGCATTGTTTAAGTATTTGAAAATTGAAATTGTTAATTTAATTGGCCATGAGGGTTTCCAATGTGGGTAACCACTGGCTATTAATTGAGAATTTACTTTCTCAATTTCCAGGAACTAAGGGCCTGTCCTGTAAGCCTTTTTCTGTTTTTGCTTTTCGAAAAGAAAAATGAAAATGAAAACAGTGTTTTTGGTTTTATTTTTGAATTCCGAATACACGTCTGGTAGCATTTACTGGAATCCGTATTTTTAAAATAAAAACGAAAAAAACACCTTCGGTAGACTAACTGAAAACTATGAATTGAAATAACAATTTTTACATTTTGTTTAATAATATAACAATTATAAACAAATTGATTAAATAATTAACCAATAAAATTTGTTCTAATTTTATATTTTGATCTCAAATCAGAGTTTCAAACTCTTTAAAATCTCTCCCAAATTAGGGATTCAGATCAGACCACTTTCAGATCTGCAACTCTAGGTAAACAAACATCCAAATTAACATATTTTAATGAAATTTTTCTGTTAAAAATACATCTAATTAGTACTTATTTTTGTATTTTCAGCGGTATCCGGAGATGGGTTTTTGGCGAGGGATTTAACGGTGGAGAACGGTGCAGGACCAGAGAAGCATCAAGCGGTTGCTTTGAGAGTAAATGCCGATGATCGGTCGCGTGACAAGCGAAGGGATGAGGAGGAGGACGAGCAGATCGGCGCCGGCGAAGAAGAAGAAGGCCAAAGGCGGCGACGAGAAGAGTAGACCAGAGGCGGTGAAGAAGAAGAAGAAGGAGAAGGAAGAAAGAAGATGGGAAGAGAAGGCTATGAAGAACGTGATTCAAGAGAAAAAAATAAAAAATAAATAATCTGTGTTTTTTTTTATTTTTTTTTTATTTGAAGAAGGAAGAAGAAAGAATGAAGAAGGAGGAAGGAAGAAGGAGAGTGTAGAAGACAAAGATGAAAGAAGATCAGGTCCGGTGGGTGAGAAAAAAAGAAAAAAAATATTAATAATGATATGGGACCCACTTTTTTAATGAATGGGACCCACTTCCATGAAAAACAAAAACAGATTTAAGAAAAACAACTTTTTTTTGTTTTTCAAATTTTCCATTTCTAACATTGATTCTGTTTTTCATTTTGTTTTTGAATTTTGAAAGTAAAATGAAAAACGGTTACCGGACACGAATTCGAAATCATTTTTGGAAAGCAAAAACGAAAACAGGCTAAAAACAGCCTACAGACTAGACCCTAATATTCTACACATGCAATACAAAGTCAAAGCATTTGCCTTCTCAAGGTGCAAATATTTATTAATTCTTATCATATTTAAATATGAAATTCTCAAATAAATCAATAATTGAATGCTTAGTGTCTACATGGAGGTTTTTTGATAGCAATTTCAAAAAAAAAAAAAAAAAAACAAAATCCTATCAGATACGTATCGAAACGTGTCAGGGCGTATCCGACATGTATTCGATAAGTATCTAAAACATATTGGAAATTCGAAATTAAAAATAACATCAGAATACTTCAAAAAAGCGTATCCGACACGCTCTGATAGGCGATTCGTGGGCCTCTTTGAAGTATTCGTGCTTCATTGTCTCTAACAATTGTTCAATGTTACTCTTCTCTTTTTAGAGAAATGTAGTTCATAATGCGTTGTAAACCGAAGTGACATAACCTGGAAATGCATTTTTTAAGGCATGTACATAGTGAGGATTTCTTACAAAGCGAAATGACAACCCACCCGTATAAAACATTCTTGCAATTTCACCATCTTGTTGCTCTCTAGTACTAATGTTGAAGGACTTCTCAAGAGGTCCACTCATTCCCTTCCTTTTCTTTGGGTCAGGAGATGGAAAACTGGAATCTAACCCAGGAGATGGAAAACTGGAATCTAACCCATAATAAGGACTAGAGCTTGAAGAATCAATAGTCTTATTATGTGAGAAAGTGTTGGGTAAAGGAACTTGCCTAGGTAAAGATACTTTCACCCTTAATTCCGCTTCTTCCATAACCTTTTGCATTTCCAATATATTTGCATTTGTAACTCTAGAATAGCTTGCAATCCCACCTCATTTAATTTTTAACAAGTGACTCTTCACTCTATAGTACAATCACTTATAAATATTCCTGCAAAAGTTGCATTAGAATGAAATATTTCCTCTACCTTTCTCCAATTTATCGAGCTTTGTAACATACCTCCACAAAGGAGCATGATCATTCAAAGCTCTAGCACTTTCATCTTCAGTTGCTATATTAGTAGCGTCGATAGATTTGGAAGAGATCGGTATATCACTAATTTTCTGAAAAAGCAAAATAAACAATATTGTATAAACAAATAAATAATAATTTACATTTATCAAACATTAGTAATTTATTATTTACCATTTATCAAACATTAGTCACATTAATTTTGGAATATTGAGTTACTACATCTGTACATCAGACATATATCATATATCACAAAAGAAATAATAATTTGTAATTTTGTATAAACTAGTAACAAGTTTTTTTTTTTTTTTTGAAAATAACTAGTAAATAAGTAATTAACCTTAATTAGTACATCGCTTATCACTACATCTATACATCAATAATTAACCGATCTAATATATATATATTTTAAGAATTATGAGACATTATTACATCACTTATCACTACATTTGTACATCAATAACATTAGACATGTGTTTGTTGGTTAGACAACACAATAGCACAATAGCAAGCATATTAAATTCTTAAAAATTAAAACTTACAATAAAACAACTAAACAAGTATAGAAACTACAAATTAGAAAGGCATCTCACTATCCCAGTATCTCAAAAAAAAAAAAAAAAAAAAAAAAAAAAAATTCCGAAATGCAACAAAGCAAGCATGAAGCATCATTGTTTATATATATATATATATATATTGAAAAAAAAAAGGCAGCAAACATAACTAATTTAAGGGATATAATCATTTTCCCCCATGAAGTTTGCCATATTAGACACTTTGCCCCCTATAGTTCCAGTAATGGCCATTCTTCCCCCTGAAAACAAAAATAATAGACATTTTACCCCCTGCTGTCAGGATTTTCGTTAGACTAGTACTTTGACCGTCAAAAAATTAATTAAAAGACCTTATTACCCTTGAACACGTGTTATTCCCCCTAATGATACCATTGATTGTTTGTAAAGAAAAAATCAATTAAAAATAAATAAAAACTAATAAAAGTATTAAAAAAAACATAATTTAAAAAAAAAAAATTAAAAAAATGGATCACCACCGTCTATCTCAGATAATAAATGTAAAAAGCAACAAAAAAATTCAATATTTCAAAAATATATATATTTAATATTTCAAAAATAAAATAAAATAAAACAATTCAATATAGTATATCACCATCATCTCCAGATTCAATCTCCACTGTCCATCCAAGACATGGATGGTGGAGATAATTAGAAACAAATCCTAAGTACAATTCGTCCCAATTCATCATCATTTGTGAGAGGGAGAGCGAAACTCAGATCAGTTGTGAGAGAGAGTTTCAAAAGTCAAAACAAGGTTTTGCGAGAGAGAGAGAGAGATTTTTTTTAATATTGTTTTAGTTTTCTTACAATTATATTATTATATTATTTTATTATTCTTTATATCAATTTTTTTAAATTTTTTTTATTTTTTTATTTTTACATTTCATCCGCACATTTATTTTGTAATTATTAAATCATTAATTCTTATTTTGTTTTTCCTTTTTTACCCTTCCAAAATTGATTCCCATTCATGTCCTCCTAATGAATAATGCCTTGCTACTTGACGGTCAAAGTTAGGGATGGCCATTTTCCCTCGGGGCCCCAAATCCCCGCTCCCCCATCCCATTTGGGGAAAATATTTTAGGGAAAATGGGGAAATTGGGGGGGTGGGGTGGTGGGGGGAGGATGGGGATGAAAATCATCCCCAAATTAAAATGGGGATGGGGATGGGGATGGGGATGGGGATGGGGTTGGGGGTAAGTGCCCCCATCCCCATTTCCCCATTTCCCCCAAATATAATATATAATATATTAATATATTTTTATTTTTATTTTTTTCAATATTTTTATTCTTACTAACTATATATACATCTTTATATATGTAATTTTTGTATTTGATGTTATTTTGTATTTGAATTTAATGGATTTTGTATTTTTTTTTTTTTTATTATGTAATTTTTAATGATATAGGAAAAATGGGGGAATGGGGAAATGGGAAAACGGGAAAAAATGGGGAAAACGGAGAAATGGGGATAGGGGTAGAGGGACCTCCCCCCAAGACTACCCCATCTCCATTTTCCCCATATGGGGAAATGATAGGGAGGGGGGAGGGTTTGGCAAATGGGGATGGGGATGGGGGGACCTATATCCATCTCCATTCCCCATTGGCCATCTCAATTATATACCTTAATTCAATAACTTCAGAGTTAAATGAACTTAGAAGAATGAGAAGATGTATATGAAGTCTTCACAGAAGTTAGAAGTACATACCTTGAGGCGGCGACTAGGTATGCGGACTTTAAAAATTTTCTTCTTTCTTTTCTCTTTCCTTCTCTTTCTTCTTCTTCCTCTTCTCTTCTTCCTTGTTGTTTTCTTTTTGTTGACCAGGCGGTAGCAGAGATATTTTGTTTTTACAATTTTACTTTTTAGAATGAGATGAAGAAACTGAGAAAGAAACCCTAAAGTCAATTTCAGGGATAATTTATCTTCAATTTTATTTTGACCCAAAAACTTTTTAAATTATAAAATTGACCCCTTTTAAAAAAAATAATTACACAATTGCCCCAAATGTATCCCTAGCCATATCCTTGCCGTGTACTTCCATGTATAGGCCGTGTCCGGAAGTCAAACTCATTGGAAAGTCAGTGGACACGCGAAATGGTGTGTCGGACACGTATCCACATGTATCCGTGTCCTACACGCGTTACCAGCCAATTTCAGTGTGTCCCTGCTTCCTAGATAAAAACATAAAGAACTAGAATTCATTGCCAAGTGGAAGAAAGAGGCAAGTAATGTTCAGAGTAGAATCCACCCAAAAGAACCGAATTAGCATTACATTTACTATTCATCATTATTAGCTTCTCACTCTATTAAGGACTCTAATGAAAAGCGAAGAAATTCTTAAAATTCTAGGTAAAACATGAAACATAAAAAGATTAATTAATGAGACAATGTAATGCAAAAACATTAGGTGGACACGAATGGCTTAAAAATTCTAAGAGTATTAATTGAGACATTCCATCAAATAGTTTGTAGTTGGCCCTGGAAAACTCATTATTTCACTCGTTATTTCAAAAGACTATGAAAAAAAAACAGAAGCGTAGATGGATTGAAAACATTATTGAGATTAGAAAGAAAACAAATTTGTGGAGGATCAAATTGATTACCCAATAAAAACAATATTTGCACCAAAAAATCTATATTATTACAAATATGGAAGTTACACAGACAGTAGCTAAAAACAAATTCAAATTCAATCTCAAAAGAAACAACACTCAAATTGCAATCCCCAAATAATAGATTATGTTATTGTGAAATCTAATTTCTTATGTTATTTTGCTTTTATTTTATTTTTATTTTTATTTTTACCGAAATTGTTATGTTTTATATATTCATCATTGTAGGTTTGTACATTTCAAAACGAACTCGAAAACAAACATTTCAAAATGAAATCGAAAAGAAACAAAAGCAAAATCGAACAAAATTATACCTAGTTGGGGATGAGTTGTGGTGGCAACAAAAGGCAATTGGCTTCGCTAGGGTTGGTTGGAAAATAACAACGATCGGGTTAGAGGGAAGAGAGAAAGAGAAGGGAAAATAAGCTAGGTTTTTTTTATTTATGTTGGACATGTTTGTAATTTTTTGAAGATTTGAAGGGTAAATTTGTAGTCTTTTTGACACTTGTCCCATGCCATGGGACAAGTTGTCTGAGGGTCTTGGGTGAGACATAATTTGGTGATTTTTGTCCCACCTTGTCCCATTATGTCCCTTGCTAAAGTCACGTCAAATGTGGGACAAGAAGAAAGTGTCTCACATTGTCATGTCCCGTCCCGCATACCAAATGGACCCTTTAGTTTGAAAATTCTCTCTTTTAATCCCTAACGTTAGATTTTCATTTCTGACATGAGCAAAAGGCAAAATAACCCTGATGCCCTTGAATTTGACTGACATTGTAAAAGGCCTATTTTGTCTTTTAATGAGACCGTTGCACACTCAGTGACTCTTTCTTGTGCTTATAAATGAAGCCATGCGCACCTATTTCTTCTCCCATATGCATATAACAATAGCACATTTCGTATTCAACATACACAAAATTCTCTCATTTCTTCCCCAAAATAGTCAACTGTACACATCATCTCCAAAATACACAACAAGATCAGACATTTTCTATATCAAGCAAATTGAAACAATTTGTCTAATAATTTTTTCACGGTATTGCATAGCAGAAATATCAACAACCAACATCAATCACCATTATGGTGGCTGCATCAAGCTCAACAATCATCATCAGCAGAGGGTTAATAAAATTCAAAAACCAAAAATACTCATGTGGGAATAAATCAAGTGTTAAGATATCTTATTCCCAAAACAACACAAAAAAAATGGTATTTCTTCTATGAGAGAGGAAAATGTAAATTTTTAAAATTTTTGGAACCTGATAATGAATAATTCAACTTAGCATAATACATAGAAAGCGTATCACAAAGGTAGGATGGTAGAGATAATTTCATGCTTTAACAAGAAATGGTAATTGTAAATGCAAGGATATAGAAGCTGGAAAAGTTATGAGAAAGGTTGTAGCACCTAGAAAGCTTCCATGCAAGAATGCATAATCTGGAAACAAACATTCATGGGAGAATCCATCCCCTAGAGTCTATACAATGTGGGTCAAAGTTGATGGTGGTAGTTAATACGGTTTTGTTGGTGTAATCATGGCAGTGCTTCTACTTAGTGTTACAAGAAATCATTGAATATGATAATTAGTTAAGCTTTATCATAAATAAAATATAATTAGTAAGCAATCATTCATCATTTTCATGAATACATAACCATCCATCACATCAAATAACTCCTAATATTCATCATGTTCTTTATGCTAACACTTTCCAAAATATAATAGACATATGTAATGGTTGTTTCATTACCACATAAAAATTGCTAGCAACAAAAACACACAATAAAACAAAAAGCGCAGTGACAAAAGGTACTTAATCAAACCATAAGGAAGCTTGCTATCAACCCCTGCCTTTCATTAGTCCAAGTGATGTATTAGCTCTGATTGAGGTTGAGTCTGGGTAGGCAACATACCCAACAGCTCATTTTTCATGCCCCCATCTGATATCATTTCAAGAACCTAATCTCTCTACTGTTCCTTAGTATTTTTGCATTAACCCTTGGTGGTATAACTAAATTACGTGCATCACACTATTCCTTTCGCTCCCGGAACTTCCTCATAACCATCATTCTAATGAACTCAAGCAATTCTAAGTAAGTTGCAGCTTTATATGTTGGAAAATTCCAACATGTGGGGCCACACATGTAAATATCAAATGTATTGTGCTATATTTGGTTAAGCCTAAATTAAAGTGATCTGATTAAGATTTAAAGTTTTAAGGCTTAAGGGTGTAATTGTCATGGAATTAATGTGTAGATACCAGAGTGCTATATCTAATTTGATGAGGGGTCAAATTAGAAATAGCAAACCTTATATAATATATTAGGGTTATGGTCCCCAAATTACACGATTCTTTTTCACTTGTCTGCATCCCCATCACAGAACAAGAGAAAAAAATTAGGTTACAAAAGGTCGTGATAATTTGGAAGATCACAACCCGTTCACCAACCTCCAACAATGGATTCAGGTACGCTTCCGCTTTCTATTTCTCTTGAATTGACATGGGTTAATAATATGTGTTTAGGGTTTGAATAAACATGATATTGGAAACATGTTTAGGTTGAGATTCGGATTAATTATGTGTCTATGCATGTTGATTATGTGTTAATCGAATTTCTTACAAGTGGTATCAGAGCCACCCATGATTGATTCTTGAGGACTTAAGGATTTTTTGGAGATATTTTGTACTGTGCGTTATTTATTTATTTATTTATTATTTGGTGTTTTCTCGATCTGATGAACATATATAAAATTGAGAATAAGCCAATATGGATTCAGTGAATTGAATTTCATAACTGTTTGACTTTTGTATATATAAAATTATTTGTGTTCAATTTTTCTGGAACTGATTGCACATGTATAATACTACTTTGTATTGTTTGTGCTTTGGGTATGAAATCAGGCAGTTAATAATGTCTTTTATTTATAAATAAATTTAGATTCAAAACCTGCTAGTGTATGAATTAATATTGATGACCCACGCAATTTGAGTTTTGGTTGTATATTGTTTAATAAACTGATGCTTTGGATTGAGATACGTGTTTGATATATTTATTTGGTAGAACAATAAAGTAATAATCAAGTTATTTTGTATGTTTCTTCTATTTTTGGTGGGCTTTTTCGACCTGATGCAATCTCAATTTTTATTTTTATTTTTTGAATATTGTTTGTTCCTCAATATGGATTCAGTTTTGATGCTTGCATTGACTTCGTGATCCATTAAATCCCTTGTATTGTTTGTTCACATGAATTACATTATTTTGTGAATTTGGATTCAGTGCTTGCAAATATATGAATTAAAATTGTGGGTTGTGTATCTTTGTCTTGGGGATTCAAACTCTGCGTATCAATGGGTTGTTTTCATGACCCACATGATAGGGTCGAACAAATTAGACCTAGACCCACGCCTATCAAGCTCGGTCGCTGTCGAGTTCGCTCGATCGCCGGTGTGGGTTGCGTCGCCGTTCGTCGTCTCCTCTTGGTGACGGCATGAGGTTTGGGCGGCGGTGCAACACTCTAGGGTTTATTTTTAAAAAAAAAAAAAAATCGTTTTTTGCTCGGGCTCCTGTTGGAAATTTGAAATTCTTGAGGGTCTGTTTTGTAATTATTTTGGGCCATTGTGTGATTTTGACAAAATATAGGGGTCAATTTATTTTTACTAAAAATTTAGGGGTCTTTATGTAATTTTACAAACTCAGGGGCTGATTTGTAATTATAAAATTGAGGGACCTTTCTGTAATTTTGCAAAATCAGGGGCTGTTTTGTAATTTTCAAAAAAAAAAAATTCAACTCAAATTCAAATATTTTGTGGTATATCCTTATGGTTAAATAAAATAATCCATCATTCTAAATGGGCTAATTGAAATAAGATGTCGCCAAAGTGACCTCTCTTGTATAGATTGTTCATGAGGGATGTTGGATGTTGGATGTTGGATGTTGGATGTTGGATGTTTGTGTGTATGCAAATTCATGCGGGTATTAGCCGGCCCAAAGGAAGGTTAATACTGGGCCAAATTGCACACACACATTTGTGGTGATAAACATGTGACAATTATAAGGTTTTACATGTGAATAATAAGTCGATCCAAAGATAGATTTATTATTTGACATGAATTATTGTCAATGATTGATCACTACAACAAGAATACCACTTACATTAAATATTGTGTGTGTAAATTCATGCGGGTATTAGCCGGCCCAAAGGAAGGTTAATATTTTGCCGAATTGCACACACATCTGTGGCGGTAAACATGTGACAATTATAAGGTTTTACATGTGAATAATAAATCGATCCAAAGATAGATTTATTATTTGACATGAATTATTGTCAATGTTTGATCACTGCAACAAGAGTACCACTTACAATTAATATTACTGTCCAAAGACTTGATATTAATGTTGTGCTAGGTATCTTGAGATGAGACTTACCATTATTTGAATTTGTTGATTATTGTATTTGGTTATTAATGTGAGCATGTTTGTTTGTTTATTTTGTTCTCTTTACGGCTAGTGTTTATACTATATCTGCTAATATCAACTCTATACCAATGCTTAATGGGACCAACTTTAAGGATTGAAAGGAGAACATACTTATTGTTCTTGGCTGCAAGTATCTAGACCTTGCACTTCGGATTGAGCAGCCCACTTCTCTTACGGATGCAAGTTCTCCTGATGACAGGAAAAACTTTGAGAAGTGGGATTGCTCAAATCGCATGAGTCTTATGATCATCAAGCGCGGCATTTCGGAGGCATTTAGGGGTGCAGTATCTAAAAAGATAACCAAAGCCAAAGAGTTCCTAGCCGAAATTGAAAAGCGTTTTGCGAAAAAAAAAAAAACGTTAAGGCAGAAACAAGCACGCTTTTGCAAAGCTTGATTTCTATGAAATACAAAGGCAAGGGGAACATAAGGGAGTACATTATGGAAATGTCTTAATTGCTTTTAAGCTTAAGGCACTGAAGCTCGAGCTGTCTAACAACTTGCTCGTGCTGTCTAACAACTTGCTCGTGCATTTAGTATTAATATCACTTCATGCACAATACAGTCAGTTTAAGGTCAGTTACAACTGTCAAAAGGAGAAATGGACTCTTAATGAGCTCATTTCTTTCTGTGTGCAAGAGGAAGAGAGATTGAAGCAAGACAGGACTGAAAGTGCTCATTTGGCTAACACCTCTAAGCCTAAGGGCAAAAAGAGGAAGAATAATGAAGTGCTAAAAATAGTTGCTTATATTCTGAACCGAGTGCCAACTAAAGCAACTATAAAACACCTTATGAGCTTTGGACAGGCAGAAAGCCTAATCTAAAACATATTCACATTTGGGGATGTCCAGCTGAGGCAAGGCCTTACAAGCCACATGAAAAGAAATTGGACTCCTAAACTATGAGCAGTTACTTCATTGGCTACTCCAAGCGATCTAGGGGCTATAAATTTTATGATCTCACACTTAAGTCAATTTTTGAGATGGGAACTGCAACATTTTTTGAGGATGTTGAGTTTGGGGGGAGAAATAAGGTTAGAGACATTGTCTTTGAGGAGGAATCGACTTCGATTCCCATTATCGCTTTTGACTTTGACAATGTACAGGTTCCTATACTTGTCATTGATCAAGAAGCGAATCTGGATCCTCAACCAAACAATGTTGATCAACCCCCCATTCAAGATGAGGTAATTGTTCCTGAGGAACAAACTCAACAACCTCAAGAACCAGTGTCAGTAAGGCGATCCACTAGAGAAAGGAGAAATGCTATTCAGGACGATTTTTTCATATTTCTCCAGGAACATGAGGAAGGCATTAGAATGGTGGAAGATGATCCAATCAACTTCCATCAAGCCATGCAGAGTTCCAACTCTTAAAAGTGGATTGATGCCATGAATGAGGAGTATAAGTCTATGCAAAACAATAAGGTTTGGGAACTTGTCCCATTACCAGAAGGTGCGAAGGCCATTGGTTACAAATGGATTCTTAAAACCAAAAGGGATTCGAAAGGTAATGTGGAGAGGTATAAGGCTCGTCTTGTAGCTAAAGGCTTTACTTAAAAGGAAGAGATTGACTTTAAAGAGACTTTCTATACTGTTTCAACGAAAGACTCTTTTAGAACAATCATGGCACTTGTTGCACATTTTGACATTGAGCTTCATCAGATGGATGTCAAGACGACGTTTCTCAATGGTGACATTGACGAAACAATTTATATGGTGCAGCCAGAAAACTTTGAGTCGGGAGACCCAAAGAATATGGTCTGTAAATTGACAAAGTCTATCTATGGACTTAAGCAAGCTTCTCGTCAGTGGTACCATAAGTTTCATCAAGCGATTATCTCGTTTGGTTTTGAGATAAACGCTGTTGATAATTGTGTATATCACAAGTTCAATGGGAGTAAGCACATATTCCTGGTTTTGTATGTCGATGACATATTGCTTGCCACAAACGATATAGGCATGTTGCACGAAACCAAGAGATTTTTATCAAAGAATTTTGAGATGAAAGATCTTGGTGACGCCTCCTTTGTATTAGGGATCTTGATACAACGAGATCGCTCTCGGGGTATTCTTGGATTATCACAAAGAAGCTATATCGATAAAGTGCTCAAAAGTTTTGGCATGTAGGATAGCAAACCAGGTGACACCCTTGTCGCTAAGGGAAACAAGTTCAGTCTCAATCAGTGCCCTAAAAAATAACCTTGAAGTTAAGGAAAGGCAGAAGATTCCCTATGCATCAGCTGTAAGGAGTCTAATGTATGCTCAGGTGTGTACGCGTCCGAATATTGCGTACATTGTTGGTATGTTAGGCAGATATTTGAGTAACCCTGGGATGGATCATTGGAAAGCAGCCAAGCGGGTTATGAGGTATTTACAGAGAACAAAAGATCATATGCTCACATATAGGAGATCGGATCAGTTAGAGATCATTGGGTATTCCGACTCTGATTATGCTGGATGCCAAGATAGTAGGAGATCCACATCAGGCTACATATACCTGTTGGCTGGTGGAGCTATTTCTTGGAGGAGTGTCAAACAGACACTTGTAGCTTCTTCCACCATAGCAGCAGAGTTTGTAGCATGCTATGAGGCATCCAATCATGGGATATGGCTGCGGAATTTTATCACTGGGCTGCGCATTCTGAAGGGTATTGAAAGACCACTCAAACTATATTGTGACAATAAGTCAGCAGTGCTATATTCCAACAACAACATGAGCTCATCTAGGTCAAAGCATATTGACATTAAGTTCCTAGTTGTGAAGGAGAGAGTGCAGAGTGGACAGATATCCATAGAGCACATTGGGACAAACTCCATGATAGCAGATCCGCTTACAAAGGGATTACCACCCTAGGTCTTTCATGAGCACACTGCTCATATGGGTGTTATTTTGTTTGAGGATACCATATTATAGTGGGAGTTTGTATTATTTTGTATTTTATTGCTTTATGTTTGGTTTTGGACATTCTTATGCATTTATGTATTTGGATATTTTTCTAATCAGAAATAAAGTATTCAGTTTATTTCACTCGGTTGCATTGTGTTAAATATTGATCTCACTTAAGAATAAAGTAGGACCAATTGGAAATAGACATGTATAGATCACATTGCATATAATTTCCATGTTACGCATCCATGATTGGTCTATGTCATTTGGTTATGTTGCTGTATGTGACCATAGATGGGTTTAGTCACGTTAAATGTTACGAAAACCGTTTTGATCCTATAACGGCATAAATTTGATTTTTACGTCTACATCACGTCTGTCAAAAAACATAAATCAGTTAGAATATGCATAAGTCTAAGTACGTATATGTAAAAAACTTGTAACTCATAATTACCTCATATATGGGCCATCCTTAACGGTTACGTTGTCCTTTAACATTTCCACATGAAACATTTCATCTAGCTTGAATTCATGGGCCGTTGGACTAGCCCTCTTAGGATTACATAGGTTAGCATATGAAGTGGTCAACTGTTAGATTCGTTTCTACAAGCAAGCTGGTCTACTATCAATACTTGTACTGAAATCTGTCTCATATGCCATCTTTGGATGATTATGGACCTCTAGAGTTTGCTGGGCAATCACCAGATGATCTAAATGATTTTTCTAGGCCATGACTTGAGGATCATACTGATTATGATAGTCCATACTTGTACTATCATGTGTCTCATGGGCCATGACTTGAGGATCACACTGATATGGATTATGATAGTCCATACTTGTACTAACATGTGTCCTATGGCCATCTCTAGATGATCCTGGACCTTTGGAGTTTGATGCGCCATCATAGGAGGATCCAAAGACGTATATTATTATCTAATTGATAATTGGATATTTTGGGCCATGACTTATGGATTAGACGGATTATGATGGTCCATACCTAGGAGATCAAATCACACATGTTGGGACATGGATATTGGGTTAGCCAGAGGAGTATGGAATAAGTCATGGTCCATACCTATATGATCAGATTGAGCATGTTAGGACACGGATAGTGGGTCAGCTAGAGGAGTATATAATAGGCCATCGATATGCCAATATGTACGAAAGATCCATATCATCTCGGCATGATGTTCCTTTTTACACCAGTCTTTGTCTCAAAGCTCATCTGATGTAGCGGAAGCTCTTTCGAGAAAAACCTGCGTAAAACGATTAGAAACAACCTACTAACGATCCGTTGATTTGCGCACAAATACCGGACAATTAGGCTTCAATTCGTTGATTCACGAAGAATACCGAAATTGGAATAATTAGAGAAAACTCTCAATTTTATTAATCAAAAACTGAATGGCCAATTCGGCCTACATCTTTATTTAAAGCAAGCAAAACCTAAACCTAATCGAATTCCTTGGAAAGCAAGAAAAACGATTTTAAAACGGAAAATTACCCAAAAAGGCAAAAACAAGATTAAAGCAAAAACTGATTCTACTGAGAATCCTAAACATTCCAGAATTGACGGAAGTCGATTCGGAATTGGGAAACTCAAATTAAAGCAAAAACGAAACTTTCCTAAAATAGCAAAAACACCAAATTCAAGGCCTAAACGACGGAATTTGCCTAAAAAAGGACGTGCTTACGTAGCAAAGCTACGTAGTAGTTCCGGAAACGTCGAAACGCATCAGCTGTCAAAATTTCAAGTCAGTCTGATTCCGTCGCCCGGGTTTGGTCTTACTTGGCTTGTTTCAAATCCCACCCCTCCAAATAATCTAATGCCAGTTGGTCCAATGTTGCCGCATCATTCTCCCCAGGTTGGAGAAAATTCATCCTCGAATTTACCACGGTATCATCATCAGAGGAGTCGCCATGAAAAGGAAGCAAATGCTTGACATTAAAAACATCATGAGTTCGAATATGGCTGGGAAGTTTCAGGCGATAAGCATTTGGATTAATTTTCTCCACAATTTCAAGCGGTCCTATCTTCCTGGCAACCAGTTTGTTATAATCTCCCACCGCAAACCTGTCTTTTGTGAGGACTGCCCACACAAAATCGCCCACATCAAACTCTAAATGACGCCTCTTCTTGTCTGCAGCCAGCTTGTATTTCTCTACCGTTTGCAACAAATTATCCTGCACCTGCTTATGAACCTCTCGTAACCCATGAACGAAATCTTCAGCCTTCCCATGAACTCTCGTTTTGCTAGGTAGAGGAATCAGGTCTATAGGGCCTCGAGGAACCATTGAGTACACAACCTGAAAAGGGCTGAACCCGGTACTCTTATTGACAGCATGGTTGTGGGCAAATTCTGCTTGGCTCAGCTTCAGATCCCATGACCGAATGTTTTCTCCCACCAGACATCTCAGCAAATCTCTGAGCGCTCGGTTCACTACCTCCGTCTGCCCCATCTGTTTGCGGGTGATATGCACTACTAAAATCCAACCTTGTATTGACCATTTTCCACAGACTTCGCCAGAAGTGGCTGAGGAACCGAGTGTCCCTGTCTAAAACAATCGAAGAAGGTAGTCCATGAAGGCGATATATCTCTCGAAAGAACAATTGGGCGACCTTGACAGCATCAATAGTTTTTTTGCACGGGATAAAATGAACCATCTTGGAAAATCGGTCAACCAAGACATAGATGGAGTCCCAACCTCGCTGGGTTCTTGGCAGTCCCAAAACAAAATCCATACTCAAATCCATCCATGGTTGGGTAGGAATAGGTAATGGCATGTACAGACCGGCATTAGTCGCCTTCCCTTTGGACACTTGGCAAATCCGACATCTTTCCACATATCTCTCTACTTCTTTCCGAATTGTGGGCCAAAAGTATGATGCCTTGACTAATTGAAGAGTGTGATCTCTGCCCACATGACCCTCCCCATGTATTTCCTTAATAATTTGCAGACGCAAACTACAATCGGGAATACAAAGCTGATTTCCCCGAAACAAGAACCCGTCTACCAGCACAAAATCTGATTTTTTTTTTCTCCCGAACAGCAGCTAATACCTCAGAAAAATGTGGGTCCGAATCCAATAAATCACGAAAAGAGTGAAAACCTGGTACCTGGACAATCAACAGATTAATAGTAGGGTTCGCTTCCGGTATTCGTGCGCGAATCAACGGATCAGAATCATTTATCTTTTCTTTTATCGATTGTTGTTTGTGTTGAATTTTCTGTTACCTTAATTGGTATTTGAGGCCTATTATTCTGGTATCTGTGCGCAGATCAACAGATTACTAGTAGGGTTCGCTTCCGGTATTCGTGCGCGAATCAACGGATCCGAATAGTTTATCCTTTATTTTTATCAATTGTTGTTTGGTGAATATTCCGCTGCATCATCAAGTGATGAAGAACTTACTGTTAACTATACGGCATTTGGAGCCTCGTTTGTAGAAAATGAAGTTGTTGGTAAGAATATCTTCACTAGTGATCCCATAAAAGAAAGAGATGAAGAAGTAGCTCTAGATGAGATAGGTGTAGCTACTCATTGGGACACGGCTCTCATTAACTCAAGAGACCAAGGTGAAGGTCTTAGTGAGAGAAATGACTCCATGAGTGAGAGGGAAAGTGTCGGAGATAACTCAAGTGAGGATGACTTTTCCCCTAACTCTACAAAAGGAAATGTAGAGAAAATGGATGTTCATGACTTTATAGTCAAGTGTGAAAGTTCTATGATGAAGAATAAAAGAAAACTGAAGATTTTAGAGGAAGAAAATCTAGAACTTCTTCACATAATGACCACTTAAGTAAGCAAGTGGAGATGATGGGTCTTAAAGACAACATTGAAAGATTTGAAAGCTCTAGGTTAGAGAATGAAAAAGAGATTCAAAGATTAAAGGAAGAGAACCTTAGGCTTTCAACACATGTTGACCACTTGAGTAGTGAAGCGGTAAGATCCATGAAGGATGAAGACAAGCTAAAAGATGAGCTAGCTTTGTCTAAGAGGAATGAAGAAGGGTTGAAAAGAGAGCTTAGAGATGCTAGAGATTTGATCACCAAGTTGACCTCTAGCACGGAAAAACTCAACCACTTGTTGAGTATTGGAAAAGGCCCTTGTGACAAAAGAGGTCTTGGCTTTGAAGATGACAAGGAGATTCTCACTCCTAATAAGACCATATTTGTCAAGAGCTTAGGCAAGAAAGAGGCTTCACCGGTGCAAACTCCTAGGAAGAAGATTGATCTAGGACAATGCTCTTATAGTGCACAAGTGAAGGTAGCTTCAAGGAGACAACCTCAAGCTCAAAGAGTTCCTCATGTTAACTTCCCTCAACCTAAGATCCATAAAGGGAAGACACCTATCATGCAAACTCAATCAAGTGAGCAACCTTGTCTTGACTATCAACAACGATGGAGAGATCCAATTCAACAACCAAGACAAGCACAACGACAATGGAATGCACCAAAGCATGCACACGGGAATGGTATGATTCCTAACTTTATTCCCACTTGTCATTTTTGTGGAATTGATGGTCACATTAGACCAAGTTGCTTTTATTACATTAATATGTGTAGAGTTAAAAGCATGATAGAAAAGAGAAAGGCTAGAGCTAGAATGCATGTTCACATAAAGGAAGAAACTCATTTGCATGATCCTTTATCTTCTAAAGCTCTAGAACCTTTGTCCACTAGGAAGAAAACTATATCACCTAATTGGATAAAAAAAAATAATGAACTCGCTTGCTACGAGACTAGCAAGTCTCATATAGGTTCAACCGAGTCAAATGGACTTGGAAGGTCCATAGGACCTCATGACCTTCATTGATGAAGGGTGGTTTTTGACCCCATATGGGGAACTCAAGCAAAGAGAGTTTTTGCATACTTGATGCATGCAAAATATTTTAAAGATCTTATGCTTCTTTGTTGATTGCTTGAGTAAGCTTGGTTGCACATATGTATATATGTTTTCTATTCAATAAGTGTGAACCATGCTTGTATTACAATCCATGTCATATTTATGTTCAAACATGCATTTTTGGACTAGGAAATCTACATTGGAAGTATGATTTGAATGACCTATAGTTATTTCCATGACATGATGATTCTTAAATTGACATGCTAAATGCCATATGAAAAGCATGAAATTCAAATGACATGCTAAAAAGAAAAAGCATGAATTGATGATTGCATAATTCTTAAATGCAAAACTTGTGTGAAAAAGCTTATGAGACTCAAATGATTAAAGGATCTTGTATCTGGTCAAAGGATTTTACAATCCAAATGTCTCTCTTTCTTTATTTGTTGAACATGGCTACTATCATACGGGTTTCATATCCGGAAAAATCAAATAGGGTGCAAAGTCGCTCATGCCATGTTTCGCTTATAAAGTTAGATATAGTGTTTATTAAATTGAAAATCAATAAATTCTCTATATCCTTGCTTCTCTCATAACAAATGGTGAAATTGGTTTGAATTCTTTTTAGAAACCTTTGTCATTTGCTTTGCCAAATACCATTGTATTTTGGACTTGAATGCAACATGTCTTGTATGCAAAACATTTTTATTTCACACATTTTATCAAAATAAATCTACTTGTTTCTCTCCAATTAATTGTGTAGCATAAGTGACTTATATGAATATGCAAATATCTTGTATGCTACTATCTCTCTTTGCTATGAGTGACCTTGTTGGGGACTACTCCTTTGCCTATATCATGACAAAAAGGGGGAGTAGAATGTGGTGAGGGGAGATGCTAAATTGTTGTGGCAATTTGTGCATATTGGGGAGATTACACTACAACAAATATGACTTTTTATAGCATTGCACTATAGCATTCTTTTTAAAAATGCTATCAAATGAACCTATATTATTGCATATTATAATAAAATGCTATAAAAAGATGTTAACATATAACACTTTAGTTTAAATAGCATTTTGATTTCAATAATATAGCATTTTTAATACTATTAAACTACATAGCTCAAATGTTAATTATTTTTTTATAAAAAAACAAATTAATAGCATTTTAAATATGCTATGATATGTCATGAAATCATATAAGCTATTATAATTTATTTTTTTAAATTTCAACCTATTATTATTATTATTATTATTATTGTGCTTTAAATTTTTATTAACAAAAACACAATTTAACGTAAATAAAATATAAAATATCATTTTTTTTTTTAAAGTTAAGTAATTTACAAAACTAATTATATAGCATTTAAGAATGCTATACATGTTAAAAATAGCTCTAAAGATAAAGAGGGAAAATGAATTATTGTCCCTCTTTTTTTTCAAAGATAAAAAGGGAAAAAAAATTTATTTCCTTTTTCAAAATTTGAAACCCTAACTTCTACTTTATATTCTCTTCACATGTTATTAGAGTTGTTTTACTGCCACCAAATTACCCATTCAAATCCCTACATTTTTTTTTTTTTTTTTTTTAACAATATCAAAATCCCTACTTTTACCACAAAGCTCTCAAGCATCAATACCTATCTTCATCTTCTATTTTCATTAAAAAAACTTCATATTTTTGTGGTAAGTTGTTCTCTCTTTCATTCATTTTTTGAAAACCCAGGTTTAATTCTTGTTAATTATTTGATTAACTACAGATGTGCTTATTTGAGATATATATATATACACACTTTTTTTTCAGTTAGAAAATCTGGTTATGAATCTACATGTGGAAGTATTATATGTCTTCCATTGTGAAGTTATATTTCTTGGTAAGAGACTTTGTTTTCTTAATATTATTTGTTAGTTTCATTATTTGATTTTTTTTTTTTCCATCCTAGATCATTTTAGTTATAATCTCTATTTCATAATTGTAATGGCTATGTAAATTCATATATGTTTATTTGTTTTTTTTTTTAATAAATATAACTTTATTTTATTGATGTCTTTCAGGTTATGAAGATAAAGGTTGATGTGTTTTATCAAAAGCAGAAGATGAAGATTGGTGGAGCAATCATGTTGTAATTAGCTAAAAAAAAATCATGTTCTTGTAATTTTTTTTCTTATAAAATCAAATTCAAATTTTTGTATATAGAAATTTCCTTGTAAGTTTGATATGTTTTGTGAATCGTGTAATTATTTTGATTCATTAATAAATATTTATATTTTTCCTTTAATGTTTGTATATTTTTTTTCTTTTTTTGTTTTGTGCACAATTAAAGTTTTTAAATTAATAATTAATAATTAAGTAAAAATTAAAACTATACAATTTTTATATTGGGTACCATTACAATAGCATTTTTAAGAAGTTATAATAACTATAATAATAACATTTTTTTATTAATAATATGACATCACTTAAATGCTATAAAAAATGCTATAAAAGAATAATTATAGCATTAAAAAAAACTGAATTTATAGCATGCAAATAACGTTTTGAAAAGATAAAACTTTTAATTACACTAGCTGTCATGGCATGTAACTAAATGCTATTGTTTACTTTTGATAGCATTTTTATGCTGCTATTATATGTGATATTTGTTGTAGTGTTACATATTGAGGAGGAGGTGTAACCCATTGAGGGGGAGCATTGCATTCACATACATTGCATGATGTTGTGCTTAACTTTCTTAAATGCAAATGCTTGTTTATTTCACTTGATTAATCTCACATTTGTGTGTATTGGAAAATATAGAAACCTTGTTTTCAGGGATTGATTGTTCTACAAGAAATTGAAGACTTCAAGATTTTATTTATTATATCTTTTTGTAATGTAGAATATCATTGTAGACCCGTAGTTTCTATTTTGTTGTGAGGAATCAATGTGAGTGGTGGTTTTGTCACGAAATAGCCAAAGGGGGAGATTGTAAGGATTCCCGGTTTTTGATTGGCTTATTTCGTGGGCAAACCATATATTGGGGTTGTTTGTAAAGGGTAGCTTAGGTGATAGGTGATCATGCTCAATGGCCCTACTCAAGACCTCAAGGATGACAAGCACTCCAAAGGTATATCTCTAGTGCTTATTTTCTTATTGAAGAGATTTAGTTGCACACACTCACTAGTAATGTTTGCATATGTATGCTTCACTTTTGTGTGCATTTTCTTCAAATGTCACATTAACACACTTGCACTTTTTGATGTATCTTGTTGTGTGTTTTTTGTGTCTTGTAATTCGTTTCCAGACTTTGTTCGGAAACGTCCGCACATGCACGAAAGTGTGCTTGGTTTAGCGTGAAGATCGCCTTCGGAGAATGCCCTTGGCTTCTCCTTTGGTTTCACCATTTGTGGTGAAACGGCAGTTTGCTCGGCGGCCATGACCGCCGAATGAAATTGCCATTTGATTCCAGAGAGCTCTGGATTGGATCTGTGGTTACGATCGGCGGCCAGGCTGCCGAATCAAAACTGCCGAATAGACCTAATGCATTTATTGTCTCGGTCTCTATTCGGCGGTTTAATCGGTGGTTTTGAAACCGTCGAATGAAACTGCCGATTTAGATATTTTAGGTCGGTTTCTTTTTGAGTTTTGATCTGCAGTTTCGTTGACCACTGAATCTGGTCGCCGAATGATCCCCTGCTTCTCGGGTTCAATTCGACAGTTCAATTCTGCGGCCACGACCGCAGAATGAAACCGCCAAACGATGATTTCAAGGGCAGTTTCGTCTTTTCACATGCCTTGTTTTCTATGTCTATAAATATCACACTTTCTCATTTCTCTGATCAAGTTCTTGACTCCTAAAGAACCCTAAGCCTCAAAGAGAGATTTGGGAGAGATATTTAATAGAGAACTCATTTACTAAACACTCAAATCATATATATGTGCATCAAAGATCATCTAAGCATTTTCTAGCATAGTTAGTTTGCTTATTTGAATGGGTCTTGGTCATCACACTTCCCTTTGTATGTTCTTCACTTTTATCCATTGATATTTAGTGTTTTATTTATCAAGACATCTCTTTTATTATTTGAATGTTCTTAGATTAATATCTTATATTCAAAATAGAGATTGTTTGTGCTGACATGATTGAGTGTTGTATTGTGATAGCTATCTAGGTTTTTATAATCTATTTTTAGCCTATTTGACATGTCATTTAGCTATTGATATCTAGGATTGTTTTTATTGACATCTTATCATCCTAGATAAGCATATAGGGTTGCCTAGCTCTTGTTGCATGTATTGAGTATTTTTATATATTCACACATAGGTTGTATTATCTCTTCATTGAGAATTTAAGTCTTGTTGGCTAAGGTTGCTTAGGCCATAAGGAAAATGGACTAGAGCTACTTTTAAAAGCCCACGTGGTAGAAGTGGGGGGTTATAGACCGGAGTGTTAGACGAGGTCTACATAGGTTGCAAACTCCATTTCAATTAGTGAATTTCGAGGTTCGAGTGTGGCGCACTATACAGCCCGTGGTTTTTTCCCAATGGTTGGGTTTTCCACGTATACATCAAGTGTTATTTAATTTCCGCACCATATTACACTTGTTGTATTTATATTGACTATTAGGGGTATTTTCGTAATATTGACCTTAAACGAAAATTGGGTAAAAATTAGTTAAAATCTATTCACCCCCCCCCCCCCCCCCCCCAGATTAATACATTGTACACACCCGAGTTTATTGTATTTGCACTTTCAGACATGTCACTACTTAGAAACCAAAAAAAAAAAAAATTTATAATAGCATCTGGAGAAAATTTAGTGTCACATAGGATAGATAGATAACGATTTTAGAAAAAAACCTATCCAATGCAATTATCTAATTTCAATATAGAGGTGATGTGACAAAAAGAATTTGTAGAGAATATGGAGATGAGTTTCTAACTTTAGAAACTCTCCCAGAAATGTTGATTATGATTTCTAATTATATCCACCAATTAGTACAACTCATTATTATTATTATTATTTTGAACAGCAAGTATTATTAGAAAGAGCCCAAAGGCACAAACAGAAACAACAAGCTATAGAGAAGCCAATAAACACCAGCCAACAATAGAAAACCAAACACAACACCACGCAACAACCCTACAAAACCCCAAAAAAAAAGAGTAAAAGCCAAAACAGAGGCAACAAGGCCAAAAGCAACAAAGCAGAGCTTGACCTCAACAGAAAAAACAAAAAGAACCAAAAGAAAACCACAAAACAACTTCAAATCTCCCTCCATTCCAGGCAGTCCTCACCCTCATTTGAACTCTTTTTGGCTAGGCTATCCGCCATTTCATTAGAAAACCTAGGAATGAAAATGATGGATAAACCTTTCATTTGTTGCAGGTGGTCTCTGATGTCATAAATTGAGTTTAGATGCATGAAGCTCTCGAAATCATCACTGCTGTTATCCCATGAAACAGCCACTCTAGAATCACTCACAATTTGGATGTTGCTATCAGCCAAGCTGCTATTTGAAGTGCAAAGTTTGCAAGCTTTCAGAATTGCAAGAATCTCAGTGGCATTAGAATCTTGAAAACCAACAGATAATGAGAACTGAAACAAGATCTTCCCATTAGAATTCTTGAGAACTCCTCCGATTCTAGCCAGACCCAATTGACCTCTAGTAGACCCATCCACATTAAATTTCAAGTTGCCATCCACAGGTGGAGTCCAGCTATCAAGGTTCAAATTCTTCGAAGGAACCGTATTAACACAACTGTCCTTTAAATTAAGCATCATCAAAGAAACAAGAATCTTATTGCCTTTGCCAAAACACTTGAACCACCAAGCCACCATAAATTTCACATTCTCCACCGCCTCTTCCACGATAGCATCTTGAGCTTTAAAAATCAAATTATTTCTAAACTCCCATATCGTCCATATCACAGCAAAGAAAAGGATGCTCCAGACTTTCTTACTCTTTGCAACCAGACACATACCTAACTAGCTATCCATCCACTCCTTGAGAGAGTTGTTTGGACTGTAGGGAAAAAATACACGCAGCGGAAGCGAAAAAATAGTTTAGTATAGTTTAAATTTTTTCCATATTTTGAACCTTAACCCTCTAATTAATTAACATATAATATTAAAGATATCATACCTTTGTCGCGTGATTCGATAACGTTGCGTCGATGGTAATTTGCAAGATCTTCCAATCCAATCATGAACGTGAATCACCTAGAAGCATGGTCTCCCTTCTCTTTGAATTATGTACCTGAGGATAGATTAACACAACCTTTTCTTTTTCGTTAGTCACAAAAAGTTCCAAGAGACAATAAAGAATGTTTCGGTCACTTTTGAATTCACAATCGTTAGATTGAAACTCGCGTGAACCTTATTCGAAATTGTGCACAAAACCTTTTGATGTAAAAGTAACTAGTGCATTATCGAAATAATAACAAACTTTTCTCTCTATTCCTCTTGGCCGAAAATAATCACACTAGTCTAAGAGATAGATTTTATTTTTCTCTAGCAAAAGAAATAACTCTCAAGTCCAAGACCTAGAGGGTGGCCGAATTCTATCCCTTATCGACCAAATTCCTTGCCCAAAAATATTTAGCGTTGGCCGAATTCTATCTTGTGCTTACAAGGTGGTGACCGAAATCCTCTACAAAAAAGGATTTGTGTTTCCACAAAAGAGTTCAATCAATCTTCTAGAATTCAAACCCTAATCTAACTCTTTAGTGTATTTGTAACTATATAAAAGACTTCCTAATTTGACTAGAAAAATAAATCCCTTAATTATTTATTTACCAAATAAAGTCTTTTATATTTAATATACTACTTCCAATAGTATAACACTAAGAAACATATTTCCTAGTCATAAAAAGATTTTGATTCTTAATTAAATAATTAATCAATCAATTAATTAATTTTCATTTAATCAAATAATAAAATAAAATAATACATTAGACTTATATATAAGCCTTGTCGCCCTATACACAAAGATAGGCCCTTGTATTATTTTTCATTTTATTAAATCCATTGGACCTTTAATTAAAAGACCCACATATGAACTAGGCTCATTCTTACTAAAAGAAACAAATCCACATGCTTTAATACAATTCTAGATGGACCTATAATTAGTCTGATAGAGTATATTAAGTGATCCATGCAAGTCTGTGTGGATTGAGGATTTTGGCGGGCTTATCTAAATTTAAACTCCAATAGACATAACTCAATCACAACCAACAAATGATTCACTTAGGTTCAATCTATTAATTTTAGTTCATTCCACTAAAGAACTAAAATTGCACTCTTAAATAAAGATAGAATAAGTAAATGATTCTCATTCATACCCTAAACAATCTTATAGGAGACAGTGAATCTTCGTGAAGAATATCAGTAATCGCCAAGAGCTCATAGACCGCATATAGCTCTCCAAGTTACCATATTTACTCATATGACCACACTTTGAACTTGGATATATATTATGACTTGTCCATAAGTCATATTTCAATAGTCACTATTGAAAACTCAACATTAAGATTTAATATCCAAAACCTCAAAACATCCATATGATGATATTCTACTCACATTTAATAAATGGAGCCACGATGTCCTTATTTATAAATGAAGTCCTCTATCGATTATCAAATGAATACCACCAAACTATCGAGGATAGACTATGCTATATAATCGTACTCATTGATAGCTCAAATGATAACACTTGTAACCATAAGTCCATCATTTATCTCAGGATTAAGATAGACGACTCTCCGATTGTCCTGATAATGAAAAACTTTTATCTATTGACGGTTCTAGATAAAGTATTTCATTGTGATCCAGTTTAATGCACCCAGTGCACTAGATTCTTTTACTCAAAGACCCTTCAATGATTTTAGACTCATAATAACACATTTGATCCCACTCAAATGCTAGCAAAAGAATTCTACAACTCTAACAAGATAAATGTGCCTAACCTTTTACTTAAGTTGTGAACGTTGTTCAAGATTAACTAAAGAATTGTGTCTACCTCATACATATCCAAATGTACGAACAATTCTTCTTTTCTCATAGTCTTTTGACCTTATGATTATTTACTTTGACAATTATAATTATAAATGCTATAAGATTTTGTTAAAAACAGAAATCACTTTATTAATATGATAAGATTGCCATATACAATATTATACTCTTGCTATTGAGCATAATCCTAACATGGACAACACCTCACTTCCCACCAATTCATGCAAATATTCTAGACTTTCCACGACCAATGACAGTGCACAAATAGATAATCTATGGTCTCACTATCATTGTTGCACATAGGACAATTCAAAGGCATCCCTTGAACCATACCAAAACGATGAAGGATTTCTCTCACTGTAATTCTACCCCTCCGAAGCTACAAAGCGAAGATCTCTACCTTCGGAGGACACAAGCCTTTTCACAGCAGATTAGAGTTGACAAACGTATCTGCTGCTGATGTCTCTAAATAGAGACGAAAAGATTTAATCGAGTACATTCCATTAGTGCTATATGCCCAAGCCACAACATCATTAATCTTTCTCTGAATGGTAAGGCTATTCAAAAAGTCAAGAAGCTTGTTAACTGCACCATTTCCCAATCAAAAATTGGTCTCCTAAGGATAACATTCCAACACCAACGCGACTCCTGCCAAGTACCAAACTCTTGAGCTGTTCTTGTCTTCACTTTGGCGAGAGCAAAAATCCTCTACAACTCATTTAACTCTAAAATAAAATATGAGAGAGAGAGTGCTATAAATGTTTAATAATGTTTGGTCATAAAATGGATGGATATTTGATTTTAGATAATTGCATTGGAGATGACTAGATGAGAATATGTATTTCTCTATTTTATTTTATTTATTATATATATATTTGCCAAAGTATATCCATATTCAAGAGATAATGTTTAATGATGTTTGGTCATAAAATGGATGGATATTTGATTTTAGATAATTGCATTGGAGGTGACTAGTTGAGAATATGTATTTCTCTATTTTATTTATTATTATTATTATTATTATTATTATTATTAATATTATTATTTTTGCCAAAGTGGATCCATATTCAAGAAATATGTTGATGTCTTATAACTTAGAAACTCAACAATGCATATTAGCATTGGAGATGTTCTAAATGTCTTATTTGTTGAGGGAGTTTAATATTTGTATTATATTAAATCATATAGGCCTAGTGATAGTACTGAACTATTAATATGCATAAGGGAAATTATTAAAAGCGTACCTCTAGTTTGAGGTATTCCCTTTTTTTGATCCCTTTAGTTTGAAAATTTTCTCTTTTAGTCCAAACTGTTACTATTAATTGTCGTTTTAGTCCCTATCGTCCATTTTCCTTAGGGTTTCGAATATGGTCATCAATCGTGTGAGGGTAAAATGGTAAAACAATAGTGTGTGCTTCTAAAAAGTTTTTAAGGAAGGATAAAATGGTAATTGAGCTCATTAATGGGTATTTAATTAAATTAAAAATGAAAAAAAAAAAAAAAGAAGTCTTAAAATTAAACGATTGAGTTAAGGACATGTCACCAACGCATTAAACAAATTCAAACGAGTGGTCCCCTATATTTTTCAACCTATTTTCTTCTCAAGTAAGTCTGAACTCACCGACAATTCATCGTCCTTCTCGCCAAAAATCCAACCCTAGAACCACCACATTTGGTTCTTTTTCAATCGAATCTAACACTCGTTTGGAGTACCGAAGGTTGGTTTATCTTGTGGTCATTTGACGGGAAGCAACAGTTGTAGAGGAATAGTTTTACAAGGAATTTTGAAGCTTAGTGAGAGAAATGTTAGTTTTTTTACACCGGTGATGGATTCTTTAGCTGTTTGGTTGATATTTGTTACATGAAGTATGTTCAGATGTGGTTTACTCATGGATTTCATTTGTTTAGGTTACAGTGTTTAAAAGTTGGAGATTTTTTGATTAAAGGCCAATAACATGTAATTGATTGTTTTTAAACTTATTTTACAAGAGTTAGTACTGAATATGTTGCATGAAGTATGTTCAAATGTTGTTTATTCATGGATTTCATATGTTTAGGGTTTCAGTGTTTAAAAATTGAAGGTTTTTTGATTGAAAACTAATAACATATAATTGAGTGTTTTTGAACTTATTTTACGTGTGTTAATACTGAATATATTGTAACTTTTGAGAAAAAAAAATGGTATTCGAAATTATGATACTATCGTGTTCTAGATTTTTAAGGTTTATTATGTTGTGTATGATGGAAATTGGTTTATCTACGTTGTTTAATGCAAGTTTGATTATCATTGTGTTTGAGAAGTAGGTTTTTAATTGGATGTTTGTGTATTGTTTATGACAGTTGCATGTTTGGTTTTTGACTGTATAGTTATGTTTTGTTCTTGCTGTTAACAGTTAGAAAGGGGAAATTTCAATATAATTGTGCTATACAGGACTAAAGTAGTTAACACATGTGAGTGTGATACTGATCACATTAGCTTGATTATCTTGATTCATGCAATGAGTGAGAAACTCAGTGGAAATGATGAAGTACCTATGAAACAACACTATGTTTGGGCATAATTACCTTGATGTATTGAAAATGTTAAGGTGAAAACAGATAGTGAATTAATAGATGTATTTAAGAAGTTTGAAGAACGTGTGTTGGATAACATAGTGTTTAAGATAGAGAAAACACTATGTTATCCAACACCTAATGTGATCAGTCATCTTCTACACCTAATGCACATCGTCAAGTGTTGCATTAAGTAATGGGTTGGTGTGACTTAGAGTCTGGTATGTTGAATTATGAAGGTGATAATGAGGGAGAGGGTACAGAGAATGATGAGGGAGAGGGTAGACAAGGTAATGAGGTGCTAGTAGTTGAGCAAGTGGCAGAGCTGTTTGAGTTTGCTATTGTAGGATGATGACATAACTAAGGAGTGCATGGATTTGTTTAAGGGGTATCAGTCAAGAGCAGTTATTAGGATAAATAATAC
This sequence comes from Acer campestre, assembly GCA_954870605.1. Taxonomy (NCBI): domain Eukaryota; kingdom Viridiplantae; phylum Streptophyta; class Magnoliopsida; order Sapindales; family Sapindaceae; genus Acer; species Acer campestre. The sequence continues at coordinate 30,976,036 of OX940808.1, read as the reverse complement.
TTACAAATAACGAACTGGTTAAGCCTTTGATCGTCTTAGTTCCAGGTTTTTCTGTGAACTGCTTCAAGGAATCCAATAGGTAGCACGACGAGGTTGCGTCCCATGCATATGAATTTATTTTATCTACATCTTTAAGCAATCAGAGATACATAATGAAAACATACATCCCTGACACATCTATAAACATACAACTGCCTACTGTATACAAAATATAAGCTCTAGCATGAAACCAATTCTCACAGTCTTCTAATTCTATAGGGAGAGTCTCAAAACACATTTTTAGCCAATTTAAACTTACTCTCCAACCATCAATAACCTCAAAAGTTTGCTCCCTCTATAATATATCTTTACACAAAATGGTAATTTTCCCATAATCATTACCTGAAATAGGGAGGCCATCAATCGGCAACCCTGTTATATATGAAACGTCCTCTAAACTATATTAAATAGTTGAAATATCATTTCGAATACCAAAATAAAAAGAAAATGTAGTTTCATCAAAACATTTTGAACCAGTTGAAATTATAGGTAAGAACTGATGAAGATCTTCAAAAGAAAGAAAATACTTGAAAGCAATCATCAACTTTCCATGTTTTTAAAAAATTTGGTCGTTGCCTCGCCTTATTCTACAAATACAAACAAAAAACTATAAGCAATTACTACAAGTTACAAAAAAAAAAAAAAAAAAAATGAAGAAAATACACTTACAAGACCTCTGTCTTCCTCTATTTTCAAGATAGAATAGTTTGATAAAACTATTAAGACTACTACTGCTATTGACAAACACATCAATTCAATCTCAGCTCTCTAAGATGCAATTTTTGTTATGTATTTTTAAAAATTGAGTTCTGTATAATATTAGGGTTGAAGTTTGGAGTCATGCTGATATAGTAGAGTATCCTGAGTTAGAGAATGGCAAACACCAAATGTACTTCGGTGGTAGGAATGAAATCATTTTTGAGGAACTAATGGAAAAGGTATGAAAAAGTGTGTGGACAGAGCTGTTTGACGTTGTGAAACTGTCTCTTATTGATGCTTTTGTATTTTTGATTGGAGTGGACAAGAGAGGGAACATGCCTATATGGCAGGTGCGGTTTGTAGAAATTTTGGACGGTTTTGATGTGTTCTCATGGGGTTTCCTTGTTTATGTTACTCTATACATGGGTTCAAGACTGCGTTGGCCAGGGTTGTGTTTGTATTTCTTATTCCATTTTTAAACAACTTCAGATGTTTGCGGAACCAGAAATCACCCATATGTATCAAGAGGTTGATACATGGTACTATAATGGGGTACAAGATGAGAAGGATTTGTACTTGGCTCTTGGTGCATTAGATAATATACCAAATGAGTATGATGTCTAGGAAGGCGATTGAGCAAAGACAATCCTACACCTCCATGGATTAGATCCACCAGGGCTGCTAAGCCTAGTGGGACTGCTACACCTACACCTAACATGGGTGTAGCTGACTTTCCTACCCTTTCATTTCGACTGAAACAAATATGTGCGTGTGTCTAATACAACCTAGAGAGAGGGGGAGGGGTAGGGAATGAGTTGGTAATCCGATTATTACCAATTTTTCGGATTAGTCAATTTTACCAAATTAACCCAATTCAACAATCAATAAAATCAAGTATAAAATGCGGAAAGTAAAGTGTAACTGCCTCACTTTTAATTAGCTAATTTCGTTGACAAAATCACAATGGGGTTTAATCTTGTAAGGGTAGTTTAGAATTGAAGAAATTCTAGTCAAATGCTTAAGGACCTCATTGTGGATTTCAAGAGCTTTAAGGAAGGTAGCTTACTTGATCTTGACTCTTATTTGAAGAGATGTAGTTGCACACACTCACAACCCATGCATGTTATTGTTACTTGTTGTTGTGTGTAAATATTTGTGTGCTTACATGGTTAATTGATTGCATCATTGGTTGATATATGCCATGACATATTAGGCATTAGGATGCATTCAAATGTCACTTCCCACACTTGCACTTCATGTATGTTTGTCTTAAGTGTGATATAATTCGTTTACCGAAGTTATTCAGAAACGTCCGCACGTGCACGTTGGTGTGCATGATGTTGTGCGAAGATCACATTCGGAGAATGCTCTTGGCTTCTCCTTTGGTTTCACCATTTTTGGTGAAACGGCGGTTTGATCGGCAGCCATGATCGCCGAATGGAAACAACCATTTTATTCCAGAGAGTTCTGGACTTGTTCTACGGTTACGATAGACGGCCAGACCGCCGTTCAAAACCGTCGATTTAACCTGATTGAATTTTAAACAGGTCAGAATTCTGTGGCTTGAATCAGCGACCAGACCGCCGAATTAACCGCTGATTGAAACATGGGTCCTCTGTCCCAATTCAGCAGTTTGATCGATGACTCATACTCGACCACCGATCCATTCCAGTGGTGACATTTCGCATTCGGCGATTTGTGATCGGTGGCCTGACCGCCGATTGAAACCGCCGATCGCGCGCTTTCAAGCAAACTTTTCAAAACGACGTCACTTCACTTGGATCTCATATATATACATATATAAATATATATATATATATGTCTTGATAGCCTTTGGTCATTTTTAGAGAGCAAAAATTACATATTTTGAAAGCTTTTGAGTTTCTTCCAAGCTAAGGTATCAAGACTTCATCTTTATTACTCAAAACACAAAAACCCATCATTCTTGTATGTTTCATTCATCATCTAGCATGTTCTAGTTTGATTCTCATAGGGTTTTCATATTTGATCACATGAATTGTTGTTAGAACATCACTTGCATCACTTCACATGTTCTTTCTCTATAAGATAGCTTTTTATTACTTGACTAGTTTCAAGATTGCTTCTTTATGACTTGACTTAGTTTCAAGATTGTGTTTATTGTGTTTTGTGAGTTGTATTGTGGTAGACATTGCATATAAGACTTTGTTTGTCTATTTGGCCATGTCATATGCATGTTATCTAGCAAAATGATATCTAGGAATGTCTAACATGTTCATCCATGCCTAGATATGCTTAAATGTTTAACCTTGCATTTTGAGCATCTTGAATATTGTTAATATTCACACTAGGTTGTTGTATCTCTTCATTTAGAGTCAAGTCTTGTAATTGCCTTTTGATAGTTTGCAAGCAATGGACCAGATTTATAAGGTCTCTAATTTTTGATTGGCTTATTTCGTAGACAAACCACATTTGGGGGTTTTGTTGTAAGGGTAGATTAGGCCCTCAAGACCTCAAGAGAAGAAGCACTCCAAAGGTATATTTCTTAGTGTTTCTTGCAATGAAGAGAAGTAGTTGCACACACACACACACACACAACACTTGCACAATTCTTAGTCTTGATTGTGTTGTGTTCTTATTTTGTGTTTGCATTATTGATTATTTATTCTCTCTTCTTGCATGTGTATATTGATTGCATCTTATGTCTTTAAATGTTCATCATATTAGAAATAGGTTGCATTGTCCTCACCTTTTCTCTCTCTCTCTCTCTCTCTCTCTCTCTCTCTCTCTCTCTCTTGCTTTTGCTTGTGGAAGAAGAAAACGTGTTGTACGCTGGTCGTCCCGCGCAAGACCAGCGTAGCTCACCAGCGCAGATTACCCAGTGGTCTGTCGCTGGTCGTGCGCTGGACGATTTGCAGCGCAGCTCTCACCAGCGCAAATCGTCCAGTGATCTGTCGCTGGTGTGGCGCCTGTCATGAGTGCTGGTCCACCAGCGCCTTTGCACTTTTTGTGCTTTGCGCTGGTGGTGCACTGGTTGACCAGTGCAGGTCACCAGCGCAAATCATCATACCTGATGCGTTTTTGTAAAATGACCTCACTTCACTTATGATCCCTATATATATAACTCTATGATTTTAGGTTGTTTTGTAGAGTTCCAAATATCATATTTTTCACTTAGAATATTTTTCAAGAGAAAAATCATCAAGAACTCACCTTTAAACACTCAAACCATTTCCTTTGTTCATCAAAGTTCATCTAGGATCATCCATGACCGTTTAGGATTCATCCATGCATGGTTTTTCATCATCACATCGTTTTTGGTATGTTCTTCACTAATCTCATCTAATTTAGTGTTCTTCATATCAAATCTTCTTTTTATTCACTTGTATGTTTTTTGATCATATATTAGATACAAGATAGAGATTATTTGTGATGACATGATTGAGTGTTGTATTGTGATAGCTATCTAGGTTTTGCTTAATCTTGATTAGCTAAACTTTATGATATGTCATTTAGCTTTTGATATCTAGGATTGATTTCATTGATATATCATCATTCTAGATAAGCATATAGAGTTGCCTTGCTCTTGTTGCATTTTGAGTATTTCACATATTCACTTAGGTTGCATTCTCTTCATTGAGAACTAAGTCTTGTGTTGCTTCCGGGATTAGGTTGCATAAATCACAAGCATTAGGACTAGGTTCACTCATACCGGGATTAGGTAGGTGTGTGATTACTTCCGGGATTAGGTTGTAATCTTTCTCACATTTAGTGGATTCGAGGTTCTAGTGTGGCTCACTTATTAGCTCGTGATTTTTCCCGTGAGGGTTTCTACGTAAATATCAAGTGTCATTTAATATTTCCGCACTATATTACACTTGCTATATTTGTATTGACTATTAGGGGCATTTTCGTAATCTTACCTATTAACGAAAATTGGGTAAAATCGGATAAAATCTATTCACCCCCCTCTAGATTAATATTGAACACACCGTAATTTGTTTCAATTGGTATCAAGCGGGTTCCTAGACATACTTAGGTGATCCTTGCTCATTTTGGTGTGTTTTGCATTTGTGTGATTTTTGTTCATTCATACATTTTGCATACATTTCATTTCATTCATTATACACAATGAGTGAAAACGGTGGCAACAACGAGGGAGCTTCTAGCATGCATCCTCCTTTTCTCACCGGCTTAAATTACTCCTCATGGAAAGGGAAGAAGGAATCCTACATATGCCAAATTCATGACCGTGCGTGGATGGCAGTTGAAGATGGATATGATCTTCCCATGATGACTCCCACGGGTGGAAGAGAAGAAGTTTTGAAGCCTAAGGCACAGTGGAGCGCACAAGAGTTTGAGGCTTGAAAATGGAATAGGAAGGCAATGCATGCCATCCTATGTTTAATGGATGAGAATCAATACAAGTTGATTCAAAATACTAGGATTGCTAAGGAGGCATGGACAATCCTAGAAGTTGCACATGAGGGAAACGAAGTAATGAAGGACTCCAAGCTTCAAGTTCTCCAAACTCAATTTGAGATGCTCAATATGGAGGAGAATGAGTGCTTCAACGACTTCGAGATCAAGTTGATGGACATAGTCAACCAAAGTCATCAACTTGGTGATCCTTATTCGGATAGGAGGATCAAACAAAAGATTATGAGATCCCTACCCGATAGGTTTGAATCTAATGTGACGGCTTTAGAAGAAAATAGTGGATATAAGGATATGAAGCCGAGCGAGGTCATTGAAAGACTTCTAGCCTACGAGTCTAGGAAGGCTCCTAGCTCCACTCCTCCTAAAAAGCAAAAGGGAATTGCTTTGAAAGCATCTAAGGATGAAAATGAGGTGAAGAATGACTCGGATGAAGACATGGACTTATTTGTGAAAAGATTCAATAAGGTTATGAAGCTCGGGAAGAAGGGATTTGGTTTGAGAGGCCAAGAATTGAAGAAAAAAGGTCTTTTCAAGAAGTTTGAACCAAGGCAAGAGAAAACCGAAAGGAAAGGAGTCTGTTGCTTTGAGTGTGGCGGGATAGGTCACTTTGCTCTCGAATGTGCAAATCACAAGGAAAAGAAGAAGGGAAAAGTGATAGCTGCCACTTGGAGTGGAAGTAGTGATGACTCCAATGAAGAAGATGAGTCTTCGGATGATGAAGACATCATGGCTAGCTTCCTAGCTTTTGCCTCCTCTCACAAGAGCAAAAGTGGTAGTGAGTCAAAGGGAAAGTGACTCTAGTGAAGATGACTCCGATTCTAACTCCACAAATGGATATGTGGAGAAAGAGGTGTTAGTTGAATATCTTAAGGAGTTTAGAGGCTTAGAGATGAAAACCACTAAGAAGATCAAGAAGTTGAAAGAAGAAAATCTTGAGCTTTCATCTCACAATGACCGCTTAAGTGAAGAAGTGGAGAGACTTAAGAAGAGAGAAGATAAGCTAATAGAGGAGTTAGTTTTATCTAAGAGGAATGAAGAAGGTTTGAAGAGGGAGCTTGATGAAGCTAAGAAGTCACTTATTAGGATGGACTCTAGCACCAAAAAGTTAGATCACATACTTGGTGTTAGAAAGAGTCCATGTGACAAGAGAGGTCTTGGGTTTGAAAATAGTCAAGAGACCTCCTCCTCTAAGAAGACCGTGTTTATTAAGGGCTTGGGCAACATAGAAGCTTCACCGGTGCACACTCCTAGGAAGAAGATAGATCTAGGATAATGTTCAAAAATTGCACAAGTGAAGGTGGCTCCAAGGAGGCAACCTCAAGCCAACATTCCTCATCAATTGACTCAAAAAGGGAAGAAGCCAATCATGCAAGTTCAACATTGGAAGCAAGAAAGACAAATTCAATAAAGGAGAAGAATTGAACCTTCTCAACCACAAAGACAAGGGAAGGCTCCCATGCAAGCTCAAGGACAAGGTATGATTCCTTATTTCATTCTTATTTGTCATTTTTGTGGTTTTGATGGTCACATTAGACCAAGATGCTTTTGTTACATTAAAATGTGCAAAACTAGAAGCATGATTGAAAAGAGAAAGAATAGAGCCATGATGGATGTTTCTAGGAATGATAAGAATAATTTGCATGATCCTAGGACTACTAGAACCCATGTACCAAAGACTATTAAGAAAGAAAATGTTGTTCTTAAATGAGTTAGAAAGAATGAAAATGTTTGCCATGTTGCTCAAATTGCCTTAAAGGCTAATTCTTCTAACATGTGGTATTTGGATAGTGGGTGCTCTAGGCATATGACGGGAAACAAGAGTTTCTTCGAGACTCTTGTTATGGAGGAAGGAGGATGTGTCACCTTTGGTGATGTATCCAAAAAGAGATTCATAGGGAAAGGAACCATTTCCGTTCCCGGATTACCCTCCTTATCTAATGCTTTATTTGTTGATGGCTTGAAAGCCAATTTGATTAGCATTTCTCATCTAAGTGATGAAGGATATTCCGTCTCGTTTAGCAAAGATAATTGCTCTATCCTAAAGCCCCGATGGACAAACCTTGTTAAAAGGTATGAGATCTAGCAACAATTGTTATTGTCTTGAAGCTAGAATAGTCTCAAACAATGTGTCCAAGGATGAGCAAATTGAGTTGTGGCATGAAAGACTTGGTCATATGAACTTTCGGGATTTACGAACCCTTGGAAAGTTTGATTGTGTGCGTGGCCTCCCTAAGCTTGGGAAGAAAATCAATGGTGTTTGTGGACCTTGTCAACAAGGAAAACAAACTAAAAGCATGCATAAAAAGGGCAAGTATCTCTCCACCAAGGAGCCTCTAGAGCTTCTCCACATGGATCTTATGGGTCCTATGCAAACCGAGAGTTTAGGTGGAAAGAGATACATTTTTGTTTGTGTTGATGATTTTCTAGAATCACATGGACATATTTTCTTAGAGAAAAATCCGAAACTTTTGATAAGTTTAAAATGCTTTGTACGAAAATTCAAAATGAAATGAACTCAAACATTAAAAGCATAAAACGGATTAAAAGTGACCATGGGAAGGAATTTGAGAATGCCATGTTTGAAACCTATTGCAATAGTGTTGGCATCTCCCATGAGTTTTCGGCTCCTAGGACACCTCAACAAAATGGAGTTGTTGAGAGGAAGAATAGGGTCCTCCAAGAGATGGCCCGGGTTATGTTGATTAGCAACAATGTGTCTAGGAACCTATGGGCCGAAGCCATTAATACAACTTGCTATATAGGAAATAGAGTTTTCCTAAGGCCCGGAACTAGAAATACCTCCTATGAGTTATGGAAAGGTAGAAAGCCAAATGTTAGCTACTTTCACTCCTTTGGAAGTAAATGCTACATTTTAAATGACCGTGATCAACTTGGCAAATTCGATGCTAAGAGTGATGAGGGTATCTTTCTTGGTTATGCCTTAAATAGTAGAGCCTATAGAGTTTTCAACTTGAAGACTCGAACCGTCATGGAATCATCTAATGTGGTCATTGATGATACAAGGCTTAAATCTAGTAATCATGAGGAAGAGGTTATTTTTGGTGATGATTCTCCTTTGGAGAAGGTTGACGTGACTCTTAATGTTGGGACGTCTAATGTTGTTGAGAATGTCACACAACCTCTTGATAGAGTTCCTCCCTTGGACTTTAATGAACCCGCTCCATGGGTTAGATGACTCCATAACAAAGATGATGTTATTGGAGATGTTAATGAGGGTGTTAGGACTAGAAGGCAAATAGCTAATCTTATTAGCTTCATATGCTACACCTTTCAAATAGAACCCAAAAAGATTGATGAAGCTTTAAATGATGAGTTTCGGGTTCTTGCCATGCAAGAAAAGCTAAACCAATTCGAAAGGAATGAGGTTTGGACTCTGTTCCTAGGCCTAAGACCACTAATGTCATAGGCACAAAATGGATATATAAGAACAAATCTGATAAGGATGGCAACATAGTGCGTAATAAGGCAAGACTTGTTGCACAAGGGTACTCTCAAATTGAGGGTATCGACTTTAAGGAGACATTTGCTCCCATTGCCCGCTTAGAGTCCATTAGGCTTCTCTTGTCCATCTCTTGTGTGCACAAGTTCAAATTGCACCAAATGGACGTAAAGAGTGCCTTCCTCAATGGCTTATTGCAAGAGGAAGTGTTTGTTGAGCAACCCAAGGGGTTTGTGGATGCACACCACCCCGATCATGTCTATCGCCTCAAGAAGGCTCTTTATGGGTTGAAGCAAGCACCGAGGGCTTGGTATGAGCGCTTCACTCAATTCCTTGTCAACAATGACTACACAAGAGGTAGTGTTGACAAGACACTATTCATCAAAAAAGACAATGATGAGCTTTTTATAGCTCAAATATATGTTGATGATATAGTGTTTGGCTTTACCAACAACACCAAGGTCCAAAAATTTGTTGATGTTATGTCTCATGAATTTGAGATGAGTCTTGTTGGTAAGCTTAGTTACTTCTTAGGTTTGCAAATTAGGCAATTAAATGATGGGATCTTTATATCTCAAGCCAAATATGCAAAAACCTTGTGAAGAAGTTTGGTCTTGAAAAAGCCAAACATTGTGATACACCCATGAGTACCACTTTGAAACTTAGCAAGGATACTAGTGATAAAAGTGTGGAACAAACACTATATAGGGGCATGATAGGAAGCTTGCTTTATTTGACCGTAAGTAGGCCCGATATATCCTTTAGTGTGGGTGGGTGTGCTACGTACCAATTCGATCCCAAGGAGTCCCATCTCTCTTCCGTTAAGAGAATCATTCGCTATGTGAATGGGACTTCCAACTATGGGATTTGGTACTCGTTTGACACTAATGCTAGTCTTATAGGCTTTAGTGATGCGGATTGGGCGGGAAATTGGGATGATAGAAAGAGCACATCGGGCAGTTGCTTCTTTCTAGGCAATAATTTGGTGTCTTGGTTTTGCAAGAAGCAAAACTCGATTTCCTTGTCCACAGCGGAGGCCGAGTACATAGCCGCGGGGAGTGGATGCACACAACTCTTATGGATGAAGCAAATGCTACTAGATTACGGATTCAACCAAGGTACATTCACTCTCTTTTGTGATAACATGAGTGCTATTAATATTTCCAAGAATCTGGTTCAACACTCTAGAACTAAGCATATTGATATCCGCCATCACTTCATTAGAGAACTAGTTGAAAATAAATGCATAGTACTTGAGCATGTAGGTACTAATGATCAACTAGCGGACTTGCTTACAAAACCTTTAGATGCTACTCGTTTTAAAACTCTTAGTAGAACTATTGGGATATGTCTTGTGGAGTGATGTGTTTGGTATATTGACCCCATAAGGGGAACTCAAGCAAAGAGAGCTTTTTGTATAATTGTTGCATGCAAAATATTTGAAAGATCTTGTGCTTCTCTTTTAATTGCTTGAAGTAAGCTTGGTTGAACATATGTGTATATGCTTTTATCTCAATAAGTGTGAACCTTGCTTTGTTTTCAATCCATGTCATATTTATGTTCAAACATGCATTTTTGGACTAGGAAATTTACATAGGAAGTATGATGTGAATGACCTATAGTTATTTCCATGACATGATGATTCTTCTATAACATGCTAATGACATATGAAAAGCATGAAATTCAAATGACATGCTAAATTGAAAAGCATGAATTGATGATTGCAATTTTTTAAATGTAAAACAATGTGTGAAAAAGCTAGTGAGACTAAAAATGATAAAGGATCATGTATCCATTCAAAGGATGTTTCAATCCAAATGCCTCTCTTTCTTTATTTGTTGAACATGGTTACTATCATATGGGTCTCATACTCGGAAAAATCAAATAGGGTGCAAAGTCACTCATGTCATGTTTCGCTTATAAAGTTGGATATAGTTGCTATTAAAATTGAAATCAATGAAATCTCTATATCCTTGCTTCTCTCATGACAAATGGTAAAATTGGTTTAAATTCTGTTGGAAACCGTTGTCATTTGCTTTGTCAAATACCATTGTATTTTGAACTTGAATGCAACATGTCTTGTTTGCAAAGAATCTTTAATTCACACATTTTTCAATAAAATAAATCTCCCTGTTTCTCTCAAATTTATTGAGTGCATAAAGTGGCTTATATGATTATGCAAATGTCTAGTATGCTTATATCTCTTTTTGCTAAAGTGACCCGGTTGGGGACTACTCCTTTGCCTATATCATGACAAAAAGGGGGAGTAGAGTATGGTAAGGGGAGAGTTGCTATTGTGGTAGAAATTGTGTATTTTGGGGAGAATACATATTGAGGGGGAGTAACCCAATGAGGGGGAGCATTGCATTAACATTCATTGCATGATGTTGTTCTTAAATTCTTAAATGCAAATGTTTGGTTTATTTTTCACTTGATCCTCTCACATGCACTTGTCTTGGAAAGTGTAATTTTCTTTGTTTTGAAGCATTGAAGGTCCTGCAAGAGATCGAAGACTTGAAGATTTTTCTTTTTAATATCTCTTTGTAATGTAGAATGTAATTGTTATCCCGTTGCTTCAATTTTGTTGTGAGGATTTTGTGAGTGGTGGTTTTGTCACGAAATAGCCAAAGGGGGAGATTGTAAGGTCTCTAATTTTTGATTGGCTTATTTCGTAGACAAACCACATTTGGGGGTTTTGTTGTAAAGGTAGATTAGGCCCTCAAGACCTCAAGAGAAGAAGCACCCCATAGGTATATTTCTTAGTGTTTCTTGCAATGAAGAGAAGTAGTTGCACACACACACAACACTTGCATAATTCTTAGTCTTGATTGTGTTGTGTTCTTATTTTGTGTTTGCATTATTGATTATTTATTCTCTCTTCTTGCATGTGTATATTGATTGCATCTTATGTCTTTAAATGTTCATCATATTAGAAATAGGTTGCATTGTCCTCACCTTTTCTCTCTCTCTCTCTCTCTCTCTCTCTCTCTCTCTCTCTCTCTCTCTCTCTCTCTGCTTTTGCTTAAGGAAGAAGAAAATGTGTTGTGCGTTGGTCGTCCCGTGCAAGACCAGCGCAGCTCGCTCAGTGGTCTGTTGCTGGACGTCCATCGCAGCTCTCACCAACGCAAATCGTCCAGTGATCTGTCGCTGATGTGACGCCTGTCATGAGCACTGGTCCACCAGCACCTTTGCACTTTTTGTGCTTTGTGCTGGTGGTGCGCTGGTCGACCAACGCAGGTCACCAGCACAAATCGTCATACCTGATGCATTTTTGTAAAACGACCTCACTTCACTTATGATCCCTATATATATAACTCTATGATTTTAGGTTATTTTGTAGAGTTCCAAATATCATATTTTTCACTTAGAATATTTTTCAAGAGAAAAATCATCAAGAACTCACCTTTAAACACTCAAACCATTTCCTTTGTTCATCAAAGTTCATCTAGGATCATCCATGACCGTTTAGGATTCATCCATGCATGGTTTTGAATCATCACATCGTTTTTGGTATGTTCTTCACTAATCTCATCTAATTTTAGTGTTCTTCATATCAAATCTTCTCTTTATTCACTTGTATGTTTTTTGATCATATATTAGATACAAGATAGAGATTATTTGTGATGACATGATTGAGTGTTGTATTGTGATAGCTATCTAGATTTTGCTTAATCTTGATTAGCTAAACTTTATGATATGTCATTTAACTTTTGATATCTAGGATTGATTTCATTGATATATCATCATTCTAGATAAGCATATAGAGTTGCCTTGCTCTTGTTACATTTTAAGTATTTCACATATTCACTTAGGTTGCATTCTCTTCATTGAGAACTAAGTCTTGTGTTACTTCCGGGATTAGGTTGCATAAATCACAAGCATTAAGACTAGGTTCACTCATACCGGGATTAGGTAGGTGTGTGATTACTTCCGGGATCGGGTTGTAATCTTTCTCACATTTAGTGGATTCGAGGTTCTAGTGTGGCTCACTTATTAGCTCGTGGTTTTTCCCGTGAGGGTTCCAAGTAAATATCAAGTGTCATTTAATATTTTTGCACTATATTACACTTGTTATATTTGTATTGACTATTAGGGGTATTTTCGTAATCTTACCTATTAACGAAAATTGGGTAAAATCGGATAAAATCTATTCACCCCCCCTCTAGATTAATATTGAATACACCGTAATTTGTTTCAAGATTCACTTTTGAAGGCCCACGGGTAGCAAAGATGGATTAGTAATCGTAGGTGTGATGCAGTCAACCTAGATTGTAATCGTATTTGCAATTAGTGGATTGAGGTTCTATTGTGGCACACAAAACAGCCCGTGGTTTTTCCCTAGTGTTTGAAAAATCGGTCTAGGTGGCCGCCTAGACGCTGTGCGGTGGTTGGCCGTCCCGAGTTGGCCAAAATCGGTGAAAAAAATCGGTCAAACTGAAAGTCAACGGTCAACGGTCAATGCAAAAAATCTGGCGACTCAGCAAAAAATCGAACGATTAATTGGGTCCAGGCGGAGTCAAAGCCGTTGACTCCGCCTAGATTGATTTAAAAAAAAAAAAAAAAAAAAAAAAACTGGATTTAAATCGTGAAATTCTCTTAAAGCAATAGTGTATAATATACCTGGGGGGGAAGAATAGGTATAGTCCCAAATTCTTCCAATATTCAAAAATACGGAATATAAGAGTAAAATGAATACTTGAAATGATATAGCAATTGTTTAGAAAGAATCAATACATGTGAATCATCAATATACAAGAGAATCAATACAAGTGAATATATGTAAGATAAAGAAATATAAAGCGAAAATGAGACACAAGTTATTTTAACGTGGTAAAACCTCAAAGAGGAAACATCCACGGGTTGAATCCACAACCACCGGCAAAACAAATCCACTATACAAAAAGGACTTATACACTCAAAGCCATCAATACTATGATATCCACTTCAAGCTATCAAATCCTAATCAACCCTCGGGCTAGTGATTCACAAAGCCTACTCTCTATCCAAGATGTGTCCTACACCTCTAGAGAGCAACTCCCTATCCAAGGTTCTCAAACCTCTAGGAAGATTTCCTTGCTTAGCAATCTAGATCACTAGGATCCTAGTCAAGCTACCCAAGCTCAACCATCTGGAGTACACAACTCCTTGCTAAGACTTTTGCTTAGTTATCTGGATCCCTTTGATCCTAACTAAGGCTTCTTGCTTGGCTATCCGAAATCCTTTCCTAGCCAAGTCTTCTTGCTTAAGACAAAGCTTCACTCACTTTGCAAGAGACTTCAACCAATTACAAGGCAACGATCTAGGTGATACAAGTGATGCAAATCACAAACAAATAAAGCTAGATGATCAATCAAGCTTTATGAACATGCTTAACGAAATTCTAGAATATGCTTTCAACACACAATCACAAAATCTCTCTAGAAATCAAAGCATGTGGATCAACCAAGAACTAGATGATAGAATATAACAATCAAAGTATTCTAGCTCTTAGAACATATAACTAAATCTAGAAATCAACAATCAAGCACAAGATCACAAAGTATTTCTAGAATCAAGTTCATGTCATTCAAGTTTATCAAAAGTATGTTTATATGAACTCACAAAAGATAAACACAAAATCAATCAATCATATAACCTTAGCATGTGAGTTAACATCATTCATATTATCTTTCATCAATCAAATAAGAATATTAAAGAGATGATCAACAATGAAAGTAAGAAGAAGATGACTCACTTACAAACTCAAATCTCGGATTGAGATTGATACACAGTAGAAAATCAGGAAATCAAATGGCTATGGAAATACTTGGGGTTTGTACCTCTCTTCAAGACCAACAATTTTGGTTTTTGGATCACTCAATTTCGAGTTCATATGAAGAAGTTATGATTGAAATAAGAAAATCAAAATCATGAAGAAATTTGCAGAATTTCGTTTTTGTATACTTCAAGTTCATAAAAAAAAATATAGAGGGAAGGAGGAATACTTAAAAAGCTTTCAAGGAGAGAAGAATCGAGCCAATTGAAAGTGAACACATCACCTAACCTCGTGTGGGGCGTGTGTGGCCCACGGGACCAGAGGGCTGCTCTGGCCGTGGGTCACACGGCCTCCCCACATGGTGGCCAAGGCATGGCCTTTGGCCATGCAAACCTCTCTCGCGCACCTCCCACGTTCTTCGACTGTATTTGGGCCTTCGAACTCTGAATTCGAATCCATTTTCAGATTACAAACCATGACTCCCTCATGCACAACGAAAACTACAAAACTTTGACAAAAGGTTGAGAATTCATCTCGGAAAACAACAACGAACACAACTCAACGAATGAGAATGAAAAGTAACGTAGCTACATTGTTTGGACTCGAAACTAAATGAATGAGTAACCGAAATGATCGGGACTCAATAAGAAATCAATCAAGATTATATAAAAGTCCAAAACACAAGAAACACAAACAATCAAATACAAATTCACATATGAATGCCATTTCCTAGACATAGTCTCAGAACATGTAACTCTACAATGTATGAGCATTTAAGTTCAATGCATGAGCATACAAAAACATGTGAATGTGTTATATAAATGATGCACAATGATGCAGGGACACTTATGAATGATTTGTGTGTGTGTGTGCCTAACGCCTTGCAAGAGGAAGAAGAATCTTTATACCTTAGCATCCAAGTATACGATGTTCCCCTTGAAGACGAGATTTGCACGAGATGTTGCTTCTTCAACTTTGAGGTTTCTTTCTTCTAAGAATCACCTAAGCAACAATTAATACAAATAAAGAGAGTTTTTGCAATGGAATCAAGCCAATACAAATAAAGGATCTTACAAATCGCAAAAAGCAAACGATCAAACAAAGAAAAAAAAATATTTTGATTAATTTTGTGTTGTTTAATTAGGTTTGAGAAGGACAAAGAGATGAAGTTAGTGGCACATATAAGTGCTGTGTTGAGATTCTCAAGTGAGCCAACGGATATGCCACACTGATGTTGAGAAAAGAGAGTCAAATAATGGAGCATTCGAGGAAGAATCTAGAAATCGAGGCCAAATTGCAAGAGGAGACCTATAAGATGCAAACTGATTCAGAACTTCTGTTGAAATAATTGGGTCGTTGGTAGAGAGAAGGTAGAGCAAAAGTAAAGAGAGAAAGAGTTGTTTGTTTTTGAAATGAAAAAAATGAAAGCTGCGGCCAAACATCAAAAGAGAAGATAGGATTTTATAAAAAGTGACTTTGAGCAGTGAACCCTAACTTAACTTAGTGAAAAATGGGCTTGGTGGGCTTGTTGGCAAGTGGGTCAACTACCTATTAGGTCAATTGGGCCAAATCACAATTATCAAATATTAATTGGGCCTGCAATATATATATATTAGTTGTTGTATAAATAAAATACGAAACAAAAAAAAATCGGCCACCTAGAAATCCGTCTAGGCGCCGACTAGGCCGTCTAGGCGCTAGGCGCTAGTCCACCGCTCGATTAGCGCCTAGCATTTACTAGAACACTATTTTTCCCCGTGTGGGTTTCCACATAAAAATCTCGTGTCATTTACTTTCCGCATTCTCTACACTTGATTTTAGTTGTTGACTAGTTGGGGTTGTTTTTGTAATCTTGATTAATCTTGAAAATTGGTAAAAAGGGATTAAAATCTATTCACCCCCCCCCCCCCCCCCCCCCCCCCTCCCTCTAGATTATATTAGGACTCGTTTATATATATTTTCATAAAGAACACTTGAATTTTATGTGGAAACCTTCAACAAGGAAAAACCACAAGCTAATCAGCTAACTACATTCGATCCTCGAATTCACTACTTGTAATGATGTTTACAACCTAGGTTGACCATCGCCAAACCGTACACGGTTACTAACCCACCACTACTACAATGTGGGCCTTTAATAGCGAACCTAGACCACTTGCTTGCACACTAAGCCACCTTAGTTACAAGACTTACTTCTCAATGAAGAGATCAATGACTTATGCGAATATTATGAATATCCAAAATGCAATTAATGCTAGGCAACACTAAATACTTATCTAGAGATTAAATGATGACAATTAAATCAATCCTAGTTATCACATTGCTATATGTCATGGCATATAACTTAGCTATATAAGATAAAACAATCCTAGGTTATAGCTATCACAATACAACTCACAATCAATCAATACAATAATCTCAATCTTATAAATAGAATATAATCTAAATGAATACAAGTTAAAAATGAGATTTCTTGTGAAGTAAGAACACAAAAATGAATAGATGGTGTTCAACTTACCAAGTCATGTGTGTTGAAGAAGACCCATGCATAGATACATCCTAGATGATCCTAGATGATGTTTAGATGATGTTTGATGCACATGGAAGTGAGTTTAGAGAATTAAAGAAGCAATCTTTATGTTTTTTCTCTCAAGTCTCTCTCAATATCTCTTTAGGGTTCTTGATGTCAAAGACCTTTTTTCAGAATAAGAGATAATGGTATTGTAAGTTTCTTAAATTTGATTGGCTTATTTCGATGACAAACCACATTTGGGGTTTGATGTAAGGGTAGCTTTAGATGTATAATTGTTGGTGCTTTGCACAACAAAGGCCCTCTTAAGACCTCAAGAGAAGAAGCACATCAAAGGTAAAATTACTTGTGCTTACTTGCATTGAAGAGACTTAGTTGCACACACACAAAGCTCATGCATATCTATACTTCTTTGTATGTTGTGTATTTTATGTGTGCATTCATGTTTTTGTATTCTCTTCTTGCATGTTTTAGTTGATTGTATCTGGTTTAATAAATGCCATAACATTCTTGGCATTAAGATGCATTTACTTTATCTCACACTTGCACATTGTGCACTAAGTGGGAAAATAGGGCATTGTCTCCCTTTGATGATGTCGCCTTGAGCACATGATGACAGAAGGCATGAGGCGATATTGTCGCTGTGGCGATCAAGTAGCAACAGAGAGATTTATTCCTGAAAATCAATCAGGTATGGTGTCACCATGAAGTATCGCCCTAAGAACAAATGGCAACAGAGAAGAAAATATGGTGTCGCCATGAATTGTCGCCCTGAAAACAAATGGTGACAAAGAAAAAATGGTGGTGTAACTTATCAAAACACTGCAGTTTCATTTTGGCACCCTATATGTGCCTTTTTGTCATTAGGTCGTGGTAGAGAGTTAAAAGTCAGATTTTTGACTTAGCATATTTTTCCAAGAGAAAAATTCACAAAGAACCCACCTTTGATTACTTAAACACTTATCATTGTGCATCAAGCATCATCTAGCATCATCCATGATCATTTAGGTGCCATCTGTGCGTGGGTTTTTCAACACACTTTGCTTGGTAAGCTTTTCACTAATATCTTACATATTTTGTGTCTTTCTTAACAAGCAATCTCATTTATCACTTGTATGCCATTAGAACATATTCTAGTTACAAGATTGAGATTATTGTGTTGATTGTTTGAGAGTCGTATTTTGATAGCTATACCTAGGATTGCTTAATCTATGTTAGCTATGCTTTTATGGCATAACATATAGCAATTGATATCTAGGACTGATTTAATTTTCATCTTATAATCCTAGGTAAGCATTTAGTGTAACCAAGCATTACTTGCTTTTTGAATATCATTTTATTCACATAAGTTGTTTAATCTCTTCATTGAGAAGTAAGTCTTGTGGCTAAGGAGGCTTAGTTTGCAAGAAAATTGGACTAGGTTCAATTTTAAAGGCCTACGGGTTGAAGTGGTGGGTTAGTGACTATAGTGTTTGATGAGGTCAACATAGGTTGTGAACACCATTTCAATTAGTGGAATCGAGGTTCGTGTGTGGCGCACATAACAGCCCGTGGTTTTTCCTTTTTGAAGGTTTCTGCGTAACATTTAAGCGTCTTTTAATTTCCACACAGTTATGCTTGATTTATTGAATAACTTGTTTGGGGGTTATTTTCGTATAATTGACTAATCACAAAAATTTGGTAATAATTGAATTAAAACCTATTCAGCCCCCTCTAGATAATATTATAGCACACCGTTATTTGTTTCAGGTATATTTATAGAGACCAAAAACGAGTTGGGTGAAAAGACAAGTTTACCCCAGTTACACGTTTCAAATGGCTTCTTCATTTGGTAGTTTTATAACTGCTGATCACAACCACCGATTTGGACCCGAGACATTAAATCAATCAGGTCTCAAAAGGCAATTGGCCGTCGATCACAAGCCATCATTTCACCAAAAATGGTGAAACCAAAGGAGAAGACAAAAGCTTATCCAACGGCGATCATCACGCTAAACCAAACACACCAACGTGCATATGCGTACATTTCCAAATATACTTTGAGAAACGAATTACACCACATTTAAGACTAACATACATGAAGTGCAAGTGTGGAATGTGAAGAATGCACACATAAGAATTTGAAGCACAAATGCAAGATGAATAAAACATGCATAAAGATGTGTGTGTGTATGCAACTAATATCTTCAAGAGGCAAGTCAAGTGATTTACCTTTCGCTAATGCTCTTGAAGTCACCAGTATGCTTGGAAGTTTGCCTTGATAGTCATCAAGAAGACTTATGCTACCCATTACACAATCATCCCCAAATGTGGTTTGTCAACAAAATAAGCTAATCAAAATATGAGGACCTTACAATCTCTCCCTTTGGCTATCTCGTGACAAAACCACCACTCACATTTGATCCTCACAAAAAAAATTAAAAGCTAAGGGTCATCATAATTAATTTTACATTACAAAGAGAAGCTTAATCAAACTTGATCTTCAAGCATTCCATCTCTTGTAGAATAAACATCCTTGCAAAATAAGAACTACACTTTCCAAGGCAAGTGTATGTGAGGTGATCAAGTGAGATAAAAACAAGCATTTGCATTGAAGAAAATAAGCAACAACATGTTATGAATGTGCAATGCAATGCTTCCCCTCAACGGGTTACTCCCCCACAATATGGATTCTCCCCAATATGCTAATTAGCTATTCTCAATTAGCAATCTCCCTTACCACACATACTACTCCCCTTTTTTGTCATGAGATAGGCAAAGGAGTATTCCCTAACGGGTTACTTGTAGCAAAAAGAGATAGTAGCATATAAGATATTTGCATAATCATATAAGCCACTTTATGCAACACAATTAATCGGAAGAGAAGCAAAGAGATTTATTTTAAGAAAATGTGTGATAAATATGCTTTGTATGCAAGACATGTTACATTCAAGTCCAAAAATCAATGGTGTTTGGCAAAGCAAATGACAAAGGTTTTTAATAGAATTCAAACCAATTTTACCATTTGTCATGAATCAAAACAAGGATATAGGATTTAAAGAGCAACTATATCTAACTTTATAAGCAAAACAAGGCGTGAGCGACTTTTGCACCCTATTCGATTTTTTCGGGTAAGATACATATATGATAATAGCCATGTTTAACTAATAAAAAAAGAGAGACTTTGTATTTAAAATCCTTAGAACGGATACAAGATCATTTATTCATTTGAGCCTCATTAGCTTTTCACATATAATTTTGCATTTTGAAATTTGCAATCAACAATCATGCTTTTCATTTTTAAGCATGTCATTAGAAATCATGATTTTCATTTTAAGCATGTCATTTGAAAGAATCATCATGTCATGGAGATTAATTATAAGTCATTCAAAGAGTACTTCCTAAGTAAATCTCTTAGTCCAAAAATGCATATTTGAACATAAATATGACATGGATGGTAATCAAAGCAATTGGCTCACACTTATTTAATAGAAAAACATATAAGCATATGTGCAACCAAGATACTCAAGCAATTAATAAAGAAACATAATGTATATCAAATTCTTGCATGTGACAAGTATGGAAGATTGCTCTATTTGCTTGAGTTCCCCTTATGGGGTTAATTACCACACCGCATCAATGAAGGGCATGAGGTCTTATAGACCTAGCAAGTCCATTGGACCTAGTTGAACTTATGGGAGACATGTTAGCCTAGTAGCAAGCGGGTTCATCTTTTCTTATCCACCTAGGTGACACATTTTCATTCCTAGTAGTCATAGATTGCATGTTATTTGAGATGCTAGGATTATTAACTCTAGTTTTCCTAGGCACATGCAAATTGGCTCTTCTAAGCCTCTTTCTTTTCATCATGCATTCAACCCTACAATGCTTAATGTACCTAAAGCAATTAGACCTAATATGCCCATTAACACCACAATAATGTCAAATTGGTATAAAGTGAGAAGTCATACCTTATCCTTGTAAGGTCATTTGAGACTTGTCATGCATTTGATGTTGTTGCATTTGGTGTTGAACCGATTCACACTTTCTTTGTTGTTGAACCAGATTGGGTTGCCTCCCTGGTTGAGGTTGCATGGCTTGCTTCTAGGTTGGTTAAACCTTGACTGAGGAAGGCTTGAGCATGGAGCTCTTTGATGTTAAGATTGAGCAACACCTTTTGTTGGCAACTTCACTTGCCCCTTCTTGAATGATTCTTCAAGATCAATCTTCCTCCTAGGATAATGAGGAGGTGAAGCTTTGCATTTGCCTTAAGCTTGAGGTTGCAAGATCTTACCCCTTTTCAATTCTTGAAAGTGCTTCATCTATTTATCCATAACAATTCTCGATGAATTTTCTTTGCTAGCAATTTCATCCTTCATTGACTTCATCGACTTCATCCTTTGATGGCAATCTACAATCTATTTTTCATAATTAGACACATCAACTATGTCCACCTTCAAGGAGTCATCCACCTTAGCCTTAGTTAAAGGTTTTCCTTTTTCAACAAGACTTCATTTTCCTTGGATCTTACTACCTCCTCACTCAAGTGAGTCACATTGGTTGAAAGCTCAAGATTTTCCTTCTTTAATCTTTGAATCTCATTCTCATTCTTTATCCTAGAGCTTTCAAACTTTTTAATGTAGTCTTGAAGATCCATATCTTCCTCAGCTCCATTGTTAGAGTGAGATGAAGAATTCCCATCACTAGAGTCATCTCCTATACCTTCCATCTCACCAACGTAGTCAACTTCCTCATCAAGACCTTTACCTTGGTCATTTGATGTTATATAAGCCATATCTTAATGAGTAGATAAACCAACCACCTCTTTAGTTATTTCTTAATCTATTCCTTCTTTAGGGTCACAAAGCAAGGCATCTTTGTTATCTTCTTCAACTTCTACATGAGTGGCTCCGAATGCTGTGTAGTCAATGGCAAGCTCTTCATCACTTAAAGGATTTTCTTCACTCTCACTCCATGAGGCGGCCATCATCTTTCCTTTTCTTCTATCCTTCAAGTTTCCACACTCTAGAGAAATATGCCCAAATCCTTCACATTCGTAGCATTGAATCCCCTCTCTTGAAGACTTCTCTTGGCTTGGCTCAACCTTATTGAAGCCATTCTTTTGTAGCTTAAAAAACTTCTTGAATCTCTTTGCCAATAGAGCCATGTCTTCATATGAGTCATCATCCTTCTTCTCCACCTTGGAGGTCTTTAAGGCTATATTCTTTTTCTTTTTAGGAGGTGTGGTTGTGGCCTTTCTTGACTCATAGGTAAGAAGTCTTCCAATAACTTCACTCGACTTAATATTCTTGTAGTTGCTATTTTCTTCTAAAACCGTCACTTTGGACTCGAACCTCTCGGGAAGTGATCTCATAATCTTTTGTTTGATCCTTCTATCCAAGTAAGGGTCACCAAGTTGATGACTTTGGTTCACAATGTCCATTAGCCTCACTTGGAAGTCATTGAAGTGCTCATGTTCTTCCATCCTAATGGTCTCAAACTGAGTTTAGAAGACTTGGAGTTTGGAGTCCTTGACCACCTCAGTTCTTTCATGTGCTGTCTCTAGGATGTACCATGCCTCTTTTGCGATCCTAGTGATTTGAATCAATTTGTATTGATTCTCATCCATTGCACATAGGATGGCGTGCATCGCCTTGTGGTTCCATTTGGATGCCTCAAATTCTTGAGCACTCCATTGTGCCTTCGACTTGGGAACATCCTCTCCACCACCCATAGGGGTCATTATAGGTAGAGTGTAGCCGTCTTCATTAGCCATCTAAGCACGGTCATGAATTTAGCACATATATGCCTCCATCTTGCCTTTCCATGAGGCATAGTTATTGTCGGTGAGCAATGGTGGCCTCACGCTCGACACTCCCTCTTTACTCATCCCAAAATCACTCATAGTGTTTGGGTAAAAATATGAGATGTACGCAATGTATGTATCAATTAAAAACACACAAAATGCAAAGACACACAAAAGTCACAAATCTCCTAAATATGTCTAAGAACCCGCTCTGATACCAATTGAAACAAATATACGCGTGTGTCTAATACAACCTAGAGGGAGGGTGAATGGGTTGTTAATTCGATTATTACCAATTTTACGGATTAGTCAATTTTACCAAATTAACCCAATTCAACAATCAATAAAATCAAGTATAAAATGTGAAAAGTAAAGAACACTTGAATTTTACGTGGAAACCTTCAACAAGGAAAAACCACGAGTTAATCAATTAGTCACACTCGATCCTCAAATCCACTACTTGTAATGATGTTTACAACCTAGGTTGACCACCGTCAAATCGTACACGGTTACTAACCCACCACTAATACCCTGCAAGCCTTTAATAGTGAACCTAAACCACTTGCTTGCACACTAAGCTACCTTAGTCACAAGACTTACTTCTCAATGAAGAGATCAATGACCTATGTGAATATTATGAATATCCAAAATGCAATTAATGTTTGGGAACACTAAATGCTTATCAAGAGATTAAATGATGGCAATTAAATCAATCATAGATATCACATTGCTATATGTCATGGCATACAACTTAACTATATAAGATAAAACCAGTGTTCTAGTAAACGCTAGGTGCTAGTCGGGCGGTGGACTAGCACCTAGCGCTTAGACGGCCTAGTCGGCGCCTAGGCTGATTTCTAGGCAGGCGATTTTTTTTTTGCTTCGTATTTTATTTATACAACTACTAATATATATATTGCAGGCCCAATTAATATTTGATAATTGTTATTTGGCCCAATTGACCCAATAGGTAGCTGACCCATTTGCCAACAAGCCCACCAAGCCCATCTTTCACTAAGTTAAGTTAGGGTTCACTGCTCAAAGTCACTTTTTATAAAATCCTCTTTTCTCTTTTGATGTTTGGCCACAGCTTTCATTTTTTTCATTTCAAAAAACAAACAACTCTTTCTCTCTCTACTTTTGCTCTACCTTCTCTCTACCAACGACCCAATTATTTCAACAGAAGTTCTAAATCAGTTGCCTTCTTATGGGCCTCCTCTCGCAATTTGGCCTTGATTTCTAGATTCTTCCTCGAATGCTCCATTCTTTGACTCTCTTTTCTCAACATCAGTATGGCATATCGGTTGGCTCACTTGAGAATCTCAACACAGCACTTATATGTGCCACTAACTTCATCTCTTTGTCCTTCTCAAACCTAATTAAACAACACAAAATTAATCAATTTTTTTTTTCTTTGTTCAATCGTTTGCTTTTTGCTATTTAAACCCAGTTTTTTTTTTTATAAATCGGTCTAGGCAGAGTCAACGGCTTTGACTCCGCCTGGACCCAATTAATCATCTGATTTTTTAGTGAGTTGCTCAATTTTTTACGTTGACCATTGACCGTTGACTTTCAGTTTGATCGATTTTTTTCACCGATTTTGGCCAACTCGGGACGGCCAACCACTGTACAGTGTCTAGGCGACCGCCTTGACCGATTTTTCGAACACTGGATAAAACAATCTTAGGTTATAGCTATCACAATACAACTCATAATCAATCAACACAATAATCTCAATCTTGTAAATAGAATATAATCTAAATGAATACAAGTTAAAAATGAGATTTCTTGCTAAGTAATAACACAAAAATGAATAGATGGTGTTTAACTTACCAAGTCATATGTGTTGAAGATGATCCATGCATAGATACATCCTAGATGATGTTTAGATGATGTTTGATGCACATGAAAGTGAGTTCAGAGAATTAAAGAAGCAATATTTATGCTTTTTCTCTCAAGTCTCTCTTAATATCTCTTTAGGGTTCTTGATGTTAAAGACCTTTTTTTTTTTTTTCTTCAGAATAATAGATAATGGCATATTTATAGAGACCAAAAACAAGCTAGGTGAAAGGACAAGTTTACCCTCGTTACGCGCTAAACAACGGTTTCAATAGGTTGATTAAAACTGCCGAATTGAAACCAAGAGCACTGGTTTCAAACGGCGTCTTCGTTCGGCGATTTCACAACCGCCGATTTGGACTCGAGACATTAAATCAATCAGGTCTCAAAAAGTTGTTTCAATCGGCAGTTTGGCTGCCGATCACAAACTATCGTTTCACCAAAAATGGTGAAACCAAAAGAGAAGACAAGGGCTTCTCCAACGGCGATCATCGCTCTAAACCAAGCACACCAACATGTATGCGTGGACGTTTCTAAACATACTTTGAGAAATGAATTACACCACACTTAAGACTAATATACATGAAGTGCAAGTGTGGGATGTGAAGAATGCACACATAAGAATTTGAAGCACAAATGCAAGATGAATAAAACATGCATGAAGATGTGTGTGTGTATGTGTGCAACTAATCTCTTCAAGAGGCAAGTCAAGATATTTACCTTTCGCTCTTGCTCTTGAAGTCACCGGGATGCTTGGAAGCTTGCCTTGATAGTCATCAAGAAGACCTACGCTACCCATTACACAATCATCCCCAAATGTGGTTTGTCAACGAAATAAGCCAATCAAAATATGAGGACCTTACATCGACGTTTCAAAGTAGAAAGTATACAAGGGGGGATTGGACTATGTAATGCCATCATCTCAGCATCCAGACCATGCAGCGCCACCGTCTCTTGTTCGAAAGGTACATATTCATATTTCAATTTAATTTTTTTTTTTTTGCATAATTTCAGTAATTTATTTTATAGTAGTAACATTTAAATGTTCATTTCAGAGACCACCTGGAGTTCGTACCCGTCGATTTTGACTCAATGATACAGTCATTCCAAGAGTTATGGGAGGAGTTTATGGATTTTGAGTCACGCGTAAATGATTGGCTTGAGATATTCTTGGATGATGATGCAGCAACAGCTAAGGCAATGGAACACATGGAACGGGTGGCGAATTCGTATTTGGGTCGCGTGGACCAACCAAATCCGGGCTGAACTTCGTGGACCTCTACAGAGAGCATATGAGGTCGGATTATAATATGTTTTCGGAAAGCCCAAGACAAGCCCTACAGATGTTATGAAGACTCCGTCCTCAATAACAGATCATCAAAGGCCCAAATTCGGCCATCTATCTTATTGCGCGAAGACATGAGCTGGATGAGAGCTGGACGAGCTGGGGGAGCTGAATTTCGTAGACCTCTACAGAGGCCATATGGAGTCGGATCGTCTATTATAATATGTTTCCGGAAAGCCCAAGATGAGCCCTACAAATGTTATGAAGACTCCGTCCTCTGTAACAGATCACAAAAGGCTCAAATTCGGCTATCTATTTTGTTACGCAAAGACTTGAGTTGGAAGTTTGAATTAGATGACATTGAGTCTGAGTCAGATTAGGATTTGTTCTCTTTTTCATAATCTTTGTTTGATTAGGATTTGTTATCTTTTCCTAGATAGGATTTCTTTTCAGTTTTAGTTTAATTTAATTTAGAAGTTGATTCCTTGTGGAAGTCGACTTATTGCTTTTCCTATTTAAGTTGTTTGAATCCAATTTGTTATGGAGTTTTTTGATGATTAATAAAATTTGAGAGAGAGCATCTCCTTTTATCCAATTTCGATATCCTGAATGGATCAATGAATTTGAAGCCTATTAATCTGTTGATCTGTGCACAGATACCAGAATAATAGGTCTCAAATACCAACTGAGGTAACAGAAAATTCAACACAAACAACAATCGATAAAAGAAAAGATAAATGATTCGGATCCATTGATTCGCGCACGAATACCGGAAGTGAACCCTACTATTAATCTGTTGATCTGGGCACAGATACCAGAATAATAGGCTTCAAATTCGTTGATCTATTCAGGATACCGAAATTGGATAAAAGGAGATGCTCTCTCTCAAATTTTATTAATCATCAAAAAACTCCATAACAAATTGGATTCAAACAACTTAAATAGGAAAAGCAATAAGTCGACTTCCACAAGGAATCAACTTCTAAATTAAATTAAACTAAAACTGAAAAGAAATCCTGTCTAGGAAAAGAGAACAAATCTTAATCAAACAAAGATTATGAAAAAGAGAACAAATTCTAATCTGACTCAGACTCAATGTCATCTAATTCAAACTTCCAACTAAAGTCTTTGCGTAACAAAATAGATAGCCGAATTTGAGCCTTTTGTGATCTGTTACAGAGGACAGAGTCTTCATAACATTTGTAGGGCTCATCTTGGGCTTTCCGGAAACATATTATAATAGACTATCCGACTCCATATGGCCTCTGTACAGGTCTACGAAATTCAGCTCCCCCAGCTCGTCCAGCTCTCATCCAGCTCATGTCTTCGCGCAATAAGATAGATGGCCGAATTTGGGCCTTTTGTGATCTGTTATTGAGGACGGAGTCTTCATAACATCTGTAGGGCTTGTCTTGGGCTTTCCGAAAACATATTATAATAGACGATCCGACCTCATATGCTCTCTGTAGAGGTCCACGAAGTTCAGCCCGGATTTGGTTGGTCCACGCGACCCAAATACGAATTCGCCACCCGCTCCATGTGTTCCATTGCCTTAGCTGTTGCTGCATCATTCTCTTCAGGTTGGAGAAAATTCGTCCTCGAATTTTGACTGTTTTGAGGAACAAATAAGTTGGAGATGCTATTGAATGATGAAACACGGCAACATCATAGAAATAATCCTCAAAAATTGAGTCCCTCTCATGCTGCTCGTTCTGGAACAAATTTTCATCGAAAACTAATGGCTTATCGAAATCGACAATAACAGGTTCCGTCACATATTCCTCATCAAAAATTGGCGGTTTATCGAAGTCAACGATAACCAGGTCCGACACATAATCGTCATCGAAAAATAATGAATGGTAGGAGGAAATTTTGTTTTGGGGATTCATGAGTTTTTTTTTTTTTTTTTTTTTTTTTTGCTCTTTTTTTTTTTTGTGGGAAATATGGATGGTGAATTTTTGGCGTTGAGGAAGATAGTAGGTTGTGGTCGTGGATGCTGAGCCTAGCACAACGGTAGACTCGGTGGCTCTGATACCAAACTGATGTAGCGGAAGCTCTTTCGAGAAAAACCTGCGTAAAACGATTAGAAACAACCTACTAACGATCCGTTGATTTGCGCACAAATACCGGACAATTAGGCTTCAATTCGTTGATTCACGAAGAATACCGAAATTGGAATAATTAGAGAAAACTCTCAATTTTATTAATCAAAAACTGAATGGCCAATTCAAGTCAGTCTGATTCCGTCGCCCGGGTTTGGTCTTACTTGGCTTGTTTCAAATCCCACCCCTCCAAATAATCTAATGCCAGTTGGTCCACTGTTGCCGCATCACTTGATGACTTATCTCCCTCTCCGGAGTCATCACTTTCACTCCATGTGGCAACCATCACTCTTCCCATCTTGTTCTTCAAATTCCCACAATCGGGAGAGATGTGTCCTATACCACCACATTCATAGCATTGGATCCCTTTCCTTTCACTATTCTCTTGCCTAGGCTCAAATCTCTTGAAGAGAGCCTTTTTCTTCAAGTCTTGGCCTTTTGATCCAAAACCATTCTTCTCGAACTTGACAAACTTTTTGAATCTTCTAAGTAACAAAGCTGTGTCTTCATCCGACTCCTCCTTTTCCTCCTTATCAACCTTGGAGGCTTTCAAAGCAATCCCTTTTTGCTTTTTAGGAGGTGAAGTACTAAGACCCTTCCTAGACTCATAGGCGAGGAGTCTTCTAATTACCTCGCTCGGCTTCATGTCCTTATAACCAAAATTTTCTTCTAAAACCGTAACTTTCGATTCAAACCTAGCGGGGAGAGATCTCATGATTTTCTGCTTAACTCTCCTATCTGAATATGGATCACCTAGTTGATAGCTTTGATTGACAATATCCATCAACTTGACGTCAAAGTCATTGAAGCACTCATCCTCCTCCATCTTAAGCAACTCGAATTGCATTTGAAGGACTTGTAGCTTGGAATCCTTGACAACATCGGTTCCTTTATGTGCAAACTCTAAAATATCCCATGCCTCCTTGGCTATCCTAGTGTTCTGAATCAGTTTGTACTGATTTTCATCCACTGCACATAGAAGGGCGTGCCATGCCTTCCTATTCCACTTTGAAGTCTCAAACTCTTGTGCATTCCATTGCGCCTTAGGTTTGAGAACATCTTCTCCTCCACCTGTGGGAGTCATCATAGGAGGTGCATACCCATCCTCAATTGCCATCCATGCCATATCATGGATTTGACACACGTATGCCTCCATCTTGCCTTTCCATGAGGCATAATTCACGCCGGTGAGCAACGGTGGCCTCGCACTCGACGCTCCTTCTTTGCTCATCCCGTTATCACTCATAGTGTTTGGATGAATGCAAATGAGATGAATGCAAAAATGTATGAATAAATCAAGAAATCACACACAATGCAAAACACACCAAAAGTGAGCAAGGATCACCTAAGTATATCTAGGAACCCGCTCTGATACCAATTGAAAGTGCAAATACAATAAAATCGGGTGTGTACAATATATTAATCTAGAGGGGGGGTGAATAGATTTTAACTAATTTTTACCCAATTTTCGTTTAAGGTCAATATTACGAAAATATCCCTAATAATCAATATAAATACAACAAGTGTAATATGGTGCGGAAATTAAATAACACTTGATGTATACGTGGAAAACCCAACCACTGGGAAAAAACCACGGGCTGTATAGTGCGCCACACTCGAACCTCGAAATCCACTAATTGAAATGGAGTTTACAACCTATGTAGACCTACTCCGGTCTATAACCCCCCACCTCTACCACGCGGGCCTTTAAAAGTGGCTCTAGTCCATTTTGCTTGTGGGCTAGCCTAAGCAACCTTAGCCAACAAGACTTAAATTCTCAATGAAGAGATAATACAATCTATGTGTGAATATATAAAAATACTCAATACATGCAACAAGAGCTAGGCAACCCTATATGCTTATCTAGGATGATAAGATGTCAATAAAAACAATCCTAGATATCAATAGCTAAATGACATGTCAAATAGCTTAGCTAAAAATAGATTATAAAAACCTAGATAGCTATCACAATACAACACTCAATCATGTCATCACAAACAATCTCTATTTTAAATATAAGATATTAATCTAAGAACATTCAAATAATAAAATAGATGCCTTGATAAATAAAACACTAAATATCAATGGATAAAAGTGAAGAACATACAAAGGGAAGTGTGATGACCAAGACCCATTCAAATAAGCAAACTAACTATGCTAGAAAATGCTTAGATGATCTTTGATGCACATATATATGATTTGAGTGTTTAGTAAATGAGTTCTCTATTAAATATCTCTCCAAAATCTCTCTTTGAGGCATAGGGTTCTTTAGGAGTCAAGAACTTGATCAGAAAAATGAGAAAATGTGATATTTATAGACATAGAAAACAGGGCATGTGAAAAGACGAAACTGCCCTTGAAATCACCGTTTGGCAGTTTCATTCTGCGGTCGTGGCCGCAGAATTGAACCCGAGAAGCAGGGGATCATTCGACGACCAGATTTGACAGTCAACGAAACCGCCGATCAAAACCCAAAAAGAAACCGACCTAAAATATCTAAATCGGCAGTTTCATTCGGCGGTTTCGAAACCACCGATTAAACCGCCGAATAGAGACCGAGACAATAAATGCATTAGGTCTATTCGGTGGTTTCGATTCGGCGGCCTAGCCACCAATCGTAACTGCAAATCCAATCCAGAGCTCTCTGGAATCAAACGGCGGTTTCATTCGACGGTCATGGCTGCCGAGCAAACCGCCGTTTCACCACAGATGGTGAAACCAAAGGAGAAGCCAAGGGCATTCTCCGAAGGCGATCTTCGCGCTAAACCAAGCACATTTTCGTGCATGCGCGGACGTTTCCGAACAAAGTCTGAAAACGAATTACAAGACATAAAAAACACACAACAAGATACATCAAAAAGTGCAAGTGTGTTAATGTGACATTTGAAGAAAATGCACACAAAAGTGAAGCATACATATGCAAACATTACTAGTGAGTGTATGCAACTAAATCTCTTCAATAAGAAAATAAGCACTAGAGATATACATTTGGAGTGCTTGTCATCCTTGAGGTCTTGAGTAGGGCCATTGAGCATGATCACCTATCACCTAAGCTACCCTTTACAAACAACCCCAATATGTGGTTTGTAATTATATGAACGGTAATATTATTGGTGGAAATAGTTAGAAATCCTAATTAGCATTTCTAGGAAAGTTTTTAAAATTAGAAACCCTTCACCATATTATCTATAAAAAAATTGCCACCTCACTTCCATATTGAAGTTAGCTAATTGCATTTGAGATGATTTTTCTACCTCATTATCTATATATCCAACGTTGCACTAAATTTTCTCCAAACATATATTAGCATTGGAAATGCACTTAGTTCTTCTTTAAAGGACTTCCAAAGTGTTAATACTTTGTGCTAACCTCTACACTTTATTTTCATTTTAGAAATCGATTCACAATTATATGTTCAATCATCAAAAGCAATCTATAACTATAAAGAACAAGTACAACTTTAGTTATTTGAGTAGTTCACTTCACTTGTATACAAGGAAATAAATATCGGTTTAAGTAAAAATACAAATAGTCCAAATTTATAAAAACATTAAAATTACATTCAATATTCTTAAATATAGGAAATAATTGAAGATATTTAAAGACATTCATTATATCAATACTTTCAAAATACGGATCGAGAATATTTACTTCCTTGTTTTTATACATTTTGGGAAAAGGTACGACGGTCAAAAATCTCAACAAAAAAGATTCCACATTGAGAAGGATCCAAGAAATCTCCCTTCTGGGTCTGGCCCTTTAAAGAAACCTCCCTTGGAAGAAAGATGAGTAAGAAAGGCAATGTAAACTAGACATGAAGCAATGGAAATAAATATTGGTTTTAGTAAACATACCCAAGTGTTCCAAATTTTGAGAACATCAATAAAAATATAAAAGGCTCAATTTTTATGGTCAAAAATCCACATTTTAATAAGGATCCAAGAAACCTTCATTGTGTCCGTTTAAAGAAAGGGATAATTACCCCGGTAGCCATCGAATTGATGACACACTATCAAAATGGCCACTGGATTGGAAAGTTGTTCCAAAATGATCATATTTGGCAAACTTTGTGACACTAATGACAATTCCATCCAATTCCATCCAATTCCATCTAATAAGTGGCATTCTGGTAAATAAGGGAATGCCATTAATTTATTTTAGATGTTTTTTGGAAATCAATTTTTTCAATGAGCGACATTTTAGTAAATAAGTGGATGAAATTAATTTATTTTAGATGTCTTTTGGAAATCAATTTTTACTTTTTTTACCCTTAAGACTTGTTGAAGAAGAAGGTTTAATTTATGTTTTAATTCTAGGTGCAAAAGTCGGCAGTCACCAGGATAACCACCAGCCACGAAGGCATTAGGCAGACTTACAGACACGCTGTGAGTAAAAACCTAAGTTTTAATTTTCTTAAATTTTGATCTTTAATATGTCTACAAGTAATTCTAGATCCGATGTAGAATCAGACAAAGGAGATAGTATAGCAGGACAGTCTATTACTAATTATGAGACTAATTGGAGTGACAAAGACTTAAGTGCTTGGCAACTTCTCAACATAGTAAAACATAGTATCTATAAGAAGAATGGTGTTTTAAATTTCAAAACTTTGTTAGGAAAAATTACCAAAGAAATAGATGTCAAATATATATATTTACACACACTAAATATAAGTACTCTTTTCAAAAAATAAAAGAAATGGTTTAGATCAATACACGTGTCTCTTCTTTGTTCTTTGTTTTTTAGATTTTTTAGATTATATATATATATAATTGTTCATCACCGTGTGCACCGTAGTCTATCACATTACAAATATTTGATTGTTCTTGAGCATAAGCTACAAATAATAATAATAATAATAATAATAATAATAATATGAATGATGATAACAAAAAAGGTTGAAAACTCATATCTTCTTTTCTCTTCCTGTTTCGAATTTGAGCAAAGCAAGAATGCTATACAGTTGGTCATTTATAGAAAGAAGAAATTTATAGAAAAAATGAATAATATTTAATGGTGTTCATATTTTGATACAGATATATTATTGATCTAAACCATTTCTTTTGTTTTTTTGAAAATAATAATTATATATAGTGTGTGTAAATATATATATATATATATATTTACACGCTATATATATAATTATTCTTTTCAAAAAAACAAAAAAAAACAAAAAAAATTGATTTCCAAAAAACATCTAAAATAAATTAATGTCATCAACTTATTTACTAAAATGTCACTCATTGAAAAAATTAATTTCCAAAAACATCTAAAATAAATTAATGGTATCCCCTTATTTACCAAATTGTCACTCATTAGATAGAATTGGTTGGAATTAGATGAAATGGTCATTGGCATCACAAAGTTCGCCAAAAATGGCCGTTTTGGAACAACTTTCCAATCCAGTGGCCATTTTGATAATGTGTCATCAATTCGATGGCCACCAGGGTAATTATCTCATAAACTCCAAAACCATGAAGTGATTGGTAATGATGAGTAAAAAAAAGGCAATGTAAAATAAACTTTATGTCGCATTTTTTGCTACAATAAAACTTAAAGCATTCTGAGAAAGTTAGGATAAGAGCTCACAAAGTTAAACATTTACAATGGAACTCTTTTCCTTTAAAAAATTCTTCATCTAAAGCAACAGGGAGGTGGTTGGATATATAGTATATAGTCTTCTGCTTTCAGCACTCCGAGATAGTACATCCGGGGGTAAGATTTGAAGCCATCGTCCTTGGTTACGGTTCACAGATTAGTTTACAGTTCATCTTCTTGTGCTGAATCAAAGAAAATACAAAATTAATGGAGAATCGACCATGCGTATCCATACAACATAAATAACAGAGATGAGGTAAGAGACTTACTGCTCAAAAGAAAGCCTTGAAGCAAGCTCTGGGCTTTCTCAGACTGCTCTGGAGTACCTGATATTTGAATCATCTTTTGTGTCGCATCTAGTCTATCTTCTACGAGGGTTACAGTAGCACCCGATAGCTGTTTCCATAAAATAGAGGGTCAGGAAGACAAACTTCTCAATCAGGGTTCAACTTAACAAAATTGTAAGGGTTGACTGACTGCAAGATGAGGCTCACCTCACTGAAAACTGTAAGCTTATGTTTCGACTTTGCTATAAGCTTGGGAACTGCATGCTCCGGTATGACAACTTCAAGTGTACTCCTAGTGACAAGTGGTACCGAGATTCTGACAAGATATTTGAAGATATACTTTAAAAGTGGAAGGGACTTTCAAAATTTATGATTCATTAATAACAGTACTAATATATCCAGATTCGAAGAATGAAAACTATATCTATGGAAGGGCATAGTACAGTAAAAAAAATGCCTAAATTGCTACCTATTAATTGTACTTGGGACATCTTCACTCTGCTTGATTGTTTCATTGCCAGACCCTCCAGCTTCCTACAAAATGACAATTAAATCCCTTAGAAGACAGAGTAAGGAACAAAGGAATGGCAAATTTGAACCACCACTAATGAACCATAGAAAGGCAGCCCAACCCAGCAGCAGGGAAGACAAATTTTAACACAATAAAGTCAAGGAAAAAGAATCATCTTCATGCTCCTTTGACCCGGCTTAACAAATAATATTTACAGAAATTATTTTTTTTTCAAATTTGCAGTTGTATATGCCAATTCTGCATGAACCAAAGATATTTAACCTTTAACAGTGAAACAATTGCAAAGAGAGCAATAAAAATGAGAAAGAAGCAGCAGCAAAAGGGAAACGCGAAAACAGCCCCCAATCATCAATAACAATGACCTTTGATGGCTGTGTTGATGTCACTGTTTGCAAGTTCTGATAGGTTGCAGCAGGAGGATCACTAATACCACTCTGACCTTCCTGAGCTGAAGTTGTATTAATGGGAGAAGCTACTTCCACTCCCATAAAACTTCCAATGGGGCCTTGTGCAGAATTGGAAGATGGTGTCGTCTCCTTTTGAAAGAACTCCCGATACAAATGACTCCGCAATCTTGATGTCACCTCAACGAGAGCATCTCGAGCAGATTTTATTTCCCCTACAATCTGAACAATAAGAAAATGCCATTCAGGAAACCATAAGCAAAATGATCAACTTTGCAGGCCACAGCCTCAAAAGACACCAGGTTTCAGATTCTTGGTTTCTCGTTAGTCAAATAAATTTCAATTGTTATATGACAATCAGAGGTCTTGAGCAACAAACTTGGAGTAAACACACATCACAAACATTGGGGAAATAAGACTATCATCCACATGGAAAACACATTATACAATGGCAATAGAATTGTTGAACTAAGCTTCGCAAATGTTCACATCTAACTTCCCATGACCATACTCCTTTTCTAGAGAACAAAACCTCTGCACAAGCATTACTTGTGGTTTACGATTATCAGAACCTATCCTAAATTTAAAGTCCATAGAATAAGTACTCATGGAATATTGGGTACGACAAGCATCTAACAAGTATGTATCTCATAGGAAATTATTTGGTATGGCAAGTGACAAACCTGCACTAGCTCATCGTTCCCGTATACTGGAACTTCCTCCCTAGGCAGGATATGTATGTTTGCACCAGTTAATCTCCTCATTTCAGATAACGATCCATCTCTTCCCTCTAAACACCCAATTTCACTGGCTGGGACAAGTAACCTAGTAGTTATGATGTTATCTTTATCTGAAGCAAGATCAACAATTCGAGTCTGGATATGCAACAAGGCTTCTTGAGCTGGAAACAGCTCATCGTCAGGACCCTAAAATACACAAAACCAGACGGTGTGTCAGTGCCTTACCTTTTTTTTTTTGAAAAATAAATAATTTCAGGAGGAAATGAAAGAATTATTTTACCATGTAAAAAATTCAAAAATAATCTGAAAAGGAAATAAATTATCAGACAGAAAGGGCTAAGTTAACACATAATATCACTGCCAAATACCAAACATGTGAAAGATATAGAGGTCCATTCACAGAATTGATTACCCAATAACACTGCATACAGATAAGGAGATGACACGTACCTCCTCAGAAGAAATTATAATTACTTGTTCATCTGACCCAGCCACAGGATCAGCAACCTTGATATCAACACCAATTTCATTTTGAAGCAATTCTACTATGCCCTCAGACTCTCCAACGACTCTATCAACCTTGTCAATCGGACAAAGGATTCGAAACACAATATCCTCACCGTAATAGGGCTGTGCAAAGTCAGGCATGGGAGCACCCCCAGCTTCATTTGAATAACCAGAGGAGCGTGAGGCGTAGTTATTACTTCTGTAATTGGAGCCAGAATACCGTGGCCCATCAATGGATGACCGACGCCCTGTATTATTCATATGAGGAATATAATCATCATCAGGGAAAAATCTGTCAGGTGACTGTAATCGTCCATGGAAATGACTGCGGTCACGATGCTGACTCTCCCTCAAGCGTGAAGAAATGTTGGCTACAGCATTCTTCACATTATTAATATCACCTGTAATCTGCAAGGAAAACAAAGATATTACAGCCACTGAGACAGTGTATGTAATAGATGAGTGATATTACAGCCATCTACAAACATTTACAACCATCAAGGTTGATAAACTCAAAAGTAACAGCATATTAAACCAGAACCTGTCGACATAGCAAGGGCAAAACACATTTGCAGTCTACTAACTACAATAGACATATGGATCCAAGGTCTGAACATGGAAAATTATCACAGACTATGCATTGTGCAATTAGTTCAACAGAGTCAAGGACAGAAATAGAGTAACCCAAGGTAGACAGTCCAAAATTCCAGATGCAAGCAAAGAAAACATTCTCAGGACAAGGTCATACAAAACTCATGCATGATGTAAAATTTTGACACAAGAATGCCAGATAAAATGCATGAACAGAATTCCACCACTAAATCCTCACAGGGTGATATCACTACTTTCCATTACAACGTAAAGGCTAAGGTCTCTAGTGATCATAAGTTAAATCATGAACAAGCACCATTAGCATTGCTCGGGAACCATAATTTCCAAAATGTGCAAGTTAATAGCCTCAGGTAATCGATACTTAAATCATTAACAAGAACCAGTAGCATTGTCAAGGAACCATAATCTTCAAAATATCCAAGCAATACAAGCACCACATCAAACCAATAAATCTAATAATCAGTTACCAATGCAAAATGTCCACAATCCAACAAGATCATTGTCAAGGAACCATAATCTTCACAATGTCCAAGCAATACAAGCACCACATCAAACCAATAAATCTAATAATCAGTTACCAATGCAAAATGTCCACAATCCAACAAGATCATTGTCAAGGAACCATAATCTTCACAATGTCCAAGCAATACAAGCACCACATCAAACCAATAAATCTAATAATCGATTACCAATGCAAAATGTCCACAATCCAACAAGATCATTTTCAAGGAACCATAATCTTCACAATGTCCAAGCTATAAGTACCACATCAAATCAATAAATTTACTAATCAGGTACCAATTCAAAATGTTCACAATCCATGGTTTCGGGTAGTCATCACTCAACACCGTTCGTATCAATTCATCACATCAAATTCAAATTCATAAGTTGGCATTTCATTCATTCAATCATTATTTTTCCGGTCTACCTGAACAATCTCCTCAGACATGGAAACGCAACGGGGAAGCGAATGGTCTCTAGGTAGAATCCTAATTTGGGTCTTGGTCTCCATCCTCATTTGCTCTATAATCTTCCCTCCTTTCCCCAACAAACACCCCACGTGCATTCGTGACACCACCATCCTCGTGGCCACCCTATTTCCTCCTCCTCTAAACCCGCCACTGCCACCGCCATAGTCCTCTTCATCGTCAGCGTACCCTCCAAACCCAGCACCGCCATCACTCTCAAGAATCCGGTCATGGATCAAGAACAGGGCCTCCTGGGCGGGGCTGAAGGATGGCATTCTCCCTTCCGGGTCCCGCCGCCGAGTGTCGGATATCTCAATGATCCGCTCCTCGTCCCCCGGCATCAGCTCGTGCACGTTGATCCACGCGCCAGTGTGCTGCCTTATCGACTTGATAATGCTACCGGACTTTCCAATCACCCCTCCAGCCTTCATGTCGTGACAAAGAATCCGGTACGTCGTCGTCACCATCAGAGACGGGTCCTTAGGGTTGTTGTTCAGACCGGACCGGTCTCTGTTACTGTTATTGGGATTGTTCACGCCACCGTTGTGGTTGCTCCCGCGGTGGTGATGGCGGTAACTATTCCCTGGCGGGTAGTGGTGGTTGTTGTTGTTGTTGTTGTACCTGGGCTTGGTCCGGCCGACGGAGACCGGCGGCTCTCCTTCGTAGTCCTGATGGTCGTAATAGTAGTTTCTCTTCGATCTGGATCTATCCATGTCTAAAAAACCTAACCCTAGAATCGTTTTCGTTCAATTTCGATTCAAAAAAGTGTCTTGTGTTGGTGAGTCTATCTCCGGTAAGGTCAATTTTCAGGGTTAGTCTGCGAAAATGTTGTAACCGCCACAAGTCCCGGAAAGTGAAGTGCGTTTGCGGTGGTGGGTCGAGTTCAATTTGTTGAATCCTGATCCATTTTTTCTTGTGCTGCGCAGGGGAAGAAGAAGAAGAAGAAGATGGAAAGTGTGAAGGGTTTTGTTTAAAATCCAATTACACTCTCAAGTCTCACAACAACTCACACAATTCACAATTTGCTTTCTCAGTTCACTGTTTACAGTGTATTTTTTTTTTTTTTTCTGGACTCTATTTATAGATGCAAAATATTTCATTTGGACAATTTTTATTTTTATTTTATCTTTTTGGATGTAATAAACTAATAATATAATGAAGTGATGTCGTTTTAGAGTCTCTGCAAATTTGTTTCCATGTGAAACTTGAAACCACACCATGGAGAAAAAAGAAATGTGCATTTTGAAAACTACATACTGCGATGGTAATATTGGAATTGTATTTAAGAAAATATAATATACATTTTTGTTTTATTTAATCATTTTTCCCTGTAAAAAAAATGAACGTATCACATCATTTGTTATTCATTTTTTTATATAAAAAAAAAAATGTACCATTATTTAAACTTTAAATTTAAGAAAAGTGGATGCGTGGCACACGCACACATTATATAGATATTATATAATTTAATAATAAATTCAGGAATTGGAAGAGGGAAACAAGGCCGGACAACCTTCATTGTATAATAATAATACAAAAAAATAAGTATTATAAAATAATTTCTCAACTATTAGTCATATGATTCATGTACTTTTACTATTTTAATATGAATAAAGAGGATGTGTACAATTATGCCCATCTCTAACCCAAGGGCTTTTTTTCTCCTTTAATAAGTCGGTGTATAGGGTTTTTCAGTTGGTTTCGTGAATCTTGATTTTTATTTTGTACTTTATGTGTAATATTATAGAGATAAGGAAGTGATGTCATTTTTTAGAGTTTGGAAATTTGTTTTGTTATAAAATTCTTCATGGAAGGTGGGAGAGACAAGCATTTCAAGTCATACGTATATATGACCATCTATTAAGATAATGTCATGTTTACATACTTTTCAAAAACTACGGACTACAATGGTAATTGGGAAGTGATGTCATACAAAGATAAATGCATCATATTGATGCTTGCACTAAAGTCAAGCACACCCTTTAGCAAAACGCTTCCTCCAATCGATACGGGGATCACAAAACTTCCCAGATCATCAACCTTGGTTGGATGCACTTCTTCCTTAGTCATTGTCCCTTCTCTAGCCATATCAATATTCACAAGATTAATCTCCTTGGCTTGTTCGGTATGGCTTGGAAACTTACCTTTCTCTTGCTTTTGGAGAGCTTTGGCAATTTACCTCACTTGAGTCTCTAATTTCCCAAACAATGCCTCTAGATTGTCAAACCTTTGACCACTAGCTTGTATGAAGTTCGTTAAGGTTTGCTCGACCTTTTGGAAGCCCTGCATCATCCCTCTCATTTCATCATCAGAGTTCCTGTTGTAAGGTTGATATGTATTAGATTGAGCATTGTTGTTGTTGTTGTTGTTGTACCATTGGTTTCCACCCCATTAGTTTCCACCTTGTGTCTCTCTTTGATTGCTAGGTTGTGGGTTCAATGTGTTGTTATTGTTGGACTAAGAGAAGTTAGGATGGTTTCTCCACCCTAGATTTTAAATGTTTAAGTAAGGTTTGTTCCTTTGTCCTTGGTAACCCATAGCTTGGACTTCCTCCTTCTCTTATCTGTCATTCATGTCATTGAATCCTCCACTTCCATTAAATGATTCACCGCTCTTGCTTCTTATCTTCCTAGCATCTTCACCCCATTTTTTGGAAATCCCATACTCTCAATGTAAGCTTGTAAGGATTGCATCTGTTTGTTCATCCTAGAGATCTCAATAGTTGTCTCCATGCTAGCACTCACCTCAAACTTGCCACCTTTAATGCTATTTGCATTTCTCTATTGAGAATTATGTGCTAACATCTCATATGTCTCATAAATTTCAACTATGGTCTTTGTATCAAAAGAGCCTCCGCAAGCATTATCTACCAAAACTTGAGAGAATCGAGTGAGACCATCTTGAAAACAAGAAACCTTGTATTCTTCAGTAAACACATGAGGAGGGCATTGAGCCAAAAGTAGCTGGTATCGCTCCTATGACTCATGAAACAACTCTCATTCACCTTCGGTGAAATCCGCAATCTTAACCTTTAACTCCTTCGCCTTTCTATATGGGAAAAATCTATTGAAAAACACAACACAAACTTGTCCCCAATTTGTCAAAGATCTTGGCCTAAGTGCCATCAACCATTGCTTCGCCATATCCTTTAAGCAATATGAAGTTGCTCCCAAGTGAGTTGCATGATAGGAAACGTCTCAATGATCGCGCTATATTCCTTCATGAGTTGCAAGCAATCCTCATTTGACTTCCCAAAGAATGAAGGTAGTAAGTTGATATGCATGCTTTTTAGCTCATATCTCCTTGCAATCGGATCTAAGACAATTGGTGATGGCTGATTCCCAATTATAGGTAATGAATACTCCCCCATGGTCATCCTTGGGCCATGGTTAGTGGGAGGTTCTTAAGTCTCTTCTCTCATCGGAGGTGCTTGATCCTCTCTTCTTGGTACTTGATCTGCCATATTCAAGGTTTGTCTTAGAACTTCTTCAAATTCTCTCATGATTCTTCCAACACGGTTAACTTCATCCAAATGTGGGTGTAATCCTCTTCCTAAAGATCGTCTACCGTGCATACACCTAAGCTCCTGAAAATCAAATAGATACAAGAAAAACACAAACAGTAAAAAGAATTACGAAAATCTAATAAACAATCTAACTAGCAAAAGATATAATTAAATGAAAAAAAAAAAATGTTAGTTGGCTAACTATAAGAATATAAAGTATAAAGAAAAGTTAATTAATTCAACAATCGCTACCAAAGTCCCCGACAGCGGCACCAATTTTTGATGAGGTCATTTGTACTCAACAAAAATGATACTTATAGTTCACTTTGAAAACCAAGTTTCACCACTTGAAAATCCACTTAGGAAAAAATCGTTCCACAAGGAATTGGAGTTAATAGTTGGATTAATTAACTAATCTATATTGCAATAAAGTAAATCATAGTTGTTTTGATAATGTATGGTTTAAGAAACCATCAAACATTAACAATGTAAACTGAATGTAACAAAAATGATAGGAAAAATAGAATGCTCAACAACCTGGATAAGATAATGGGATTTAATCAATTTAATGGGAACTAAGGAATTGATGGAGTTGCAAATGAATGGTGGGCAATGCTTATTAAGCTACTTTAATGAACAAATCTCACAATTATGAACCATTTTGTAGTCTTAAGTGTGAAATGGATGTCTAAACAAAACCAGGACACTTCCCACCAAAATTCCTAACTGATTAAAGAGAAGGGATAAAGGTGGGATTGGTTAATTACAAACCAAGGCCTAGATAATTGGGGTTGATATACCCTGCAACAATCTATCTTATCCATCATGTGCTCTAGTCAATCAAGTGTGTCAATCCTTAATTAATTGTATCACAAATTATCCTAACAAGATTGTAATCAACTAGTGGCATACAAAATCAATCACATAATGAATAAAATCTAATTAACAAGTGAATAGAACATAAAAGAAGATTCAAATATATAATAGCTCAAGCAAAAACCCACATCCAAATGTTCCTCACATCAATCCCTTAGATTGGGGTTTAGTTACACATAGTTACAACAAAGAAAAAAAAAGTAAAAGAATAAGAAATCACCCTTGGGCCACCTTCTTTAATGTTTGATTCTTCCTTGCCTTATTGATCCTTGTGCAAAAAGTGGTAGATGAGGAGGTGTCTAGATGGATAGATGTCTAATTGGTAGTGACAAAGGTAGGGAATGTAAAGAATGGGAAGAGAGGAATGATTGGGTGAAAGAAATCTAGATTTGGTGTTGAGTTTTGGGATGGAATAGGTAGTTCAAGTTTAGAGATGGATGAAATTGAGTTAGGGAAAAATGGAGGAGAGAATTGCTCTTTAAATCTGAGAATTTCATGTATGAGAAAAGCTCCTTTGAAAAATGGAGAGGACAATTATTTATATGGGCTCAAGATTCTATCTTGTAATTGCCAAAAATGTTGAGGTGTCATGTGTTGCGGTCACATTTTCGCGGTTAGGAGACAGCGACAACAGTAGCAACAAACGGTTATACGCTCTTCGATCAGGTTGTCGCGATTATTTTTCATCTTTCTCGCGGTCTTGGAGACAACTACACCTAAACAACGACACTTGGATTTAAGATCTTATGAGTCAGTTTCTGTTTGACCACATGGCGACTCTGGGCCTGATTGAATTATTGATTTTCCTCTTCTCTGCCATGGTCGTCTTCACAACGACAATACAACCGCAACAGAAGACCTAATTGATTTATTAGATTTCACAACTCTCTGTCATGGTGTCCATCACAACGACACTTCAATAGCGACATTTCCTTGGCCTTCATCTTCATTGCTTCAACCCCTCTTTTACGGTGTTCATATAGCGACACTTAGACAATGACTCTCTTCTTAGTTGAATCATTGTTGGCTTGCATGCGACTGAACCGCAACAATGCCTTGTTTTTCACCTTTTTGTACTTTTTGTATCTAATTCTTCTCCATCTTCACAAATGCCTTTATGGTGTTAATAATTCTGAAACACTTGATTAACATTGTTAAAACAGAGAAAAATGCTCGAGAATCGAGCGAAAAGAGCAGGAAATGGGGGCCAAACTCATGTCTATTTTGGCTCGATCATCCGGGACCAAATATTTTTTTGAAAGCTTTCGTCATTGGTAAGATTTGAGCCGCTGACCTGAGTATCATTTACCCAAGCCCCAAGCTCATCTATCTACCAACTAAGTTACGCCCCTGTTGACAAGACGAGACGAGACTTAATAGTCTTTAAAAGACATTTATTACTATATTTCTACAAAGTTAACACACTTAAGTGCTATTTAAGCCAATTATCACTATATTTATTATTAAAGTAATGTTAGATTGGTCAACCGATGTAATAGTGTGCACGCATACACATCTATTATAACTTAGGGATTATGAGATGAGAGAAATGACTTGAAAATGTTATTAATGTTGGTGTAATGGTACCACTATGCCAACCTCATTTTGTTAAGTGGATGGTGTGTTCAAGATATAATAAAACTATGAAACTTTTAGGGAAATTTTGGAAATAAAGCAAAATGGTTTAAAGGTTCGAAGTGAAATGTTGTGCTTAGCACAAGTACTTTAATTTTTATTACAAGTTAAGGATTAGTATTGTTATTGGTGAAATTTGGAAAGATGACAAATCAGCATGGGAACCGGAAAAAACGGTTGTCAGACGCACCACGTCACCAAAAGTCAAACCAGGAAAGAAGTCAACCCCGATCACCACTAGGTAAATCCAACATCCAATCGGGGAAGCCCAAATGATCGGACCAAGATAACACAATCGAGGTAACAACAACGATCATTAAGATGGTACGATCAGGATAGCTAGGTTGGTCGGGAATAAGTAACCGATCGGGAAAAACAATGCTTGGTCAAATAAAACAAATGGCTGGATAAGCAACACATGGATAATATTGTATTTAATGCATCCACGACTCGAGTACACAGAAAAAGATCCTTATGTTAATAAGGC
Organism: Acer campestre; assembly: GCA_954870605.1. Classification (NCBI taxonomy): domain Eukaryota; kingdom Viridiplantae; phylum Streptophyta; class Magnoliopsida; order Sapindales; family Sapindaceae; genus Acer; species Acer campestre. The sequence continues at coordinate 30,931,972 of OX940808.1, read as the reverse complement.
ATTTAGAAGAACATTCCGGTAAGGAAAAAACCTTCTTTATAAGAAACAAAGTTCAAATCCAACAAGGACTCATCAAAACGCATAAGATACATAATTGGAAAGAAGATCAAGACAACCCCTACAAGTTAGAGTTCGATTAAACCTCGTTAACCACCCCTAACTTGTACAGTAAAATTTAGGGTTTCTTTGCATGTATAAATAGACCCTCAAAACACCATAATAGGGTTACGACTAAGATAGTTGCGAGTATACGAGAGAGATTGAGTGTGTAATTCAAAAAGTTCATAGTGCACTTATTCTCGCCGTCTCCGGCACCTGTAGTTTTTTTCCATATTTGGGTTTTCCACGTAAACTCGTGTGTTTGCATGCTTTCTTTTCAATTCGTTATTTAATCAACACCTTAATACGTAATTGTTAGTGTGACGCATGATAGATTTTATTTAATCAAAAATCACCGTTAACAAGTACTTATCTCTCTTTGACATAAATAGTGACCTAAGTTTTCAAAAATTAGATTAGAGCAATTTAGTGGTTGAGAGATATTATTTTCAATTTAGTTTCCGATTAACTAGAAAACATCACTTTTTTACTTAATTTTGTATTTTTCATCAATCCCGATCTTATATTTTTTAAATTGCTCATTTAGGTTCTTCTGTTGACCAGATGTTGGCCAAACTTAACAATCCTATGGGTATTTAGAGCATCTCCAATGTTAATGTGGGTTGTGAAAAAAATCAGATGCCACGTAGGATGAACATCCACTTTGTTAAAAAAATTAATCTCCAATGCAACCTCTCTAATATAACTTCAAATTGAGGTGACAATTTTTTTTTTTTAAAGGCTGTCAACATGACTCTCTGATTTCAGAGGGTCTGTTGGACAGACATCTTATTGGCCCAGTCAACAACCACCATTTTCTTCTACTTTGTTTTATTCAACAATTCTAAAATATATTTAAGGAGACCAATAATAAATTGAGATATCATTAAAAACATGTATTTTACAAGTGAAGCATTGTAGACCACTTTTTCATTTGAATGTATATCAAGTTTAGGAACATGACATATATGAAGCAATTGGATTGACAATGTTGATATATCACCTTTTTTTTTTTTTCAAATGCAAGCCACATTACCATTAGAGATGCTTTTAGTCTTTTCATACGTCCATAATTGATAAAAAATATATATATATATTAAAAAAAAGATAGATATCCACCGTCCATTGAAGAAATGGACGATGAAGATGAAAAATGAAAACATAATTTAAAAAATAAAAATAAAAATTGATAGATGGATCTCCACCTTCCATCAGTGGACAAAAAAGAAGGTTAGATCTTCACCCTTTAGTGGATCTCTATTTGATGGATTTCCATTTTGCGCGTGTAGATCTAAGGGAAGAGGCACGATATCCTCCCAATGAAATCGATGAAGGAGGTGCGCACGACGCCTCATCCCTACTATTTTTTTTTTTTTTTGACAACATCTATTAATTCGGGATTAGGTGTTTTTTTTTTTTTTTTTTTAAAGCTTTCGTCATTGGTAAGATTCGAGCAGCTGACCTGAGAGTCATTTACCCATGCCTCAAGCTCATCCATCTACTAGCTGAGCTACGCCCCTGTTAGCTTCCTTTTCTTTATTATTATTATTACTATTATTATATGCTTGGTTGCTATTTTATTAAAACATAGAAAAAACTATCATTCTTCTTTAATTTTTTTCATTACTACGTAGTTTACCATGGTAGAAAATTGTCAATACGAGACTGTAACATGTCGAGTCATATATCGTCAAATAAAATATTGTCACATATCGTTACGGTCCAAAATCTTCTTCACTAGTCCTTACCGTAATATGTGGTAATCTTTTTTTGAAAAAAAAAATAATAATAAAAATAATATAAAATAAGTGGTTCAAATTTGGGCCTAGCCAAATCAACCCAATTTTGAAGTTCAAACTTATCAAAACCAATCTGATCTAATTTCAACTGGGTTGAATTAAGGGAAATTATCATTTCCCCCCTAAGATTTGCCATATTAGATAATTTGGTCCCTCTAATTTCAATAATAGTCATTCAACCCCTTGAAACCTAAAATATTGGTCTTTTTCCCCCTTCTGTCAAGTTTTCCATCCAAAATAAGTCAAAAGCCCTAACCAGATGGGCTACTCCAGCTTATTGTTGTTGGTTTGTTGATTTAAATGTATATATAGCTATATAGTCATATAATTTGTGTAAAATAATGTAAATCTGTTTATATAATTTAAAATAAACTCATATATATATATATATATAATTTAAATAAAATCATATTTAATAATAATATATAAAAACAGATTTATAAAAAAGAAAAAGAAAATAAGAAAACAAAAAGCAAAAAATTCAAAAAAAAAATTCTTTCTTTTTTCTTTTTAATTTTTTTCCTTTTCAAAAAATATATTATTTCAATTTGATATAAAATCCAGAAAATCAAAGCCCAAAAATTGAAATTGGAAAAAAAAAAAATTCAAAAATGAAAAAGAAAGAAAGAAAAAAAAAATTCCTTATCTTTCGAATTTTTTTTCCTTTTGGGTTTTTTTGTTGTTGTTCTTTTTCATAAATTTGTTTTTATTTATTATTATTAAATATGATTTTATTTAAATTATATATATATGATTTTATTTTAAATTATATAAACAGATTTAAATTATTTTACATAAATTATATAACTATATAGCTCTCTATATATTTAAATCAGCAAGTCAACAACTCAGCTGGCTAGGGCTTGTGGCTTTTGATTATAAGGTTGAAGGTTCAATATTTTATAAGGCCTTTTAATTTTGCAATTAAAGGTCAATGTTATTTTGGATGGAAAACTTAACAGAAGGGGGAAAATGATTTGATATTCTAACAAAATCATCTATTTTAATTTTGCAATTAAAGGTCAATGTTATTTTGGATGGAAAACTTGATAGAAAGGAGAAAATGATTTGATATTCTAACAAAATCATCTATACCATTTATTAAAAGTTAAAACCAACTATTAAAATTATCTTTAACATGAAGAATGTCACCAACTATTAAAATTATCTTTAAAACGATAAGTGCATACACTTTGAGTTAAAGTATGTAAATCTAATGGCCAATATTCTTCGTCATGATATATTTTATATAAAGACGAACTGACAATAGAAAAACTATATATATATATATACACACACACACAGAGTAATTTTCAAGTCAGCACCCCCTCATTGTATTATTATTAGTACATTTTAATGAAATCCATTGGATTTAAAAGATGCTTTGACAAGTGCATGCATCCGAGTCAAAGTATTTAAATCTAATGACTTTTCATTAAAATGTGCTAATAGTAATACAATGAGGGGGTGCTGACTTGAAAGTTATTGTATATATATAGTCAACATTCTTCATTTTGATATATTTTATATTATGATAAACTGATAGTATAAAGACTGATATATATATACAATTTTTATATTGTCAATTCGTTCTGACATAAAATATATCAGGACGAAAAATGTGAACTATTAGATTTACATTCTTTGACTTAAAGTGTATGCACTTGTCAAAATTTCTCTATAATCTATGGTACACATTCTTCGTCCTGATTTTATATCAGGACGAACTGATAGTAGAAATACTATATATATATATATTAATGATTATAAATACAAATATTTTCCAAAATAAATAAATAATAATAATAATAATGCTAATTGGGCATGGGTCAAGAAAGCCCAATTTATACCTCCAAGCCCAGGCAAGCTTAATAGCATAGGTGAATTTGAAGAAAAATTAGGATGCATCCGATGCAACGTATTAATATATGAAATAATGCATTTAAAAAAAATAAATAAATAAATAAAAAATTGAAGGTAGGAAATAATGCATTTGAACTCATCAGTTATCAAACTTCAACACAACATGTCACTAGTAAACTATTGAAATCTCAATTTATAATTATACTATAGAACATATTATAATAATAGTCACGTAATGAACAATTACTCATTGCTTTTAATTGTATTTCATGAAATAAAATGAAAAATACAAATAAGAATGTTATGAAATTGTGAAATGATGTCAGTTTACTAAATTAATAAACACGTGCCAAATTTATAATCTCAAAATTTTAGTGTCACTTTAAAATTTAAATTAGAATAAAATGAATTGTTGGTTGGTCTATACTGATACATATGATAAAATTTTGATTAAATAAAAATGCATAGCATTCGTAAATAAAATGATGCACCTTCTATAGTTACACTTATAATTCTTTCTTTGCATCTTTTCTTAATAGAAATAGTAGTATACCTCCTTTCCACAGTGATGGTGAGAGGTTCAAGCTCCATCATATGTATTTTACAAATATATATAGGGAGTTTTATTCTGATTTATGAAAGTAGTTATTCGAACCATACATATATTGTTTAATCTTAATAAATCTCCGTAATCACAAGGGAATAGTGATGCATATACATACTGTTGCACCCAAGTTTCTCTCAGTAATGCGATAGCGGAATTGGAATGAGCAAGAGCAATCATTCCAGTCTTCCAAAGTGGGACCCACCCACTTCCCCGCCATTCACGGCATCAATCAGATTTGCCAAAATCAACATTTTATTATCATTAAAAAGATAACAGATTTTTTTCTTTTTCTTTTTTCAAAACTCAAAAATCAAAAATCAAATACCACCAAAAAGTCAAAAACCATCAAAGTATCAAACCAATAAGTGGGGCCATATCTAAGGACAAAGATCAAACCTCTTCAATTTCATTTCGCACAAAGTGGTGATATGATTGAGCTTTAAACAACAAATTCAATTTTCCTATCCAGAAATTAAATCAAACGATTATATTTGTTGGATTTACTTACTAATATGTATAGTAGCATAACATATATTTATTTTTACAGTTATATACATCTCAACTTTTTTTTTTTTTTTTTTTTATAGGGAAAACAAAATTCATTCAACCAAAATGATTATAAATAAGCTAGATGATCGCCCAGGACAATTGGAGCCACACAACTTAGGGTCTTCTCCATCTAGAACAAAGCATCATTTAAGAATTGCAGTTCCAATATCAGAAAAAGGGATAATAGTTGCATTGATCAAGTTAACTACCACTTAGGCATCGGATTCCATCGTACAGGGAAGGAACCCCGAATCGCTCGTAAAGATGAAACCTCTAAGAATTGCAGTGGCCTCCACAACGTTCGAAACCAAAACAGCCTTGATAGGTTGAGAACATGAATCAAGGACATCTCCCAACCAGTCCCGAATGATAACACCAACACCTTACCATGCAACGAGTCCACAATTGCATCCGAGTTAGCTTTAAAGGAACCCATATCAGGAGGTCGCCACGAATTAGAAGGCAGGCGACATATATCAGCAATAGGGTTATCAACATCGTTTGCTTTCTGAAAGTCAGCGAGAAAGGCCTCCACCCATGAAATAATGTTGACAACTTGGACCACCTTTGAGTTATGCATAGTGTCATTTCTCAAGAACTAGATTCTCCAAATGGTAACACATACAAGTTTCATCTCATCTAAAGTGAGCTAATTCTTACAAGCAACCATGAATTCCAAGAATGACATACCATCCTTGAACTAGAAATTCCTCAAACAAGAGCACATCGAGCGGACCTTTTTAAGATTAAGGCAACACCACAATGCATGCAGAGTTGATTTCGGTCCTCCACGACAAAGACCGCACATGCTATCCACCGAGAAACCTTGTGTAGCAAGGTTAGCATTAGTTGGTATCCAATTATGACAAGCACGCCAAATTAGTAACTTCACCTTGGAAGGAATCTTAATTCTCCATAAAAAATTTCCACCACGACTCTAATGAGCTAAGACCCGACGAGCTTGGATACAACAACGATGAGACGCTCAAGTGATAACCGCTCTTAACCAAATAAATGACCATCTTATCATAGTGCCAAGTGATTGAATCCCTATTAGATATGGACGAACATAGGATACTAAGGATCATCGAAGCATCCTCTAACAAGAAGGATAAATGGATCAGGTCTACATTCCACGCCCCAAAGGGAAGTTTTAAATCAGCCACAGTAGCCAAGGCACCTAAATGGCTGGCGAGATAACCTTAAAGGTCGAGGGCCTGGGAATCCACCTATCCGAATACCTATGAATTGAACCACTGTCCCCAATTCACCATCAGTAACCTTCCTCAATGATTTCCCATCCCCATAAAAAGCTCTTCCAAAGAAAGGAACTAGAGGATCCATAAGTAGCCTACATTAAGGAAGAATTCTGAAAAATAACATTGTTTTATAACCCTAGCTGCCAACGAATTCGGATGGTAAATAAGCCTCCAACACTATTTTGCAATGAGAGCTTTATTGAACATCACAAGGTCTTTAAACTCCAAAACACCACTTCCCTTATTGCGACACAACTTATACCAAGCACCCAGTGCATCTTACGTTCCTCATCATCCGAACCCCACCAAAAGAGTATATTAAGCCTATGCAAATCATTCACCAAACCTAACATAAGCTTAAAAAGGGACATGGAATAAGTCAGAATGCTCTGGATAATTGCCTTAATAAGCACCTCCTTACCACCAGCCGAAAAAAGCTTGCTCCGCTTACCTTTCAATCTATTCCATACCCGGTCCTTTAAAGATGTAAACAATTCCTTCTTATTTTTTCCTGCGAAACTAGGTAGATTTCGTGGCATCCAACCAGCTGTACCCCAACAATCTGAGCAAGGGATCTCGCTTGATGTCTAGAAACTCTTCTACTCACACACATGGCAGATTTTTTAAAGTTCACAACTTGACCCGAAGCTTTGGCTTAAACCTCTAAAAATACGTTTGATACCATGACAGTCCCTTTTTAGAAGCTTCCGTAAAAATCATATCGTCATCTGTAAAAAACAGGTGGGATAATTTAAGGCCCTACCTACTGCACCTGAATCCATCAATGTCTTCTACTGAATCTGCACTACGGATCAAACAAGAAAGTCCTTCTGCATAAATGACAAAAATGTATGGGGATAAAGGGTCTCCCTATCGTAACTCGCGAGAAGGTTTTAAGGAACCACACACCTTTCTATTGATCAAGAACGAAAAGAAGACAGAGCTTACACATCTCATAATACGGCCAATCCAACCATCTGAGAAGCCCAATTTTCTCATCATCCCAAAAAGGAGGCCCCACTCAACTCTATCGTAGGCTTTAGACATATCAACTTTGCGAGCGAACACACCCTTCCGACCCTTTTTCTTTCGTTTCAGCACATGCATGCATTCAAAACCGATAATTGCATTACCTAAAATCAACCGACCTGGGATAAAGGCGCTTTGGTTTTCCGAGATCACCTCATTCAAGACACTACAGAAAACGATTGGCCAAAGTTTTAGCAACTACTTTGTACAGAACGTTACATAAACTAATTGCTCGAAAATCAGTCTTTCTCTCGGCTTTCTTCACCTTCGGGATAAGAGTGATAAGGGTTTTATTGACCTCATCAAGCCCAAGACCACCATTTAGGACTCCTAAGCAGGCTTCAGTAACACAGTTGCCCACTGTGGGCCAAAATTTCTAAAAATATAAGGTAGGAAGGCCGTTAGGGCCCAGAGCTTTCATTGGATGCATGTCAAAGACCGCTTTTCGTACATCATCATTAGAGAATCTCGAGTCAAGAAACGCCTTATTACTAGCAGAAAAGCACGACTTAGCACAACCAATGACCATCTCTATCTCGTGATTTGTAGGGGATATCAAGCAACACATCTCTGAAAACTACTACTCAACGATACCCACATCATCATCTTTATTATCCTTCCAACTGTTCAATTCATCATACAATCCTATAATGATATTCCTGGCCCTCCGCGATGACGCCTTTGAGTGGAAATATCTTGAGTTTTTGTCTCTATTTTTCAACCACAACTCTCTGGAGCGCTGTCTCCAATATGATTCATCTTGAGCCAGTAGTGAATCCAACTCCTTCTCAACTCTTTAGATTTCCTTCCAAGACCCTGGGTTGTTGGTAGTCAAAACTCACTGTAGCTCTTCTTGTTTAAGTCTAATATCTCTACGTAATGACCTTCTATTGATCACATTCCATTGAGCCAACTGGTCCGTGCACTAATGCAGACCCAAAACCAATCCATGCATGTCATACAAGTTGCCCAAACTACTAAAAGAAGTTGCCACAATATCAGCATAACTACCTCTATTGGCCCAGCACTCTTCAAAGTGGAAAGGACAAAGCAAGGATGGCCTGTCATTATTATTCCACATATGGGATTGACACACATCAAGAAGAATTGATCGGTGATCCAATCTCTAAAATTCTAGATGTTTCATAAATGTTATAAAAGCCACCCTTAGGGGCGTAGTTCAGCCGGTAGATAGACGAGTTTGGGGTTTAGTCAAATGACTCTCAAGTCGACGACTCGAATCCTATCAATGGCAAAAGTTTTTTTTTTTTTAAAAAAAAAAAACCTGTATTAGATAGATACTACCTCTTCATTTTTTTTTATAAGGTTGTTGGTGATCGGAATCGGTAAATACATTAAGACATCCCAGATAAGCCGGCACCTCCGAAGCACCCTTATCTTCTACCTTATCCCAGTAAATTATTAAAATGAATATAGAAAAGACAACAAAAGATTTTATGAAATGAAACACAAACAAGTCAATAGAACTTAAAAGAAGACCTACTACAAACATCATTTGTTGGTGATCAGAATCGGTAGATGCATCGGGACATCCCAGCTAAGCTAGCACCTCAGAAGCACCCTCATCACAACATATTATTAAAATAAATATAAAAAAGACAACAAAAGAGTTTATGAAACGAAGCACAAACAAGTCAACATAACCTAAAAGAAGGCCTGTTACAAACATCATTATAAATAAAAGAAGTGTAAAAGTCTGGAGTAGTCCACCATTGTGTAGGAGTAATGATACTAGGGCTTCTAGAAGCTAAACAATCTGCAACTCGGTTACCCTCATGATAAATATGAGTGGCAACAAAGTCCGTTTGGGGAAGCAAACCAAGACACCTATCCTAAACAAGGCGCCAATGCCAAAAAACCCTACGAGACCTAGAATGAAGGGTAGCCACCACAAAAGCCGAATCACTCTCCAACCATAACTGACGCCAACCAAAGTTTCACGCATAATCAATTGCATGGCCGACAGTGACCAACTCAGCCTCAAAAGCAAAGCAAACACCAAGAGGAATAGCAAAGCATCCCTTAACAAAGCCCCTGCAAGTATGAAAAACTCCTACACAACTAGTAAGGCTAGGACTACCAAAATCTGCCTCATCTGTGTTAACCTTAAGGTAACCTGGCAGGGGAGGACATCAGATAACCTCTAAAATGTGAGGTGCCCTAGAAGGACGACCAGTGACATGGAGCCACTGAAGGGATGGGAAATTCCCTCACGAGGCCCCACCCCCATTTGGGGGCAAAATTTGCTACCATTTGGGTTTTGGGGTGGTGATAGGGGTAAATTTTGGCCCCAAAAACCTAAATGGGGGTGGGGCCCAAATTCTCCCAATTCCCCCATTTCCTCCATATATATTTTTAATTGAAATTGCTTAGTTTTTTTGATGCCTTCTTATATTTTAGATTGATCGAAGACTTTAAATTTGTTTAGACTTTTATGTGTAATACACTAATACTATATCATTATAGTTATATTGTATTAATTTTGGATTAAATTAAATCAATTATATATTTTAGATAGTATATTTTGTTAATTATTGGATTGGATATTGAAACATGGTGAAATAAAAACTTGGTCCGATCGAATTTTGAATTGAAAAATTTTAGGATTAAAAATGGGGGAAATTGGGGACGGGGGTGGGGGCAGGAGAACCTCCCCTCAAACACCCTATCCCTAGTTCCCCCAAATGGTTTGGGGGCAGGGGTGGGGGTAGGTTTTAGGAATGGGGGTGGGAGGACCCTCCCCCACCCCATTGGGTCCCCATTCTCATCCCTATTGAAGAGTCAAAAGCTCATACATCAAAATTTTCATCGTGCCAGACTGAAGCGAGTTTGTCTCCTGAATTGTATGCCAAACCAAGGAAAGAGCCACGGTAAAAATCAGCCTTCTACCCTCAAAAGTGGCTTGATTTTAGAGAAACTACATTACCCAAAATACTGTAATAATAGAAGCCCACCAGAGAGTTTTTAATTGTACGCTAAAAGTGATCCTCATCGCTTCCTGCCAAATATCTAAACAAATACCATCCAACTTAAGATTATGCCTAAACGTAACAACCCACGAATGAAAGGATACTCAATAAAGATATATTATAAAGTTAAAGGCGTACCAAAGGAGAAAATTTTGTGCAATTAAATGTTCCGTGCATTTTCTAGTGTGGTCTTACATGTAACGTGTTCACTATCCAAATAATCCAATTCGCAACGAAAAATAAAATAAAAAATGCACGAGAACGATGAATATGAGTGTGAGAAAAAAGGCAATGGTAAAATGATAAGGATTTTGGGTTGGTTTTGTATTTTTGTTTAGGGAGAATCGCAGATACCCCCCTGACTTTTAACCTAATGGCAAATCAAACCCTCTGGTTTGAACAATCAGCAAATAACCCCTTATCATTAAGTGTTTATATATTTTATTTATATATTTTGAGATGAGGGTAACATGGACAATTACTACAATATGGAAAATAGAAGGGCTCCATTGCCATTTCATCATTTTAGACATTATTTGTGTAACGGTATTATTATACATTTAATAGTAGGGGGTTATTTACTGATTGTTCAAACCAGAGGGTTTGATTTGCCATTAGGTTAAAAATCGGGGGTATTTGTGATTCTCCCTTTTGTTTATAAATGTGAATACCACCACTGACCAAACCATAAGTCATGAGTGTCACTGAGGTCACGTTTTATTAAATGGGGTCCCTCACCCTCTTTGCCAATCGAGTGAAACTCACGCTCCAACGTTGTGAATTGTGATGTGCCTCCCACTCACAGGTCACAACTCACAACAACCCTATATCTATATATTAATTGCTTACAAATTTGTTAATTCAATTCTATATCAATACCAAGGGCGATATTTTGATTGTTGATGAGTTTAATAAGACGGTTAAGAATTCCCCAAAACAATAAAGATCAAGCATTCAAACTAGGAAATGGGTTAATTTGATTGTTTGATTGTGAATTGTGTTCATTTGTCCACAAAACAGGTGAGAAAACAAGGACCCCATAATCCAGATAGAGGTGTTTGTTAAATTGTTGCTGTTGGGTGGGGGGCCATGTAATTCTGTTTGCAGAGTGGGACCGACCGACCTTCTGTGGCTCTGCAAAAATATAAAGAAAGGTGGGTCCTACTAAAATCATGAGAAGATGGTGTGGCACTGTGGCCTGTGGGTGTGCCTTGCGAATTACTAGTCACCTATTTTGGCTTCCACCAAGGAGAGTTAAGACTTTGGGTTTGGCAAATTGGCTCCTCTCTTCCTAAGAGAAAAAAAAAAAAAAAGAAAAAAAAAAAAAAAAAAGAAAAAAAGTGAAACATTCCTTCTATGGTTGGGTCGAGATACCACGTTTAGAGGCATTTAATAAGTGAAAGATTTACTTAAGTAACATATGATTGACCTCACCTACATAAATTAAATATTGTAATTAAAACCGAGATTCATAACTCGCAAGTAAGCTCATGGTTGTATTTTTACAAATCTATCTTAAATAAAGCAATACAACTATGCTTGTTTGATTTCATAGATCAAACATTTAAAAGCATAGCAAAAGGTTCTCACAATTACATTTCTAGTCTAAATCAACTATTACAATCGGGTAAAAAATTTCATCGTAGCATTTTTACGACCAAAATGTAACTCTTTAACAAGTTTGAGATTCAAATTTACTCAATCAAACATCACTCAAAAAAAAAAAAAAAAAAAAAAAACATGCTTTTGCTCCGTGATTCGCTGCCTAAACAGACGTGCTAACTACAAACCCCCTTTTTTGGGTTTGTTGTGTCTCTTGTTCTTTTTCTTTCTTTCTTTTTTTTTCTTTTTTCGAGTTTAATCTTCAACGAAAACAACCACTTTATCTCTCTCTCTGACTTCCCTCTCTTTGTTACAAGTCTTTGCTTTTTTAATGGTCCTCATGTCATGTATGTTCTTAAACTGTAATCACATATTAGTGTTGTCGTTTTCTCTTCTCTAGTCTAAAATAAAAACTAATCTTTTTCAGTTTACACCAAACCATAATTGGTTTCAGTCAATCTATTTTCCTTTGGCCTACTTTTGGTCCAATTTGTCATTTATATACTGTTCTGGGTTTCACTTTTTGTGATTATTTAACTTGAATACGAAGTGGGTTTTTGTTTCAGTTGCAGAACAAGAAGAAGAACCAGTCTGTGCTACAGGAGACCTTGGTTAGTTTTTTCTTTTTCTTCTTTTTTCCAATTCTGTGTAATAACCCCACTTCACATTTCATTAGCTTTTGATGTTTTTAAGGATGATTACTAGGTTTCATTTTTTCCTTTGTCTTGAGTTTGCTTTATTTTTAATGTCTTTATAATCTTAGTTTATAATTAGAGTATTGGTGAAGATTCGGACAAAATGGGCTTTTTGTAGCAGTTGCACAAATATATATATATATATATATATATTTTTTTTTCAGTATTTTAGTTTATTTATTCATCTATTAGTTTTTCTGCTTGGCAATGTTCTGTTTGTCTGTCTCTCTGGCTTATTATATATTGATTTTCTTATTTGTGAAATCTTATTTCAGATGTTATTAATTGGAATTGAATAGGTGTTTTTGGTATCTCATTAGTTGTAACTTGCTATTAAAGAGTCTTTTTTTTTCTTCTTTTTGTCTTTTAGATGTTAGTGTTATGTTGGATTTGGATATTGATCTTGTTCATCTTACTTGTTGCAGAACGGGGTGTGCTGGGTGTGATTTTTTTTCTTTGTTCTTCATGGGTACAATGACTGCATCTTCCGCGATTCCCATGACTCGGGATGTGTCTAATTATGATGAGATTGCTATGCAGCAGAGCTTGCTCTTCTCTGATAGTCTCAAGGTATTACTGGTCCTATGCTTACATTTAATCTGTTAAGTTATACAACCTATGCTGCAAAGCAAGATGTGGTTATGTTACTGTTTTTAATAGAATTTTCCACCTTAAAGTGACTGAACGAAAATTGAAGCGAAATCACCTTTAAGAAAAGAAAAAAACTTAGGTGCCAAATGAGGGCTTTATGTTGTCAAGGCCAATGGTACATGTTTTCATGAGTGTTGAAGAGTGCATTTGTGAGCCTTGTCATAGACAACCATCTATCCATGCGAATTGGATCAAAGTGTTCCAATTTGTCATTCATTTAATGTGTTTTCGAAAAAATCATGCTGGGTTCTGTATCATCATTTAATAATTATTGCGTCTTTATTTTCAGGATTTGAAAAATTTGAGAACACAGTTGTATTCAGCTGCCGAGTATTTTGAACTATCTTACACCAATGATGACCAAAAGCAGATGTGAGTTACTCTGATAACCAAAAATGTTTTCAACCGTGGGATTGATTTCCTTTCCGTCTTTTTCTTTTTCTTTCTGTCTGGAAAATAAAACAATCTTCATGTGTATGTAGAGTGGTGGAAACATTGAAAGATTATGCCATCAAAGCTCTTGTGAATACAGTGGACCATTTGGGTTCTGTGACTTACAAGGTTAATGATCTCTTAGATGAAAAGGTTGATGAAGTTTCGGGTACAGAGCTTCGGGTATCTTGCATTGAGCAGGTAATTCTTGGATTCTGCTGTAGATTAAGCTAAATTATTATGAATACAGATTCTGCTAATTGAGATTTAAAAATAATTAGCATTTTTTGATGGATTCTCCATAAAAAACATCAAGTTTACTATCTATGGGTCTGCTCTAAATTCTTAACTGAATTCTTGAACACGCTCGGAATCGATAGTAAGAAATTTAAGGATTTTTAGAATTCAATCTTTCTGGATTGGGTCTACAATGGGTAGTTTCTCAAATATGCAGTACTATACTTATGGTGTAAGTAATACTCTAATAAATAGGCAACTCCAACTTGTGAGTGTCGATCCCTGAAGGGGAACTTAATTACTGATTTGTGATTATTGTGTTTACTAAAATCGGAATCAAGTTCCCTTTCCTTCATTTCCCAATTAGTAAACGCGCCCGAAATGTTTTCTTTTATAGTGTCAGTTATAATAGCATTGTAGCAATATGGAAAATCACAAACTCTGAAAAGTTACACGAAACTATTCTATCATATGAAACACGTCTGAATACACTCACATTTTGATTTAAAAGCTTTGCAGTTGCATACTTTAACTGATCGGGAACTCTTTAGTTAAAACTTGAGATGTGAGCATAAATTTATTATTGAATTTTAATTTTTAAGTAAAATGGCTGTGCATACTCTTGTGGGGAGGACTGGTCCTTCTACTTGATTTTTGTGTGTTCTTTGTTGCGTTATAACCAAGATACAATTTATGTCTAATTTGTTGTTTGCTCGAGGCCAGCAAAATTAACACTACTTTGTCATTCTTTGTTACTTGAATGTGGTATATTAGAGACTTCGAACATGCAAAGAGTATATTGATCACGAAGGCATCTCCCAACAATCACTGGTGATAGATACTCCGAAGTACCACAAGCGCTACATCCTGCCTGGTTGTTATACCAAACTATTAAACTATTTTGTTTTCTTTCCACACATTTTGTCTGCATGTTTCTGATAATGTCTCAAATTTGTGCTCAGTCGGGGAGACCATGCATGGTGCCATTCGCACCAAATCAAAGTATATAGGATGCAGCTTCGATGATGAGGATGATTGGCATCAATTTAGGAATGGTAGTATGCTCTTATCTCCCATCAGTATAATCATTCGTAAATCATGATTTCGTAAGAGAATTTTTAATATAATTTGATTTTTGTAAATTTGATTGTTTCTTCAAAGCTGTTCGAGCTACAATTACAGAAACCCCAAGAGAAACTCCAACATCAACAGCATCTTCAGTTAGGTAAAAGGCTTTTTAACACTTTATAGTGCATAAAATATTATCACCGTAATTGACGTGCGTTATGTGGGGCTTGAGTGCTTGATGATAAGTAATATCCCTTGCAGAAGAGGACGGTCTCCCTCTCCTTCTCCTCGACCTCCGCAGCGATCTGGAACTTTTTCCTTTACTTCCACCATGCCCAAAAAAGATCTAGGTTCGTCTGTATGCATGACCTTGATACTGTTTTATTGAGTTTTTGTATTCCCCGTATCTTTGTTTAGTCAAATGTTTTCTGCTTTATTCATATTTGTGTATTGGTGTTCTACTGATGATTCTTCATATAAAACCAGACAAAAGAACAGTATCACCACATCGGTTTCCACTTTTACGTTCTGGTTCTGTTGCAAGCAGACCAACAACGCCAAGTGCTAGTAGGCCAACAACCCCAAATACAAGTAGACCGACCACTCCAAATGCAAGACGGCGGGTGAGTACAGGATATAGTTTAATCTTTTACACAATTATTACATGCAAATTAGTCTGTGAACAAAGTGTTGCTGTGCCCTCCCTCCTCGGAGGTTATTATAAACCGTTCATTGTTTTCTTGTCTTTGTTTCTTTTATGTAAAACCTGTAAGCTGAAAGCTTGGAATTTTATTTGCATTATACCAGTACCCCTCAGAGCCTCGAAAATCATATTCAATGCGTTTACCTGCTGAAAGGGATAACTCAAAAGACATCGAACATTATCCCAGCAAAAGTAAACGGCTCCTCAAGGCATTGCTTAGTAGGCGCAAATCAAAGAAAGATGACATGCTATATACCTACCTGGATGAATATTGATAACATGCGACAAAGATAAAGGAAAAGGAGTCAAGGAAACGGTAAATGACCGCGAGCTTGTTACTCTTTGTTTATTTTCGCCTAAATTGAATATATCTTTGTTTCCCTGAATTATATCTTTCATGTATAAACATTTAGCATCAATTTTCGGTCATCTTAATTGAATGTTCCATAGAGAGCAAAGATGGTGAAGTGCTTAGTCTTTGTTTAGAAATTATATATCTTGTAGATATGCTATGCAGCATAAATGTTTGGATATCAGGTTTAAAGGGATGCATGAGATTGAATTTTTGGTCATTTTCGATCTACTGGAAAAGCAAAATATCGTGACTTCCTTCGTCTTTTAGGTTAAAAAAATGTGAAATGATCCGAGTTTCCTCAGTTCGTTAGAAACTCTATAGTGACGGTTTCTAATGAAATCCATATTTTAAGATGAAGTATTTATAATTAAATTTAATTTATAGAATTTCATATTAAATTTCATAGGTAGGGATGCCCTAAATCCCCACAGCCCCCACCCTATGTGAGGGTGAAAGTCCTCCAAAAGCGGGGATTGGGATGGCCCATCCCCATCTCCCTCACCCCAAAATGTTTATGTTATTGTTTTAAATTAAAATAATTTAATTTAATTTATAGAATTTCATAGGTCGGGACTCGGGATGCCCTATCCCCACAGCCCCCACCCTATGTGGGGGTAAAAGTAAGCCAAAAAAAGGGAATTGGGATGGCCCATCCCTAAGGGTGAAATCAGAATTTTTTTTTTTTGGGTGGGCTGTGGACAATTTTATATAGATAAAAAATTATATTATAATAAATAAATAAAATCATTTTGATGACGAATCTTGACGGTATGAGAGAATTTTTATTAATTAAAATAAAACAGTATACATAGTCAGGGAACATAACGAGTCTTACCCTCAAATATATATTCTAACTATACATAAGAAAATAAAGAGGAAATACACATGCAATGTAAATACAATAAGATCCTACTTAAATTTTTACTTCCAAGGCTTCAAAGAAGAAAAAACAGCTATTACCGAATCAGTTTCAATTGTAAAAACAAGTTCTCCTCAATATAAACAATCATATAGATGTCAAGAAACTCGCCATCCATATTTTTGCGTAAAGACATTTTGACAAGTTTCGTAGTTGAAAATAAAACTCAATTTGACTTTTTAATTTACAATATAAACTTAAAAATAAAAATAAAAATAAAAATAAAACTTACGGTTTTATCAAACTGACGTTTGTATACCTGCATAAATCCAAAAACTATAAAAACTCATAAAAGTGAAATTCTTAGAGACTTGGATATTAATTTATTTGATAAATCTACTGCTTTTAGTTTGTTGTTAAGGGGTTAAAATTTCTCAATTTGATTTTTGAGTCGGTAAATAGTTAAAATTTCTCAATTTGTTCTTTCACTTGGTTAAAGAAATATAGTGGGCTTTAATGAGTTTAATGCATGTTTTTAAGTTATTGGGCTATTATTAAGATAAAGAAAAATATGATAATTTAAATTAGAATTGGAATTGGACCAAAATATACTTAGAATTAAATGAGGTACATTTAAAACTATTAAAAAAACTTTTTTTTTTCTCTTCAAAACGCTAGGCCCACCCTAGCCATGCCAAATTCCGCCTTTGCCCATCCACATCCCCCTCACCCCAAAATGATTATTTTGTTTCGGTCATTAAATTATTTTATTATTTTAAATTAAAGTAATTGTATTTTTTTTAGAATAATGCTTGGGTACTGACCGATTAGTATCTTAAATACTGACATCACCAATAGAAGTGTAGCACGTGGATTTTTTTTTTTTTTTTTTTTTTTTTTTTTTTTTTTTTACATTTATCTCACAAATTGGGTCACGCGATACACTCTTATTGGTAAGGTCAATATTTTGGGTACTGACCGGTCATTACTCAAGCATTATTATTATTTTTTGCTAACCCTAACCGGCTAATCCTTTTTTTTTGTTTTTGTTTTTGTTTTTTTTTCAAAATTAACTTAATTACCTCAAAAACAAGGTCACATGGAGAAACATAGGAAATGAGGGAAATGGGGGAAATGGGTAGGGGCAGAGTACCTCCCATCACATGCTCTCATCCTCGCTTCCTCCAAACATTTCACATTTTGAGACTGAAGTTACTTTTTTTTTGGAAATATTACAATAATTTGGGTTTTTGGAGAAGGAGACATGACCCGAATCCATAATCTTATAGTGTAAATGTGAGAAGTATACCACTGTGCCAACTTGGTCTCATTTGGCCTTTGGGCTAGATATCGGCATGTACGTGTGTTAGAAAATAGAGCTGGATATGTAATTCGTATCAAATCAGGAACGAACTCACCTACCATATGCAGTGAAGTTTCTGAATCATCCTTCCTGCCGAGTGTCGACCCCATACGCTTTACCATTTATTTCTTTCGTTCCCGCTTCACACCGGTTCCTTCCTAGTTCTTACTTACATATTACTTGGCAAAAACATATTATATAATACAAGAATAATACAATTGTCACAAAGCATCCACAAAAAAACATCGTCTCTTTAAGTTGTGAGCTATGGTTGATGCAGTTGTGTCATTTGTGTTGGAAAGGATTGGAGACTTTCTGATTCAAGAAGCAGCGTTCTTAGGAGGAGTAGGAAATGAAGCCAAGTTGTTGCAAAATGAACTGGAATGGATGCAGTGCTGCATAGCAAACGCGGAAGGAAAACAAGTTGATGATCCGATGATATGAAAGCGGCTCTCTGATATCACTGAAATTTCATACGATATCGAGGATGTCATCGACAAAATAATTCTCCAAGTCCATGAGAAAATGACTATCGATTTGGACTAGGAAAAGAAGCTTGCAGGAGGATGCTTTGGCACCATGTCTTGCACCATATTCAACAAGAAGTCCAGTCCCTCTAACAAAGGCAAAGAGAAGGTTAATCTGTATAACATAGGGAAGGGGATTGAAGTACTTAAAATCAGAATCAATGATCTTTCGCGTAAACACGAATGGTATGGACTCCAAGATTTCGCTTACAAGACTGAAGGAAAGACCAATACTACTACTACTCTTGGCAGATTGAAACAACCAAGAAGAGCCACCTCCTTCTCAGTTGAAGAGAAAATTGTTGGCTTTGAAGATGATGCTAACAGCATGTTGGCTAAACTTCTTGACGGGGAATCACATCGTTCTGTGATTTCAATCTATGGTACGGACGGTTTGGGCAAAACAACTCTTGCTAAAAAACTTTACCATACCCATGATGTCAAGATGAAGTTCATTCGTGTGCTTGGGTATCTGTGTCTCAAGATTACAACACTTGGGATCTTCTTATAAGAATCATACATTCTTTTGGTATTGTGTCTATGAAGACAGACGATCTAAAGCACATGACTGAAGAATTGGAGCGATATCTTTATGGATGTTTGCGAGGACGCTTATACTTTATAGTGATTGATGATGTATGGCAAAAAGAAGCTTGGGGAAGCATAAAAAGAGCCTTTCCAGACAGTAACAACGGAAGTCAAGTCACAATCACTACTCGCATAAGAGAAGTTGCTGAACGTTCTGACAAGAGAACTCATGCCCACAAACTTCGATTTCTGAGGTTAGATGAGAGTTGGCAACTATTTTGTGAGAAAACCTTTGGAAACTCTGATGCTAATGATGCAGATGTAGAGTTGAAGACTCTGGGAATGGAGATGGTGCAAAAATGCAGTGGACTGCCACTTGCAATAGTTGTACTAGGCGGGCTAATGTCTACAAATTCAAAGCTACAAGAGTGGAAACTTGTACTTGAACACATTTTGGCAAAATTTAAGGAATGACTCGATTCATGTCTCCTACTTATTAGCTTTGAGCTTTAATGATTTCCCTTATCGATTGAAATTATGCTTTCTTTATCTAAGGCTTTTTCCCGAAGATTTTGAGATTGATGTAGAGAAATTGCTACGACTATGGATAGTTGAAGGTTTCATACCGCAAGAAAGATATCAAATACTTGAAGACATGGCCAAGAATTCTTTAGATGACTTCGTTGGTAGAAGCTTGACTTTGTTGGTAGAAGCTTGATTCTTATAGAAAAAAGAAGTTGGGGGAGAGTTGCAACTTGTCGAGTTTCATGATCTTTTTTGTGATCTTGCTATTCAAAAGGCAAAAGAGTTAAAGTTTCTTCACATTTACGACTAATTGAAACCTTCAACAGGTGACCCTTCAAGTACATCAATGTGTCGACGTCAAGCTATTTATTCAGCGGAAGACGTGTGTTCATCGCTACGAATTTCAAATCCAAACATGCGTTCCATTTTGTTCTTCAATCCCGATAAGGCTCTAGAGGTAACAATAAACTTTCCAGTCAGAGTGCTTGATTTTGATGGTTATGATAAACGCTACTCTGGGATTTTATATGAAGGGATAGGAAAGTTGATCTATTTAAAGCATTTGGGGTTTAAGGAAATTAAGCTTTAGTCAACTTCCATCATTAGTTCTCAACTTGTGGAGACTACAAACTGTAGATCTTTTCAGTACAGCTACCGAATAAGGTTTACAAGTTGCAGGAGTTGAGACATCTGATTGGATTATTTACGGGGCCTTTGCAGATAGATAGTTTGACAAAGCTTCAATCTCTCAAGTTGGAGTAAAATCAATCCTGAAAAATTGGTTAATCTTCAGGAATTGTCAATTTATTCGAGATTGTGTATAGAAGCTAAGGTATTTCGTTTTGATTCAGTTGTCAAACTACCAAGACTCGAACAGTTATCAGGTAGATTAAGCCCTGGTGATTCCTTTGCATCTCTGCAGCCATTATCTTCTTGTTCTTATCTCACTGATTTGAGATTACATGGGAACTTAGAGAAACTACCTGAAGACATAGACGTTGCCTTGCCGAATCTTGAATGTCTTTTGTTAAAAGAATTCATGGCTTATGGATGATCATCCGATGCCTCTATTAGGCAAGTTACCGTGTCCTGATGATTCTTTATTTACACTACAACTTTTACTCTGGAAAAAGACTAACGTGCAGGACGCTGAGTTTCCTCGGCTTGAAATTCTAAAACTTGGTAGGGACGATCAGTTGGAGGAGTGGCGAGTAGAGGAGGGAGCCATGCCAAGGCTGAGAGGCTTGAGCATGCCACGAAACTCCATGTTGAGAATTCCTGAAAGATTGAGATCAATTCCTCCACCAGCTGAATCAGAATTTGAAACGGGGGATTGGACTTGTTGTTTTGAATGATTCAAGCTCATTTTACAGAGTTTGCAGATGTCTCAGTTTTCCTTACTTGTGTTTGTAATTGTACCGTTATGTTTTGTTTATTTGGAGTGAGAATTGCCAAAACTAACCACATACATCGGTCATGATTCTTATATAACCATACATACAGGCAAAATACCAAAATAAAAATGGCAGCACATACTTGTAAAACTAAGAATATAACACCTTGCTAAAGAAACATCCCTACAAGTTCCACCACCGAGCGAATTCAGATAACAATTCACCCTACAAATAATTCTATACAACTGCCTAATAACAAATTGTCACAATTCCATTCCTTGACCAAAATGTTCTACTGTTTTTGTTGCGAGTGTAAGCACGTCCACAAAAGCAGAAAATGATGTGCGAAGAAACCTGGCCTCAACTGCTTCAAAATGCCTGTAACGGAACAGTATAGGGAAACGACTAAACAACAAGGTCCGGAAATAGATTTGTGTACAAACTGCAAAAGAAGTGGAATCCGAAATACTCTCCAAGTATAAAAAATATAAGATTTGGTAGGAAAACGTAAAGAGGATTTACTAAACCAATTGAATGAAATTTTAAGCAATGAAGAATGTTTGTAAAATAATCTGATGCTGATCAACAACTTTAAATGAAGACTATTGCAACCAACTATTGTAAAAGAAAAGAGACTCTCAGACTCACACTGAAAGCTTTCCATTCGCAATTGACATTTGCCTTTTCACTTTGTCTGGCTGCAACTGCATTTAGAAAAAAGGAATCAAATGAGAATTTAGTTGAAGTAAACAAGAGGTAGTCTAATCTAAGCATCATAATGTATCACCTCCTTATCAACAGCTAATGCAGCATATACTATTGAAGCATTCTCGTCAGACTCAAAATCTACTTCCAAGTCACTGCACATAAAATCAATTTTATGAGTTATAAACAAGCATACAAGATAGATAACGAGCACATAACCGTCACATTAAAACAAGATAGATAGTAAAAGCTCCTTGTCAAACAAATCCTTTATTTAAAAACATTTTACTCATTCATGTCCTATGCATAAGCTCTTGTACCAGAGCCTTAAAAATTACCATTAGCTTCCTTAAAATGAACCCCCTGCCCAAGACAAGACACAACTGAAATAAGAACATGAAACAACCACAATTTAGAATATCACATATCGATTTGTTACATATAATGCAAAGTTTCTTATAGCCAACTCCTCCTTCCTATTAGCTTCCTTGAATAGAACCCCCAAGAATAGTCACGACACCAAGTGAATCACAATTTTGAGAATCTGACCATTCTAACAAATAAAAAATTGGTCACTCTTCAATTTTGTTTCATTATAATGCAACTCTATATAACCAACAACTTCCCATTAAATCGATCAATAATCCATCTTAAACACATCTACCCAAAAACGACATGCCTTTCTTGCATTGACACCAACTTAAAGAAAACATAGAAATTCAATAGGGGATTTTGCAGGAGCTTAAAAATGACAAAAACTAACATGAGACATTAAAAAGTTTGAACTTTGAACCCAAAACTGATTAGAACCCACCTTAAAGCTGGAAATTTTGATGTACACATAAGTATAAAAATGAAAAACTGGTCAAACCCACCTCGGATTATCAATCAAAGTATATAATTTTGTGTGTGGTTATGATAAAAACAATATTATATAAACACAAAGATTATATTCAAAGAAACCACAAGAAAACAAGAATAAATGGCAGATAGAGAGAGAGAAAAAGAAGAATGAAGAGAGAGAATTATAACCAGCTGAAATCCCAGGGAGAAGCAGTAACAGCAGCCATCTCTGAATTGTTGCCTACAAAAACCCAGTTAAGGTCGAAACTTGTACAAAAGGTTGAAGATATGAGAATACGATGTCGTATTGAAGGTCTTTGACTTCAGTTGACTTGAAGGTCCTTACGAATACGGTGTCGTACTGTTGTTCAAATTCAAACGAGACAATATTCTATAGACTTAATAGCACCAGACCCCCTGAATTATACGCGAATTTGCAAATTGCCCCCTAAATGATTTTTTTCGGTGGTAAACCCCTCGAATTGTTAGAAATTTGTAAAAATGGACGAAATAGGGACGGAACCCTTATTCCGTCTAATTTTTCTCACACGCGTGCCTAATGTGCAGTCGTACAAAGGGCACTTTTGTCCTTACAATTAAAAAAATTTGGGCATTTTTATTCTCCCCAAATTTCCCAAATTTCTTTACCTCTCGACGAATCTCATCTTCTTCACCAACTGTATCGTTTTACTTTTGAGAAAATTTAGGTATCTCAATTTAGGTATCTCTTCTTCTTCACCAACTGGTCTGGTGTTGCTGCGTTCGTGACTTCGTTGATATTGAGGTATAAATGGTTGGAGAAAGGAGAAACCCCGATGAAGTGCCTGAATATGGTAAGCTTTATTGAACAATTCGTGACTTCGTTGACTTCGTTTTGGTTGTGTTGTTGTGGGTTGAGTTTTTGGTTATTTATTTGAATTGTGTGATGAATCTTCAACTGCCTATGGTCCCGATGACAATTGTATGTGGGATTCTTTGTCTGGCTGTGGTCCCCTGAATTGTATAAGGAATCTTTTGACAGTTTGTTGGGTGAAATAACTTTGTTAATTAAATTTTGGCCCCTTTTGATTCTTTGACTGGTGGTAGGTTCCGATGACAGTATTTTTTTTGTTGTTGTTGTTTTTGTCTTGTTCTGCACATGCTATTTACAGTATTTCAATTTGTTAAATTGACCCCTTTTACACTTTGGTTGTAGGTCCTGATGATCTAGATATATTCTTCAGCTTCAAGGTGCATCATGGTGGACAGTTTGATGTCTCAATGGATAATTATAATGGGGAAAGTATTAATTGTTTTGATTATATTAGTTTAGATGAATTGTCTATGTTGGATCTTGATGATATTGCTATTAAGCTGAAGTATAAGCTCCTTGTGGGGTATTAGATTAAGTTGTCAGGGTATGGAAAGCCCTATCAGATAGTGTGTGATGAGGAATTGCTGTGGTTTGTGGATAAAATTCCTGAGAATAGGGTCATAGATCTATACCTTGAGTGTATACAACCATTGCAAGCTTTCAGAGGAGATAAATTGATGCCATCTCAACAACCAGAGTTTCAAGATTTATTATACAGTGATGATGAAGACAATAGGGAAGCAGCAGAAAATGAATATAATGGGGCAGCAAAAGCAGCATAGACTGAAGATAATGGGGCAGCAGATATTGAAGATGGGCCTGCTGGTTTTGGTGATGGGCCTGTTAATGAAGAGGGTGATGAGGAAGCTACGAGTCAGAGTGAAAACACAGGTCCTATTGGTTTTGGTGATGGGCCTGTTAATGAAGAGGGTGATGAGGGAGCTACGAGTTAGAGGGAAAACAAGGGTCCATTGGTTTTGGTGATGGGCCTATGATTGAAGAGGGTGATGAAGAATTGACTGAAGAGGATGCTGAGAGAGCTAAGAGTCAGAGGAAAAATAAGGGTAAATACATAGCAGAAGAGGCAGAAGAGGAAGACGAGGAAGAAGAGGCTAAAGAAGCAGAAGCTGAGGCAGAAGAGGTAGAAGCTGATAAGGGTGATGAATTAGTAGAGTCTAATTATGATCAAGAAGCAGAAGATATAGCAGCTGAAACTTGTGTAGATCCTACAAATGATTGGGAATCTTTACAAATTTCAAACCTACGTCGTGGATCTGGATCTGATAAAGATGATGGATTAGAGGATTTGGGGAGCTTGGATGGATCTAATGGTGAGGATGATGCTGAAGGACCAGTGAGGAAGTTTATCAATAGAAGGTACCATGAGTTCAATCCACCATATGACTTGGAAAATCCAGTTTTTAGACTTGGAATGGAGTTTTCCAGTGCTGATATGTTTAGAAAGGCCATTAGGGCACATTCTGTGAAACATAGAAGGGTTGTACAATTTAAGAAAAACGATCCTAACAGGATTAGGGTAGTTTGCAAAGATGAGGGATGTAAGTGGTTCGTATTTGCATCTTGGTTAAGTGATCATAAGACTTTCAAGATTAAGTCTTTATTAGATGATTACACATGTGTTATGTCCTTTAAAAATAAGTTTGTTAGTTCTAAATTTATTGCTGAGAAGTATGTATGTCAGTGGAGGGAAAATCCAGACTGGAACTTTGCTGGAATGGCTGAGCGATTAAGGAGTGACACTAATGTGGATGCATCGAAATGGCAGCACTATCATGCTAGAAGTGCTGCAAGAGAGATTATCCAGGGTAATGTGAAGGAGCAATACTCCAAGCTTTGGGAGTATGGTGCAGAGATTCGAAGGATGAATTCAAATAGTTCGGTTATAATGAAGTGTTCTACAGCAGCTGGTGGTGTAAAACCAAGGTTTCAAAGGTTATACATGTGCCTTGGTGCTTTGAAGCAAGGATGGAAAGAAGGAGGTAGGCCTATTTTAGGTTTGGATGGTTGTTTCATCAAAGGACATCACACCGGGCAGCTTTTGACAGCCATTGGGGTTGATCCAAACAACTAGATGTACCCAATGGCTTATGCATTGGTAGAGTCTGAGTGTAGGGAAACAAGGTTATGGTTTCTAGAGCTACTGGGTGTAGATTTGGAAATCAACAACTCTTATGGCATCGTGTGGATTACTGACAAACAAAAGGGATTAATAAATGCAATCAGGGAATTGTTTCCACATTCTGAGCACCGGTATTGTGTCAAACATTTTTACAACAATTTCAAAGCTTCACATAAGGGATTGATGCTGAAACAGCTTTTGTGGGGTGCTGCAAAGTCTACAACAAAACAAGGGTAATAATATTAAACTCTTTTATCTTATGACTTGCTTATTTTTTTTATTTTATTTTTTTTGTGTCTAAGTGGTTCATATTTTTTGTGTTTCACTTGTCAGGTTTACACACTACATGGAGAGGTTGAGGACTGAGAGTGAAGATGCCTACCAGTGGTTAGCTGACAAAGATCCATTGCACTGGTCAAGAGCCTTCTTCAAAGACACTGCTCTTTGTGACATGTTATGCAATAACATGTGTAAAGCCTTCAACTCAGTCATACTACAAGCTCGTGACAAGCCTGTGATCACGCTTATGGAGATGATAATGGTCTATTTGATGAAAAGGTTAGTGACAAAAAGAGCTGAAGTACAGAAATGACATCATCAAATAGGTCCCAAAGTTATGAAGTTTGTTGAAAAGATAAAGATGGAGAGTAGCGTCTGCAACCCTGCGTACTGTGGGAACTATGTATTTCAAGTGAAGGAAACTGGAGGTGAGCAATTTGTGGTTAACATTGAACAGAAGTCATGTGCTTGCAACAAGTGGCAGCTGATAGGGATCCCATGCATTCATGGAATGGGTGCCCTATTGAATTCTAACCGTGACCCTCTTGATTTCATAGATAGCAAGTACAAGAAGGAAAGTTTTCTGAATGCTTATACCCCAGTGATTTATGGCATAAATGGCCCAAGCATGTGTCCAAAAGCCAATGACATACCTGTTGAATGCCCAGACTTCAAAAAACAGAGTGGCAGGCCAAAGAAAGCCAGAAATCTCCAATCCTATGAGGTTATGATAGGAGGGAAAAGAAAGCTGAGGAGGAATTACATAGTGGTTAAGTGCAGCAAATGTGGGCAGGGAGGCCACAACAAGTCAACTTGTGAGAAAAGGGGTGGAACAAATGTAGCAGGGTCTGAAGCTAGGAATGCAAATGGTGGAGGGACTCAACATGTGCAACCAAGACAAGGTTCAAGTGTGCAACCAAGACTAGCTTCAAGTAATAATCAACCTGTGCAGACAAGACAAGCTTCAAGTCAGAATCAATCTATGCAAACTCAACCTGTGCAAACAAGACAAACTTCAACTGAGGCTCGACATGCTTAGCTTGGGATGTTTGGGATGCTTAACTAATTTTTGGAGATATTAACTGTGTTTGGGATGTTTTTTTATTGGTGCCTATTTGGGATGTTTTAGTGGTGCTTGTATTTTGTGTCAATGTATTTGGGATGCTTATTTCACTGGTGCCTGTATTTTTTGTGTTAAAGGTTGTTATATACCATAAACAACCCTATTAACAGGTTTAGTTAGCTTTTATTATGTTGTGAACACTGATCCTATGCTTAAGTTTGCAATGTTGGATATGCTACTCTGCTTTTGTAATGTTGTCAAGACATTCAATGATATCAACATATTAGCTTTAACTATTGTCATGTTATAGACATAGGGTTAGAAAATTGTATTGTTATCAACATTGTGAAATTGTATTGTTATTGTTAATGAACTAGCAAACTCTGTATTGTTGTATTGTTACACATATTAGCTTTTGCAGATATAACAATTGAATGTTCAAAATATAACAGATATTAATATACAACAACTAACATAATTGCTTACAAAAGCTTCATTGATAAACATTAAAGTACAACCAAACTTTACACCAACTGCTAAGAACCAAACTTGTCACATATCTTCCAGACAACTTTTAATGCCAAACTTGTTACATATTTTCCAGATAATTTTTGCCTAAAATACACAAAATAGCTATTGCTAGAACAAAAACAATAAACCAATTTCTTCTTCTGTTGCCAGGGTTTATTCTCACTCCTGCTGCAGCAGAACTAACTTCTTCATCTTCCAATGTTGTTTGGGTTGAACCAATACCGTGAAAACCATTGTTTTCCCCCAATTGCATCTGAAGCTCATGTATTCTTCTAAGCAATTCAGGAATAATCTTTTTCGACCGTGCACACATCGGGGGGTCATACCAATTTACATCTCTCTAACAAAAAATATATATATATATATATAATCAGCCCTTTAATTGTTTCAGATATTAAGAAAGATGAGCAATGAAAATTTGAGCTATTAAACACTCACAAACCCGATAATTTGAGCAACCCCATAAATGTCTTCCTGGGTTTGATTTCGTCCATGATGTGAAACGCATTGCTCTTCTTCCAAATAAACACTTTGAGTCAAAATCCATAAAATCCAAACCTTCATTCGTATTCATGTTTGCCCTAGGAAGAAAACAGATGATGGAGATGGGGTTTTCGAAGATGAAGAAGAAGAAGAACTTTTCTTACATGAAGAAGAAGTTTCGAAGATGAAGAAGAAGTAGAAGTAGAAGTTTCGAAGATGAAGAAGAAGTTTCGAAGAAGAAGAAGTTTAGTTTCGAAGAAGAAGAAGTTTCAAACAAGAAGATATATTTCAGACAATTTAATTGTAAGGACAAAAGTGCCCTTTGTACGACTGCACGTGAGGCACGCGTGTGAGAAAAATTAGACGGAATAAGGGTTCCGTCCCTATTCCGTCCATTTTTGTAAATTTCTAACAATTTGAGGGGTTTGCTGCCGAAAAAAATCATTTAGGGGGCAATTTGCAAATTCGCGTACAATTCAGGGGGGTCTGGTGCTATTAAGTCTATTCTATAACATGAGCGAATCCAGATCCTTTTCTTGGCAAATCCTATTTTTCTATTTAAAATCCAAAGGCTACCAATTAGAGGTGGCACCGGTTCGGTTTGGTTTCAATTTCGGTTCCAAACTGTCAGTTTCGGTTTTTTGACCACCCAAAACCGAAACTGAAACTGGAAAAACCGGTTTGTTACCGATTTCAAACCGCCAGTTTGGCGGTTTCGGTTTCGGTTCCGTTTTTTTTTTGTTTTTTGTTTTTTTTTCAAATCTCAATCAAATAATCAATATTTTAATTCTTCCCAATCATAATTCCAATTTCCAATGAACAAATTATTAAATAAAAATACATTTACAACCATGTTTTCTTTTTTTTCAATTTTTTTTTTTCAAATCCCAATCAATATTAATTCTTCCCAATCATAATTCCAATGAACAAATTATTAAATAAATATACATTTACAATCATTTTTTTTTTTTTTCAATTTTTTTTCCCAAATCCCAATCAATATTAATTCTTCCCAATCATAATTCCAATGAACAAATTATTAAATAAAAATACATTTACAACCCTTTTTTATTTTTTTCAATTTTTTTTTTCCTAAATCCCAATCAATATATTTACAAACATTTTCCATTGAAGTATTTAAGTAGTTCACAATGTTTAGAAAAAAAGAAATTGACATTTATTAATAAATACAACTTTACAATTTCACAAAAAATAAAATAAAATTAGAAATTGGCCTTGAAGGCTTGAATTCAAATATACAATATTACAATGTAATAAAGTTAAAATTAAAAAAAAAAAAATACCGTCCTTGCACTTAATTTTTTACCATAATTAAGCTGCATACGTATCCTTCATCAATGTAGAGGAATCAAATGCCACGTAGTTCTTTTACCTTTAATTAGTTGCTCGGTGTTGGAGGTTGGATGTTGGAACGAAATCTATTCACTGCCTTCCGTTCCAGTCGTTTGTTCATCTTCGAAGAAGTTGTTCACTGTCTCCGGCTGAAGATCTTGTTGTCTATATTTGGCCTTTGTCCAATCATCAACACATGCCTGGATTTCAAGTGATTGTGGACACATAGATGATCGTCTTGGGTCTAAAATATTTTGTAAGATCCGTTATTTGTATTGGCTTGATTCCATTGCAAAAATCTCTATATTTGTATTAGTAGTTGCTTAAGTGTTTCTTGGAAGAAAAGAGCCTCAAAGGTGAAGAAGCAACATCTTGTGCAAATATCGTCTTCAAGGGGAACATCGCTTTCTTGGATGCTAAGGTATCAAGATTCTTCTTCCTCTTGCAAGGCATAAGCGCACACACACACAATTCATACATGTGTGTCCCTGCATCGTAGTTCAAACATTTGCTATAACACTTTCACACACATTTAGTATGCACATGCATTTATCTCATTGTTGACAATCTTGTAGAATTGCATGTTTTCTCACTATCGCTTAGATATGGCATGCTTGTGTTGAATAGTGTTTATTTGTTTGTGTTTCTTGTGTTTTGGACTTGAAAATGATCTTATTTGATTCCTTATTGAGTTCCGGTCATTTCGGTTACTCATTCATTAAGTTTCGAGTCCAAACAATGTAGCTACGCTACTTTTCGTTCTCATTCGTTGAGTTGTGTTCGTCGTCATTTTCCGAGATGAATTCTCAACCATTTTTCAAAGTTTTGTAGTCTTTGTTGTGCGTGAGGGAGTCACGGTTCGTAATCCGAAAACGGATTCGAATTCGGAGTTCGAATGTCCGAATACGGCTGAAGAACGCGAGGAGGTTGCTCGGCCAAAAGCCAAGCAAGGGGTGGCCACGTGTGCCACACGGCCAGAGCTCCTCTCTGGCCACGTGTGGCACATGCTGGCCACATGTGGACTGGACAAAGTCCCCTCAAAAAATTGGACAATTTTGCCCCTCCTTCAATTCTTTTTAAATCCCTCCAATTCCCTCCATTTCTATAAACTTGAAGATTTTTCTGCAGAATTCTTCAACATTTTCATTTTCTTATTTTGATCATAACTCTCTCATACGAACTCGAAATTGAGTGATTCAAAAACTAAAATTGTTGGTCTTGAAGAGAGCTACAAACTCCAATCATTTTCAGAGTCATTTGAATTCGTGATTGGTCGCAGCATGCTGTTCTTCAGTCCGAGTTTCATTGTTGTATGTTAAACTTCTTCTTCTCACTTCATCTTTTGATCTGCACTTTAATCTTTCTATTTGATAGATGATTTGTGTTTAGAATGATGTTAGAACATATTCTAGGGGTGGTTGATCATTTGGTAATTGAGTTTTAGCTTTGTGATTTTACTTGAACATATATTTGCTAAACTTGATTAATCTTGAAATTGATTCTAGAAATGATATATGTGATGTGCTTTATGACATTTTCTAGGTTTAATTTCATGATCTAAGAACTAGGTTTTTAGTGTGATATATTGAACATTCATACCTTGTTCTTATTGATATACATGCTTTGATTTCTAGGTATTTTTGTGATTGATTGTTGAAAGCATATCCTAGAATGTATGTAAGCATGTTCATAGAGCTTGATTGATTATCTAGCTTTATTTGTTTGTAAGTGATTCATCTTCTTCTTACTTTCATTATTGATCATCTCTTTAAGTTTCTTATTTGATTGATGAAAAGTAATATGAATGATGTTAATTCACATGCTTAGGTTTCTAGATACTTTTTGTGATTGAGTTGTGATAGCTTTCTTCTAGATTCTCTAATTGCATGTTCATGGAGTGTGTTTGATCAACTTGATCTATTTGTTTGTGATTGCATCATATTGCTTGTGTGCACTTCACTTAGATCATTGCCTTGTGAAAGGTTGAAGTCTCTTGCAAAGTGAGTGAAGCTTTGTCTTGAGCAAGAAGACTTGGCTAGGAAAGGATTCCGGATAGCCAAGCAAGAAGCCTTAGTTAGGATCAAGAGGATCCGGATAACTAAGCAAAAGTCTTAGCAAGGAGTTGCGTACTCCGGATGGTTGAGCTAGGGTAGCTTAACTAGGATCCTAGTGATCTAGATTGCTAAGCAAGGAAATCTTCCTAGAGGCTTTTTAGTCTTGGATAGGAAGTTGCTCTCTAGAGGTGTGGGATACATCTTGGATAGAGAGTAGGCTTTGTGAATCACTAGCCCGAGGGTTGATTAGGTTTTGATAGCTTGAAGTGGATATCATAGTGTTGATAGCTTTGAGTGTGTAAGGCCTTTTCGTATAGTGGATTTGCTTTGCCGGTGGTTGTGGATTCAACCCGTGGATGTTTCTTCTTTGAGGTTTTACCACGTAAAAATATTGTGTCTCATTTTCGCTTTATATTTCCTTATCTTCCATATGTTCACTTGTATTGATTCTATTGTATATTGATGCTTACATGAATTGATTCATATTATACAATTGTTATATCATTTCAAGTATTCGTTTCATTCTTATATTCCGCATTTTTGAATATTGGAAGAATTTGGGACTATACCTATTCACCCCCCCCCCCCCCCCCCCCCCCCCCCCCTCTAGGTATAAAACACTATCACCTTAAAGGGAATTTCATATTTCCACCTGTACTAAATTCTTGTTCCACAGCAACTGTAGAAACCGGCGTTCCAAGAATTTGTTTGGCAATAATTGTCAAAATTGGATAATCTTGTTGATGACTCCTCCACCAAGCCTGGATACTAAATTCTTCATCATTAAATTTATGAGTGTTTTGTAAATACCGGTCAACCTCAAATTCCGTTGAGGATGAAGAAGATGTTCGTAATTTTTTGGTTCTTTCGGAAAACAGTCGATCCCCTGAACCCCTTAATTGAAATTTTTCAGAATTACTAGTACCACCAAATGTGGGTTGGGGTTGTGAAACCAGCACATTCAAAGATGAACCGTATATTCTAAGATATTCATTGTATAATTCATAAAACAATTTCTTAACGGAATCACAATACTGAAGAACATCAACTTCTAAATCTAAACATTTGTAATAATTAGCTAAATAAACCTGCAAATATTCAACTTTAAAGCGTGGATCTAAACACGGTGCAAGCAAGTAAATATTTGGAATCTGCCCATAATACTGTAACCATTTTCTCTTCATGGCATCAACACATGGACTCAATTGAACATCAACATCACAATCATTAAATGCACCAACAATATTAACACATTGAATAAGAAATGAATGAGTAGTGGGATAGTAAACACCAGATAAAGCGACGGTAGCATCATTAAAAACACGTAATAATTCAAGAATTTTTATACATACATCCCAATGGTTCAATTAAAGAGAAATTGAAGGAACATTATAAGTAATAAAAGAAACTAATAATTCCCTATATTCAACACTTTCACTAAGCAACTTATAAGTTGAATTCCAACGAGTGGAAATATCTTGAGAAATCTTTTTGGGACGCATATTATTCAGAGAGCAATATTTTAACCATTGTTTCTGGATTTTGTTATGCCTCAAGATATAGTTAATACTATCTCTAATTAGTCTAATAAAAGTATAAAGCTCTGCTAATCCAGCTTGAACACACAAATTTAAAACATGACATACACAACGTTGATGAAATAATTTACCCCCAAAATAGGGACTGCACAAATCTTGTAACATAGGAATAGATGCAGTATTGCTTGCAGCATTATCAAAGCTAATAGCAAAAATTTTGTTTAGGATATTATACTCTTGAAAAATGATTTTAAGGAGTTGAAAAATATTTTGAGCTAAATGCGAGTCATCAAAAACACGAAATGCAAGAATTCTTTTTTGCATGTCCCAGTTATTGTCCATATAATGATATGTGACACTCAAATATGAATGACTACCAAAATTGTCGCTATATATGTCGGCACATACGGAAACGCGACCTTGAAATTCAGAAAAAAAATGTTTTCAATTTGTTTTTTTCTCTTCTGTAAATGCCATTTAGTGTACGTGTAAGAGTGGATCTAGGAACACGTTGCATTGCAGGATTTAATGCATTTTGACAATAATTAATAAAACCTACTTTCTCACCAAAACCAAAAGGTAAGTGTTCAGTTGCAACCATTAATGCTAATTGTTCTCTATTGTTTTCAGTCGTGTAATGAAATAATTGATTAGAAGGGGTTGCGTACCTAAAGATTTGGGATTGGTTACTCGGTACCGTGTATTCAGATGGGTGATTTTTTTTGATATGGGTCAAGAACGTGCCATATCCGAAGTTTCTTCCAACCTTATATTTTCTGTTGCAGTAATTGCACTGGATTTGGAAACCATTATCTAACTTAGTTTTCTTCATATGCACTTTGAAGAGTTCGGACTTCATCGGCTTTTCTTTTTCACCTTCACCTGCAAAAAAATCATCCAAAGAGGCTGTGGGGTTAGAATTAGATAGATTTTCATGGGGGGTATTTTGAGCGGGGTCGAGTTCGTTGAACTCGGGAATTGTTAAAGGAGGATTAGGAGTAGAAGGGGGATCGGATCTAAACCGATCTTGAAGGAATTGGTGAAAAAATCGTCGTAACTGACAGCATCACCAATATCTTCCAATAAGTTTCGCATTGGACCCTTTCCTTTGTTCACATTTCTTGAACTATCTCCCCCACTTGCCATTGAAAAATATGAGTAAAAAATATAGAGTAAGCAAGTAAAAAATAAATATAAATAATAAAATATACAGTAAAAAAAAAAAGATGATTGAAAAAAATATATATTTTTGAATATATATATATATATATATGAGAGAAAAAATTATATTGTTGGAAAAATATATATATATAGAAAAAATTATATTGTTGAAATAAATATTGTAAATCAATTTGATGATTGAAAAAAATAGTAGATAGTAAAAAATATAAGAAATAATTTATATATGAATGAGAATTAAATAAAATTGTAGAGAGAATTGAGAATTTGAGAATTGAGATTGAGAGGAGTTGAGAGAAATTGAGAGAATGAGAGTGATGTGAAGAATGTGTGTGTGTGTGTGGGGTGGTGGTTGTGTTGGTATTTATAGTATAGTAGAGAGGGGTGATTATGCAAATAAGAGAAATGAAGGGGTGAAAAAAAAAAAAAATTTTGGCCATTGCCCAGTCAGAAATTCAGAACGGTCACTTTTTTTTTACACGCTGCCACATGGCAGCATGTGATTGGTGGACAATCTTTTTTTTTTTTTTTTTTTTTTGGCACCGGTCAGAACGGTCAAAATTTAATTAGACGCT
Source organism: Acer campestre (assembly GCA_954870605.1). Lineage (NCBI taxonomy): Eukaryota > Viridiplantae > Streptophyta > Magnoliopsida > Sapindales > Sapindaceae > Acer > Acer campestre. Next base: position 30,897,242 of record OX940808.1, on the reverse strand, counting down.
GCCACGTGGCAGTGTCTGATTGGTGGAATATTTTTTTTTGAATTATGTTAGAACGGTCGAATTTTTAAAATGACGCTGCCACGTGGCAGCGTCTGATTGGTTCTTTTTATTTTATTTCATTTTTTAAAATTGGTCAAAAGTAAACGGTAACTTTTTTTTAAAAAAAGATGCTGCCACGATTGGTTGAATTTTTTTTTTAATAAACCGTCGGTTTCGGTCGGTTTGGGATGCCCCCAAACTGAAACCGGAATCGAAACCACCGGTTTCTAATCCGGCGATTTTGGTTCCGGTTTCTGGTTCCAGTTTGGCCAATTCAGTTTCGGTTAAACCGCGGACAAAACCGACGGTTTAACCGAATCGTGGTCAGCTCTACTACCAATAACCCACATCATCATTTACTCATTTAGCTATTAAATATTGAAAAAACTAGTAATCCAAGACTTAGAGTATCTCTAATGGTAATATGGCTTGTATTTGATAAAATGGTGATATGTCTAACATCAGCCAATTGCTTTGTATGTTGCATGTAACTAAATTTGAAAAGACATCCAAATGAAAAAAATGTTCTCCAATGTTTTACTTGTAAAATACATGTTTTTTAATGACATGTCAATTTATTATTGGTTTCCTTAAATGTACTTCAGAATTGTTGAATAAAATAAAGTAGAAGACAATATGACTGTCCAACAAGATGGCCGTCTAACAAACCCTCTGAAATCAAAGAGTCATGTTAACAGCCTCTAAAAAAAAGTTGCCACCTTAGCTTGAAGTTATATTAGAGAGGTTGCATGGAGATGATTTTTTTAACAAAGTGGATATTTATCCTACGTGGTATCTAATTTTTTCACAACCCACGTTAGCAATGGAGATTCTCTAACGTCTGTTTTCTTCTATGCCTCCATTAAAACTTAAAGATTTTTATTTTTTGGAATATAGACGGACGCCTCCTTTTCTTTTCACATCACCCTTCTATCTCTTCCATCTCATCTCCTCTGAATCTAGAAGCTTCATCGTCCAGTAAATTTTCCAACCCAAATCTAAATATTGGTATAAGATTTGAGTATATGGAGGTTGAGATTTATTTTTATGACAGACTCATAGCAAACTCCAAGATGTAGAAAATGAAGGTCGAGAAGCAATTCACTGGGTATCGAGTTTGGTCTTGCATTCAGAAAATTTGGAGTTAATTTTCAGTGGCTAATTATTTGGAGTTAATTTTCGATGCAAGGAGAATCAACTAGACTTCATCTATAAACTAGAATCAACTTGAATTTTCATTGTTTTGATACTTAAAAAATATTCAACAAGGTTCTGGCAATTAATTACCATTTATATTTATAGAGGTACATTAGCAGAGACAACTCTGCTCCAAATTGTCCTCAGTAATCACCAAACATTCAATAACGTTTTAGATTCATCTACAATCTAGATATCTTGAAAAATTGAAAGATAGGGAGTTTAATTAAACTCCACAAAACCATACATAAACAACTTCCTTTCACAAGTACACAAAGGGAACTAAAAGGATCTAAACAAAATAAAGAAAGTTCAAATAGAACAACATTAGACAAAAAAGAAGTCATTAGCCTATGCTTCAAATTGCAACAAACAAAGTGTCATAGTATCACTCACATCCACAAAACAACTTGATATCAAGATAGTAGAAGAAGTCTTTTCTGCATGGATCAACTTGGTATTAAAATAATAGTACTTCCATCGCGATCATACTTGGAAAATTTATCTTCACTGTCAAATCATGAAATTATCAAATCCCTCGGCACACACATTCAAATCCAAGGCCTGCAAAACACATATTAGTTAAATAGGTTGCATTAGTACAGTGATTACATCTCGCATACCACATACATACATACATACATACATACATACATATAGACAGTCTTTCTACTGTCAGTTAGTTTTGATATAAAATATATCAGTACGAAGAATGTAGACAACAAATTATGGAGAAATTTTGACAAGTGCATATACTTTGAGTCAAAGTATGTAAATCTAATGGTCCACATTCTTTGTCCTGATATATTTTATATCAAAACGAACTGACAATAGAAAAACTGTATATATATATATATAAATGTTCAAGTCAGTGCACACTGATGTAAATATATGAGGACATTGAATATGAGCCACTTATTTTCCATGCTTTGACTTAATGTGTATGCACTTGTCAAAACTTTTCCATAATGAGTGGCTCACATTCAATGTCCTTATATATTTACATTGGTGCGTATTGATGTGAACGAGACCGTATATATATATATATAATTTTTCTCTCCTCAAGACCGAACTGAACTTTTAAAATTATGACAAAACTTATGAGGTTATTGATTCACTATAAGAAGACTTTGACTAAGCTGAAGTATGTGAATCTGATGGTTAATAGTTGTGGAACTGATATAAATAAAATTAGTTCGCCCTGATGAGAGAAAAATTGTATATATATATATATGTATATTTATACCTGATTACAAACAATATTATTCGAGGCTTATACACCATGAGTTACTAAGTTGTCACCAGTATTGTTATCTTGAAGTAATGCTGGGAAACTGAATGGTTGACCTTCCAAAGTTCTTTTAAACCAATCATTTTCATTTAGATCATACTCGGTGAGCATCTTTTTCCTCATCATAGTAGTACATGAATTTTGATAAGACCTTGTTAACCCCACCAGGGCCCCTGAACAATGGATTCACTTTTTGAAAGGCATTTTGCATTATATGCCATGTGAAAAGCCAATGGTATGTATTAGGCATCACATATGAAATGGACTTAGCCATTGCAACGTCTTGATATGTAAATATGGTTTTTGGAGCTATTTTAGACATGGCTTCCAAAAAATGTCTCAAACAACCAAATGAATAAATCAGTAGTCTCATCATACATCAATGCAACTCCAAAAATAATAATTTCTCAATGATGATTGAAATTGAAAAAAACTGCCGTTTGACGATTTTCTTTGTTAGTTCTATATGTTGAGTCAAAACTAACCACATCTCCAAACTGGCCATAGTTAAGAATCATTTTAGCATCAACCCAGAAAATATTAGTTATTCGTTCCTCATTGTCCAGCTGTTTGACATGAAAAAATGATGGATTTTCCAAGACTTGCTTTTGCAAATATTTCAATAAACTTCCAGCTTCTCTAAATGCTAATTGCCTTTGCCTTTTGGACCGAAGATAGTTCTTTATATCTTGTTTTATGTATCCAAGAGATTCTCTTCCACCAGCTTTCTTGCCCATAAGCTCATATGAATTCTTAATAGAAATGCCAAATTCTTCTACTAACTCCAGTTCAGTGGCTTGGGAGGTGGAGATTTTACACTAGGAAGGTAGAATATGAGCGCAATCTTGTGTTACAAGATCATAGTTGTGCACTTCCTCAAAATGATTAACTATAAATTTGTTACCACACCTATTCTTAATACTCATTTAAGCATCACAACGGGTCTTTGTCTCAACTCTAGGATGTTTAGTTAAACTGTTTCTCTTGTTGTTCGATCGAAAACCTTCCTTTGAGCAAACAAATATTCTTGACGTCACCTCACTGGTAGGCTTATTCTTCACCACAACTTTCTTTCTAATACTAAATCCCATTTTTTCTGCATACTCATTATAGAATTTATAAGTTGTTTCTTAAGAGTCAAACTCCATACCAAATTTTGGTTTGCAACCTCTATCAGTAAAGTTAGACTCTCCAACAACATTTGTTATCTATAATATGGAATGCTGATGAAATGCATAAAACCATGGATCTTAAAAATAAATTGCCGTGATGCTATATCAAACAAAGCAGCAATTTAGAAGGTACTAGGAAATACTTTGAATGAAATGCATCCAATTGGGAGATGTCGTCTTCTCCATTATCAAACTGAGAAGGAAATCTTAAATATAGTCTTGTGGGAATTTGTAGCCTAACATACAATAAATCAAAAAACAAAAATACACAATACTGAAACCATAAAAGCCAAAAACCATAGTTGAACAATAAAAATCTGGTTTTGGACAAGAGTCAGATTAAACTTGCATCTCTTAAAGTCATAGCTACTATGGTTGTTGATGGTGAGATTGAAATCTTAAGAGAAATAGAGGAGTAAAGGAGGTGTCTGTCTGTATTCCAAATTTTTTTTTTTTTTCCGTCTATTTTTAATGGAGGCGTAGAAGAAAACAGACATTAGGTCTTGGAATACAAGTTTTTTCGATATTTAATATCTAAATGTTGATGTGGGTTATTGGTAGCCTTTTTATTTTAAATGGAAGAATAGGATTGGAAGTCAATGATAAACAATAACAATTCCTTGCCAAGGAGAGGATTCGGATCCAATTTTTTTTTTGTTGAGAAAACATCTTGTCACTCTAAAAATGTGTAAATGATCTATTCGGGTGAGTTTAGTACATGGATGGGACGAGACATGATGGAACGGGACATGAAAGTTGTTGTGTATTGTGTTTGGTATGTCTGGGACAAAACTCTTTATTTTACTGTTATGCGTTTGGTATGGTTGGGATAGGACGGGACAAGAGGTTCAAATGACCAGAGTGCCCATTTTTTCCAGTCTAATGTTTGTTATCACAAAATAGTGACAAATAGGACAAGACAAGTCAATATTTATTTGATTTTGTTAAATAAATATATTTATATATCATATTTAACAAAAATAATAATATTGTGATTGAAAAAAAAAATTCAAACATATCATTTAAAACCTAATAATTCATATTAATTCTAATAACATAATAACATTGAATAGCATTAGTAAACATTCTTAATTCATATTAATGATACAATATTAAAATAGTTTTAATTAAACTCAATAAAAGCATCTTTAATGGTATAAGTGAATTTGGATTCTCAAAAGTTGCCACCTCAACATTTGAGGATTGTTTTCAGGGATTGCTAAAATTGATGATTGTGTACTACAAAGGTACACTTTATCTAAATAAAAAATCTACTATATTCAAAACTATATTCTCAATTAAATCTCAGTTAATAAATATTTTGCCCTAAAATCAACAATTGATTGTTGTTACAGAATCCTAATAAAATATTCCTTCATTTTATCATTAGCCAACCAGTGTTAAAAAAAATAAAAAAAACTATAAAAGACAAGAGAAGGTATATGATATGGGTATTGAAAGTTCACACAAATAAATAAATGCGCGTGCTTGTCTTTTAAAAACGTGACATAGAGGGTTTGTGAAAGGGTTGTTAATCCGTTATTACCAAATTTTCGGATTAGTCAATATTCCAAATATAACCCAATTCACAAAACAATAATCAAGTGTAATAAGGTGCGGAAATACAAACGACACTTGATTTTTACGTGGAAACCCTCAACAGGGAAAAACCACGGGCTATTATAGTGCGCCACACTCGAACCTCGAATCCATTAATTGTGATAGCGTATACAACCTAATCCCAGTTTGACGGCCTAATCCCGGCCTATATCCCGCTACCACTCCCGCAGGCCTGTAAAAGTGGACCTAGTCCAATTTGCTCATATGACCACCTAATCCCGGTGTACGACCTAATCCCGGTCTATCACACAAGACTTACTTCTCTGAAGAGATCAACACCCTATGTGAATATGCAATGATATCCAAATATGCAATAAGAGCTAGGGTACTCTAGATGCTTACCTAGGATTATATGATGACAATAAAATCAATCATAGATATGAAAATAGCTATATGACATGGCATACAACTTTAGCTAAATAAAGGATAACCAATATTAGATACAAAGTTATCAAAAATAACCCACAAACATTCAAAGGATTAACTAGTTGATTAAAACACAATCTATCAACCTAGTTATCAATAAAGCACACAAGAATGTTTATGGCATAGCTTTTAGGCAATAATGACATAATCAATTAAGCTATGTTAAACTAAATCCAATCAACACATAATCTCAATCATGTATGTAGAAATTACTCAAGAACATACAAGTAATAAAAGAGATAAAATTGATAAGTAAAAACACTAAAATTAGATGAGATTAGTGTTCAACAAATCATACCATGTGTGTTGAAGAAGACCCATGCATTAGCAAACACTAGATGATCCTAGATGATGCTTAGATGATGATTTATGCATGTGGAAATGGGTTGAGAGGAATAAAGATGAGATCTTTAAGGTTTTCCTCTCAAGTCTCTCTAAATATCTCTCTAGGGTTTTAAGGATCAAAAAATTTGGTTTGGGAACCAGAGATAATTATGTATTTATAGAGACCAAAAACAGGGCATGTGAAAAATACAATTTTGCCCCTGAAAATGCACGATCGGCGGTTTCATTCTGCGGTCGGGGCCGCAGAACTAAACCGCCGAATTGAAACCCGAGAACCTAGATTTCATTCGGCTCTTTTATTCGGCGGGTACATAACCACCGATCATAACCGCCATTTTGGACCCGAGACATTTATTACAATCAGGTCTTGATCGGCGGTTTCGATTCGGCGGCCAGGCCACCGATCTCAACCGCCGTTCACTAAATATGGTGAATCCAAAGGAGAAGCCAAGGGAAACTCCACCGGCGATCATCGCGCTAAACCATGCACACCAACGTGCACGCGCGGATGTTTCTGAACATCCTTCGGGAAACGAATTACACCGCACTTAAAGCTAATCAAACATGAAGTGCAAGTGTGGGAATTGAATGCATCCTAATGCTTATCATGTCATGGCATTATCATAGAATAAGATGCAATCAATTCAAACAAGCATGAATAAAATTCATGACTTTGCATCCTAATGCCTAATCATGTTATGGCATATCAATAAACAAGATGCAATCAAATAAACATTCATGAAGAGATATTCAACAATTATGAATGCACATATATGAAAACACACAACATACAACTATAGAAATATGCAAGAGTTGTGAGTGTGTGCAACTATGATCTCTTCAAAGCATGTAAGCACTAGAATTTACCTTTGGTGCTTCTTCTCTTGAGGCCTTGAGAGGGCCATTGGATGATCACCAATTCCTAAGCTACCCTTACATCAACCCCAACATGTGGTTTGTCCACGAAACAAGCCAATCAACAAATGAGAATCCTTACAGGTATTGATCAATTCGTAATGAATAGACGAATTTTATCTAATTGAAATTTTTAGGGTCGAAACAATGATGAGATACATAGGCAATCAGATAAAAAAAAAAGAAAAAAAAACCACAAATGAGAGAGAAAAAATAAAATTATAACAGTAGTTATTTATTTATTATTATTATTATTATTATTGGGGGGGGGGGGGGGGGGGGGGGGAGGAGGGGGGGTGTTATCGAAGCCCCCAATGGTTTCCTTATTTATAGGCTGTAAGAATTATTGCATCACTGCAATGTGTAAACACATGTTTTCTTCTTCAAGTTAATGCTGAAGAAAACATTCTTAAAAAACATATGATTAAATTTCCTTGTTTATCTCTGTTTTTTGTTTTTTGTTTTTGTTGTTTTTTTTATTAAAAAAACCCTATCATTATCTTGGCAGACCATGATTTATCCTTACAATAATGCTACACTAACATTGCTCTATCTCCAATTTACACAATAAAAACATCTACTAAATTACCTTGTTTTGACAATTAAGAAAACAACATCTACTTGCTCTGTTTTAACTTGAACTCATACCAACTTACATTGGCAACATATTAATTAAATTCCAAGCAAGTAATTCAAGTTTCAACAACATTTATAAGAATCAAACTAAATTGTATCCTGACTTTGCTTCATTTACACAAAATCTCTAATAGGAATATGAAACTGTACCTTTGTGAAGAATGTAAAAATATACAACTTTTATATCCAGAAACAGAAACGTTTAATTGAATGCATATTTTCTATCTATCAATGATCAATCTATCTTCCCTCTAAAATTAACCTGAAATTATCACACTTTGTATTAAATAACTTAAGAAATTCATGATGTCAACTATAGAATTTAATTGAATGCATATTTTCTTTATGACTTCACCTATGTTTTTTTTTTTTTTCTTCTTCTTAGTTTCCATCGAATAGACTATCATCCTCGAGTGAAACCAAAGACTAAAAACACATATGAGCACCAAAATGTGGATGGGGAGGAAAGCCACAAACCGTAAATCTCTTACCAGTATTGTCCCGAAGATCATACCATATAAGATCTCTGTTATCTGACAAAAGAATTCTTTGACCATTTTTGGAACAAGATAACATGAATTGCTATCTCATTGAAAGATTACTCGCCAACCAATTTAAACCCCCATTGACAAAACAACCCACACCCTTAAGAGAGTAACCCATATAAGAAGTCAATTTGAGGCCGTAAACATTTACTTCACTAGGATGTTGTTGAGGATCATCGGACATTCAAGGATTTGGAGATGGATTTCAAGCTAAATACATATATAAATAAATTAAGCACACATGCAATCATCAATTCGAACCATCTAAACCAATTTCTCACAAAACAAAACCCTAATCCTAACCTTAGATCAAATTCGATCTAAATAGAGAAAGAAGAAAGAGATTTTTGTTAAATCAAAGCACCAAATTGGATTGAGAGTAGACTACATACTTGTTTGTTGAAGATTTGAGTGGATTCAAGCAGAAGAAGAAGATTCGAGTAGATTCAAGCACTGGTAGCAAGAACAAATGAGAGAGGCGGATGAGGGAATGAGAGAAAGAGAAAGGGAAAATAGGTTTAGGGTTTTGTTTTATATTGGACATGTTTACAATTTTTGGAAAGTTTAAAGGGTAAAAATGTCTTTTTCAACCATGCATGGGACAACTTGGCCGAGGTTTTTGGGTGGGACAAGTTTTGTTGTTTTTTGTCTCATCTAGTCCCATCCCGTCCCATGTTTAAAATGCGCCAAACGTGGGACAAGAGGAATTTGTCCTATCTTATCCCACATACCAAAAGCACTAGAAACTAGGTTAATCACAAAAGGAGAAAGACAGAAAAAACTTATTTTTTTCTGTTTACTAAAGGATTAAAGAAGACAAGAATTGGTGTAAAAGCACAATTAATCTCATTATACTCTTATGTATATATACATGGCTGAGAGTTGACTTGCAACGATAATAATGCAATAAGCCTACGTTAAGGGAGAGATTAAAGAAATTACAAAGTATACAGTGACAAACTTTACAATCAAGGGATTACAAATAAAGGCTAATGATGTATTTGTAGGAACCCAGGTTTACAGATTGCGCAGCGGAAAGGTTTTTAAAATTTTTTATGCAATCATAAACTAAACCTATTTGTACAGTAATAATCGAAAACAATTAAAGAAGGTGAAACGATTTCATACCTACGTAGGAGGTTTCTTCACTTTAATTCGATCTGCTCCTGATTTGAACCACTTGATCTTCCTCGCTATCTCCCGGAACTGGTAACGGCGTGTGGGCGTGTCACAGTATTCAGGAACCTGTATGGAGGAAAAGAAAGAAATACAAAACAACTTTTGTTTTGTTGTCAGATGAATTTGGCCACACTTTATTTTTGATGAACAAGAAAACAAAATAAAAACTCCTTTTTTTTTTTTTAAATGGCCGCCACCCTTTGTTCTCATTTCTTTCTTTCTTTTTATTTTTTATTTTTTATCTTCATGTGTTGATAACGTTTTTGTATCTTATACAAAATCAAAAATCTCTTTTAAAATCATATATCATATATATATATATATATATATATTTTAAAAATAAACTAATTAATTAATTCTTTTAAGATATCTAATATCTTTAAAGATATTAATTAATCTTAATTTATTTTATTTGATTTGAATTCAAACTCTTTTAAATTCAAATTTAAATATTTAATTTAATGAAAATAAAATAATCAAATTATCTTTTCTTCATTCAAAATTAAATATCAATCAACACCCTCCATCTAATGATTAATTACATAATTAAATAATCTAATTATTTAATTAACATAATCATTAATATTCATTAATTAAATAATCACATTATTCAATTAATTCCCGAATAGACACGTGTCACTTTTGTAACACAATTAATTGGACAATCCAATTAATTAACCGTGACCCTTGTTACCTAAATCGATCGGGCTAGCAAGGGGACCTAATGGACCCACAATATTTTGAGCTCTAATAATCCTTAGAAATAATTAATTAAACTCTTTAATCAATATTTCATGATTATTAACTTCGGTGTTATTCCACTAAAAACCCGAAGCTACACTCTCTCAACTGTAGACATTTTTACACAAACCAATAACTCTTGGTGTCCATCGATATAGCTATTACATATGGTATGATCATCCACAGGTAGTTCATAATTAGAGATGGGTCATAATGTCCGTTATACCCTTCTAATTATATCTTTCCATTAAGTACTATTGATTCTCTAATGAACAATAAATCCTACATTCCTTACGGAATTAGGAGAGCGCTCATATTGTTCAAGCCCCAAATCAACCCTTAAGGGAACTACTATCTACTTCTCACAAGAAGGAATGGATTCCACTATTGTGTGCAGACCTTCCCAGCCACAAGCCAAACCAATATTCCAACATACGAAGTTATTGACCGGGAATGCAACTCCGATCTCACCCATGGTATATCAAAAACCACGATCTAACCTGAAGGAGTCAATAAGACACTCAGGATTAAGATCACCCATATATAGCCATCATTTGTTGATATATATGAATCTCATCTTTTAACGGATCTTGGTGAAAGATTCATATAGATTATGGCCCAGTCCTATATGATCAAATCATATAAGGTGCCTCCATTCTCATATCTCCATATGAATGATTTAGGATAAGATCACCGTACATTACGAAATGGACCGCAGCTGTAGATTGACCCCAAATAAAGTACCCAGTTTTATTTGCTATCTACGAACTTTTTAGATTGCTCGTTTCAAACTGAATTCATCTGTATATGACATTCATATACTCAGTTTGAAATTACATCCGGCAATCTTGGATGTTAAGTACACATGTTATTATAAATGTATGAAACAATTTGAATGAATAAACTACTTCTCTTATTTATGTTCAATTCACATTTACAAATTACAAGCTTTAGGGCAAAAACCCCAACAGTATTGATTTGCCTTTATCACAGGATAATAATGTTTCCATAATATGCCCCTGAAAGATGGTACTTCCATTGGAGATACCAATCTTGGATCGTAGTTGAGCGAACTGTGGCTTTGATAACGGTTTGGTGAGTAAGTCGGCTAGTTGATCATATGTAGAGACATGTGAGATACAAAGTTTGCCAACAGCCACTTTTTCACGAACAAAGTGAAAATTGATCACAATATGTTTCATTCGGGAGTGAAAAACTAGATTCGCACGTTGCTCCAATGTTATTACAGTAAACAGTTAGTGATTTAGGAAGGACTACATCTAATTCATGAAGTAAAAAAGTGATCTAAGCAAGTTCTGCAGTGGCAGATGCTACAGCTCTATATTCAACTTCTGTGGAGGATCGTGCAACCATATTTTGTTTCTTTGATGACCAGAAGATAGGATTTGAACCTAAAAATACTGTATAGGTTATAGTAGATGTTAGGCCATGTTCATTTTCGGCCCAATCAGCATTAGAGAATGTAGGCAATGCTAGTGGTTGATAATTTTTTTAAGCTGAAGTCCATGATTAATAATATTTTTTAGATACCCAAGAAGCTGTTTTGTAGCTGACCAATGAACATCGAAAGGACAGTGCATGAATTATGCCAGTTTATTTACTGTGAATGAGATGTCTTGTCTAGTGAGAGAGAGATGTTGGAGAGCTCCAATAACACTTCTATATGTGGTGTCATCAGTTTGTGAGGCTCCATCATTAGGGACCAAATAAGTAGTTGTGGACATGGGAGTAAGGACTTTCTTTGCCCCATCCATTTTGGTACAGGAAAAGAGATCATGAATGTATTTGTGTTGGGTGAGAAATAAGCCTTGAGAGGTTGACAATACCTCCACTCCAAGAAAGTCACCCAAGTCTTTTGTAGAGAATCAACTTTAGAGAGTTTGGATGAACTTTTGAGTAAATGAGGCTTTATTCCCTGTTACAATCAAATTATCCATATACAAAAAAAAAATAGAGAATTATGCTGTTAGAGTTATAAATAAAAAGTGAAGCATCTGATCTTGAGTTGGTGAAGCCAAAAGAAAGAAGAAAAACTTTGAGCTCGGTATACCAAGCTCATGGGGCTTACTTTAGACCATAAATTGCCTTGCGTAACTGATAGACATGAGATGGCTTTTTGATATTAATAAATCCTTGTGGTTGGGACATGTAAACTTCTTCACTTAAATTCTCATGTAAAAATGCATTATTTTTATCCAATTGACATATGGATCACCCTGAAGAAATAGCAAGACAAAGTACTGTGCGAATGATTGTAGGTTTCATAACATGGCTAAATGTGTCATGATAATTGACACCGGGCCGCTGGTGAAAACCCTTGGCTACTAAGCAAGCCTTGTACCTCTTAATTCTACCATCGAGATTTCGTTTGAGTAGAAATACTCATTTGCACCCAACAACATTTTGTTGAGAATATGGTGTGAAACTAATTATAGCGTGTCTAAACAACCTAGAAGGGGGGGGGGGGGGGGGTGCGCGCGCGTTGTTGTGAATGAGTTGTTAATCCGATTAGTTACCAATTTTTTGGATTAGTCAATATTACAAAAAAAAAAAAAAAAAAAAAAAACCCAATTCAATGAAATACAATCAACGTAATTAAAGTGCGGAACACAATAAATAACACGTTTATTGATTTACGTGAGAAACCCACAACTGGAAAAAAATCACGAGCTATTCCACTAGCCACACACGATTCTCAAATCCACTATTTGTAATAATGTTTACAACCTAGGTTGACCTCTAGTCATACCATTCTTGGTCACTAACCTACCACTACTGCCCTGTGGGCCTTTAATAGTGATCCTAGACTAAAATGCTTGTGCACTACACCACGTAGTCACAAGACTTAACTCTCAATGAAGAAATTAACAACCTATGTGAATATATGAAATATTATAAATGCAATTAATGCTAGGCTACACTAACTACTTATCTAGAGATTAAATGATGGCAATAAACTCAATCCTAGATATCAACATCTAAATGAATGCTTACAAAGACCTAACTATATATAGATATGAAAACCTAAAATCTAGTCATCAAACAAAAGTCAATCAACATAAGTTGTATTTAAACATGACAAGGACAATTAATGAAATCATGGAGTCCTAATCAACAATGTATAAATGCAAAGAATAAAGACTTAGCTAAAGGGAAAAATGGTCCTAAATGCTAGCTATCAAAGAAAACTAAAAACTCAACCAACATCAATGTCTCAAATATTTAAGAAACAACATTAAGCAAGGATACATGCCTTTAATTAACAAATAAATGCTAAACCTAGGATAACATATCATAAGAATAACACAAGAGGTTCTAGGACATGTAGAAATTACCTAGTCAAAGAAAACAAGAAAACCCATACTTGGATAATCCTAGGATGATGCTAGATACTCATGGGAAAGTGTTTGGTTGAGTAAAGGTGAGTTCTTGGGATGTCTCTCTCTCTAGGGTATGCTTTCTCTATGTTAAATCAGTTTTTGAGCTCACTAGAACGAGCTAGTAAGAAGAAGATATATATATATATAGTAGCCCTAGAAAGTGATGTCATTTTGGAAAAAAAAACACCCAGAAACGCACTATTCGGTAGTTTCATTCAGCGGTCAGGACACTTATCACAAATTGCAAATTTGAACCCGATAGCATCAGGCATCAAACGGCAGTCATGGCCGTCGATCATAATCGTATAATTGAATCCGAGGCATTAGGAATCAAACGACGGTTTCATTCGGTGGTTAGGGTCACCGATCATAACTGTCGTTTCACTAATTGTGGTGAAACCAAAAGAGAAGACAAGAGCTTTCTCCAATGGCGATCCTCATGCTAAACCAAGCACACCAACGTGCACGCGCGGACGTTTCTGAATAAACTTCGGGAAACGAATTATAAGACACATTATCACACACAAAAATTCAACAAAGAGGTGCAAGTGTGAAGTGTGAAGAGAATCCACACATTAAGCAATAACCATAAATGCAGGACAAGGCATGCATCATGCGTAAGAAGTGTATGTGTGCAACTAGCTTCTTCAAAAGGGTTATGCACAAGTGATATACCTTCAATGAGCACTTGAGCTTGAAGGGTTGAAGTCCAATAAGTTTGATCATGAACAATGGCGCCCTAAACTACCCTTACATAATTAAACCCCAATCGTGGTTTGTCAAAGAAATTAACAAATCAAAAATGAGGAACTTACATAGTGGAACCAATTTCCAAGTCCCATTCATAATCAATGCATTAAATTCATTAGACATGACCTTTCTCTATTTCAGACCACTACGAGCAATTTTAACAATAATGGGTTTCATAGATTCAAGTATGAGATGTTTTGTAGTGTGAAAAAATTATTTTGGTTTAAAGATGTTATTTTGTGACCTGGTTGTCATGGGATGGGTACGTATGGGTGGTAAAGGTTCATGTTCAAGGAATGAAAAAGTGGTTTCAAGATTTAAGTGTGTGGGTGAGGGTTTTAGTGAATGGGTGACACATTCTTTAAGAGAGGAAAAGATGTTACCTAGTGAGTGAGTTTCGGCTGATGGTATCACATGAGGTGTGCCTATAGTTGTAGCTGACACAAATTGTTGTGTTGTCTGCACTGATGCTAGGACAATAAAATGTGGCTCAATAGTTGCCATAAGTGAAGAGGATCCTAACCATTTATTTATAATTTCATATGTGACTTCAGATGTGTGTTGACTTGTTAAGGCAAATGGATAAATATGTACTTCTACAAATTGCACATGTCTGGAGATGAATATTTTATTTGTAGAAATATCAAGACACTTGTATGCACTTTGAGAAGTTGAATAGCCTAGAAAAACATAGGGACATGACCGAGGTTGTAGTTTATTTGAGGAGTAGGGACGTAACCATGGATAACATAAGCACCCAAATGTTCTCAACTTGGAGTAGTTTGGCTCACTTTGAAATAGGATTTGAAGGCTGAAACCATATGCAAAATGGGGGTTGGAAGACAATTTATTAAGTAACTTGCTACTTGAAATGCAAAGGATTAGTACATTAAGAGTACAGAGGCATGATGTAGAAGAGAGATACCGATTTCAACAAGGTGGCGATGCCTTTGTCTAGCAACACCATTATGCTCTGGGGTGTGAGGTGGTGTTTTTAAGTGTTGTATACCATAAGATTCAAGAAAAAGAGTATAGTTTTTGGTACTCCTACCACCATTTGTATATAGAGAGACAATGGATGTCTTAAAATATTTTTCAACCAAGGTCTTGAATTTAGAAAATGACATTCATCATATCTTATTTTGATTGCAAGGGATAAAGCCAAATATATTTAGTAAAATGGTCTATTAAAATGATATAATATTTGAAGCCATCGACAGAGGGAATGGGAGTAGGACCCCAAACATTCGAGTAAACTAAATCTAAAGGACCTCGACTTACTAAAGTTGAAACAGAAAATGGGAGCTTGTGACTTTTTTTACACATGCATGAGTCACAATGTAAAGAAGTAGACATAGGTGAAGACATAGGCAATGAGTGGATCTTTACAACATGTTATAGGATTTTTGATGACGGATGTCCCAAGCGATGGTGCCATTGTTGCAAAGAAGTCTTCATACCAACTATTGCACAAGGAGGACTTCCTGCAAAAAACACCTAGTCGCGGCCACTCATAGATATCATCTTTATTCTGCCCTTGAAGAAGACATGCCCCTGTTTTGAGATCCTTCACAACAAAAAAAGATGGAAAAAATTCAATGAAAGTATTATTTGATTTGCAAAATTTTGAAACTGAGATCAAATTTCTTTAAATTGAAGGAACATATAAAACATTAGATAATGAAAAATTATCGGAGGGTGTGGAGAGATTAGCGGAACCAGTGTGTGATGGAAAGTCCAGATCCGTCACCAATAACAATATCATCTAAGCCTTAATAATTTTGATGAAATGATAAATTATTGAGGTATGCGGTAACATGGTGAGAGGCAGCGGAATCAACAAGCCAGTTGGATGAGTTTGAGGGTGCCGCAACCGTATGGTTGATTGCAGGTTCTGTAGAGATGATTGAGCGAAGCTTGAAACATTGTTTTACCACATGATCATGTTTCTTACAAAATTGGCACACTACCAGTTGATTTTGGTTTGGACTTCGCTGGCTATTTTTGAATTGACCCTGAGCATTAAAATTGTTACGGTTCTGATTCAAGGGCTTTCCATTGTTAAATTGATTTTTGTTGGGTTGGTTTTTGCCGTAGGAGTTTCGAGTGTGATTGACAGTGATAATCTCAACATCAGACTTTGCTTCTTCTTGTTTGAGAAAGACTTCATGGTCAACAATCTTATCATAAAGCTCCTTAAAAGAAATTGTGGAATCTCTGGTGCGAATAGCAGCAACAATCTCCTTAAAATTTAGTCCCAAATCTATGAGCGCATAAACAACAAGATCTTCGTCGTCTATAGGTGCGTTGACGAGGGTGAGTTCATCAGCAGTAGCTTTGAGATTATTAAGATACTCGGTCACTGTTTTGGATCCTCTTGGTGCAGTAAGTTTGTCTTTGAGATGATAAACTCGAGATCGTGATGGATTTGCGTAGAGTTTGCTCAGCTTCAACCTAGCCTCTTGAGAAGTTTTGGCGGAAGCAATCAGTGGCATCAATTTTTCAGCTAAAGAGGCAAAAATTGCATGGAGAAGTAATATATCTTGTCGGCACCAATGAAGATGGGGTTGGGTTTCTTTGGAGGGTGGACAAGATTTAGATCCATCAACATAACCTGATAGATCATATCCAAAGAGCAAAGAATCAAATTGAGCTTTCCATGAAGGATAATTCTTATCAGTTAGTTTCAAAGGTAATTGGGCAACAACGTTGATAAAAATGAGGTTTGGTGGTGTGTTTGAAGGAGATGGGATAATAGCTCCAGGAATTTGAGTGGGCGCTGTTTGGATATGTAAGGGAGGTGTAATAATTGGTATAGGGTTTTAAGTGCTCTTTGGAGATTCCTCTGCCATGATGAAAAAAAGAAAAAGAAAATTATTGCTTTGTGGAACTTATAGCTCTGATACCATAAAGGATTAAAGAAGACAAGAATTGGAGTAAAAGCAAACTTAATCTCATTATACTCTGATGTAACCCTGAAAAACGGTGCAACACTTAGCAGCAGGAAAATGTAACATTATTCTAAAACCAATTAATTGGAATCCTTAAGTACTTTAGGTGTTGGTTTGATTAATCAACAGAATACATGCAACAACACATATTTATATAAAACCTTAAGCTTGCACATGCACGTGCACATGCATGCTTAACGCAAGCTCTAACCAATTAGTTACTAATTTTGCCACCTCATCATTCAATTACTGACTAATATAATTCTAACACTAATATATTTAACTATAACTATTAGTCTGACTAATGAGTTACTTGATGTGTGATCATAGATCAGCATCATCAAAGGTCCATGGTAATTACTTTACATATGCACATAGCGTAGTAGCATATAATCAACACTAATATGTCAAATATGACAAACAAAAATTGTGTTAAAATATGTCTCTTAGATTGACGTACGTGTAAAAAAAATTCCAGATATTTCGGAGGGACCGTTGGATAGATATTTTATAGGCCAACTCAGAATTGGAAACTTTTAAAAAAAAAAATGTAAAGAAAGTTGTTATTTTATTTTAATTTTTAATTTTTAAAATTTAAATCTTTGATTTTTGTAGGAATTAAAATCCAGTGGCTACCAACTAACCCAGTAACTATACAAAACCTGTATAGTAACTAAGCTGCTAGACCTAGTACCATAACCTTAACATAGATAATTTTTTATGCAAAAAAATGGTTCAAGTACTAGTTGGGTTAGTTTATAATCATTGTATTTCAATCTAATAGTTTACAAGTATAACTTTCGTCCCATAAGACAAAGTTGAGCTATCCTAATCATTATCCCTTTTATACTAATATCAATGGGTCATGCATTTAAGTCGTATCATCTTCTATAAATTCATAAATTTGTAAAATAATAATAATTAGGGAAAATTGCATAAACTTACAATAACGTTTTCCATTATGACATAATATTCAACTAATGTTTTTAATTACACAAACAACTCCTCATGTTAGTCAACTTCGGTTAAAGATAACCATTGACCATGATTTTTTTTTGAAAGCCCAAAATTGCCCCTGCACTTTATTACAAAAAAAAAAAAAAAAAAAAAAAAAAAAAATCTTAAGCCCTTTGTTTAAAACATTATCTACTTTAAATTATTAGAATATAAAAAATAAACACTAAGCATAATCCTTTTTAAATAAATAAAAAATCAAAAATAATATATTAAAAACAAAACAATTTACGAAAACATTATTTTGAGAAAATAAAATTTAATAATATATTAAAAACAAAACAAAAAAAAATTATTTTGAGAAAATAGAATTTAAAATTATGCAAAGTCCAATATGAATAGTGGTAATGTGTTACATATTTTTGAATTTTTTTTTTTGTTTTTATTATATTATTTTTGAATTTTTTATTTATTTAAAAAGGGTTATGTTTAGTATTCTAAACACAAATATAAATAAAATCATCAAAAGTTTGAAATAAAAATATAATCATTTGTCATAATAAAATACAGTAGCACCGAAAATTTATTCAATATTCATCTCTATAAGACAAAATAATTTGACTCAATATAAATTATGCATTATATTTTGATTTAAAAAAAAAAAAAAATAGTTACTAAACATAATCCTTTTTAAATAAAAAAAAATGTTTTAAATTTAAAAAAATTATGTAGCACATTACCACTATTCATATTGGACTTGCATAATTTTAAATTATATTTTCTCAAAATAACATTTTTTTTTTGTTTTTAAAATATTATTAAATTGTATTTTCTCAAAATAACGTTTTCTTAAATTGTTTTGTTTTTATTTTTGAATTTTTTTGATTTAAAAAGGATTATGTTTAGTATTTATTTTTTATAATCTAATAATTTAAAGTAGATAATGTTTTAAATAAAGGGCAATTAAGATTTTTTTTGTAATAAAGTGCAGGGGCAATTTTGGGCTTTTAAAAAAAATAATGGTCAATGGTTATCTTTAACTGGAGTTGACTAACAGGAGGGGTTGTTTGTGCAATTAAATGCATTAGTTGAATATTATGTCATAATGGAAAACGTTAGGGTAAATTTGTGCAAGTTTCCCTAATAATTAAGATTATGTCCATTGGTCAAAAATAAAAAATTAGGCATATGATTATATCGCATTCCCCAACCCGATACGAAATCTTGAAGCTCATACAAAGGGGAGAATCTCTGTCTCTTGGAAAATTTCACTTTAGTCTACATATTTTGGTTTTTTATTTTATTTTATTTTATTTATTTATTATTATTATTATTTTTAATATTGGTTTCCTATAAAATGGAAATTGTATTGGTTGGTCCCCAAACTTGATTAAATTTAAAATTCCAGCAACATCACTGTTCATACACATGTTACGTATCGATTGGTGGATAATAATAATAAAAAGAGAGCCCCGTTGATAATTGAAGATTCAAAGGAAACTGGTTAGTGTAAAAGAATTGTCCTACCACCGAGGGGGGCATATTAGAATATTCCAAAATCCAAAGGCATCAACCAACATTTCTTTAGAATATTATTTTTGCTTCATACAGGTTACAACAACCAATCTCTCTACTCTCCTTTCGTGGATGATGCTCTGCTCTGCTGTGGCAGGCATGTCTCTCTATCTCTTTTGCAAACTTTCTTTTTTCTTTTTGGTATTTCGTATACTGCTAGGCCAGTTTTGTTGTTTGATCATTTTTTTTTTAAACCCCAGAAATCTCCAAACCTCAGAGCTTGTGGGAGAGCAAACCGTAGAGCTGACTTGGTTGTGGTAATGTTAAATGTTGTTTTCTTTGTTTTAATTTTGGTGTATTAGTATTGAATGTTTGATAAGTTAAGATGGTAGTTTTATTATAAAACATTTACAAATGTTTTTAACATGCATGGTTTCAATTAATTGTTTTTATTTTTTATTATTTATTTATTTATTTATTTATTTAAATAATCAATCAAAACAACTTCTGTAATTGCTCTTAGCGTTTAGTTGAACATAGATTTTGGGTCATTTTACATAAGAGGAGTCGGTATTTGCACATTTGAGATTGCTTTTTTACTCTTGGTTCTTTTGTGCTTCGTTGCTTTTTTGTTGTTATTTACATTTATTTTATTTTATATATATATATATATATTGATACTGTCTAGGGGTTTTTGCAGTATATAATCAATGCTTCTTCTTTTTAGGTCAATCCAATTTTATTAAAAGATTGAATAAATAGTTTTCGATAATATGTATATATAAATTGAATATAATATCACACGTGGGTCTTCTTCTTTTTGAAAAACAAAGAAGAAATTTATTAGACAAGATTTTTTTTAAAAAAATATTATTATTATTATTATTATTTTTATTGTAATAACCACTTTGAAAAAACACCATTTTATTTAGGGATGACAATAGATCGGATTGGGTATGGATACCCCAATATACTTTGAAATATTTATCTCCATCCCCACATTTATCCCCATTTCTAAGTGAGCAGGGTGAATTCGGATAATCCATTAATTAAGATAGAGATATCCATTCCCGCTTTATTTATATCCGTGTCCGATGAAAATAATTTAAATTTTTATAGTTTATAAGAGAAAAATGTAACTAACATATGTAACAGTACATTTTATCTTATTTAAAGAAAAACAAATACATCTAATAAAATTCAAATATAAAAATTAATAATAACTTATATAATTAGAATTAATAATTACATAATAAATTTTTATATTTTTAAAATATTAAAATCTATAATGGCTCCCGAAAATAAAATAGATATTAGGATGACATCCATCCCCACTTCGTCCCCGAAATAATAGTATCTATCCTCATTTTAAATGGAGCGGATTCTTACGAATATCCGTATTCGTAGATAATTTTGACATCCCTAATTTTACTTTAAGGGTAAATTACAATAACCCCATAATGACAGTTATAATTTTTCCTCTATTTAATATCATTTTTTTCTAAATTTATATGTTCTTGCATTTTAAAAATTCTCTTAATATATTTTGAATTAGAATTAAAATTAATTTTCTAATATATTTGTTTGTTTTTAATGAACTAGTTTTAGACAATTTGTTTGCATCTGTATGATTTTATGTGATCAAGTGAATTAACAAATGCTTATGGCAACCTCTCTGTCTGTCTCAACAATTTCAAGACAACTTGTAATCTTCTACAAATTTCATCATCCTGTCCTGGTAAGTATATCTCTCTCCCAGTTATTAAAATAGTGTTCGTGATTTAATTTATACGAAAACTCCCTAGTGCGATCACTCAATCTGTAAACAGTGAATTAATATCTTTACAAATTCGTTAAAATAAAATAAAATGCAGACGTCCACACTCTTGTTTAGTGGAATTTGCAAGACAGTTGCTGGCTAAAATGAGAACTTTTAAGCCTTTCTTTCACTTTTATAGATACAAAGCAGTAAAACTGCACCAAGTACAAAACAATGTGATTTATGGAGATACAATGACTGTTAGCATCACCTGATACAAGCAAACATGACCAAAGAGATAGGGAGGGACACGAGTTATGCACCACCACCTATGTCATCCCTCGGTAGTGATATACCATGCGTAAAATCGCTCTAAAGTATTGTGTATGTGGACTGCTTAAAAACGCAGCTATCCACGGAAATCTCAAATCAATGAAACCCTGCAAAAAGGGTAGAAACAGTAAAGGTTATTTTTCTTTCTTTAGGTTGAAAGCAGAAGGAGATCGGTAAACAATGTTAGATTACCAGTTGAAATGAGGGATCATCGTAAACAAGCTTGAGTAAGGTTAGCTCTGACTCTAACGGGTTTTAGATACTGTAGAAGCCTTCTACCATTCTGAAATGCCATTGCAAAGAGACCAAAGAGGTAAAATAGGAAAAACTGTAGCTTCTCTAAAATGCTTTTCATGTAGCTTCTTTGCTCTCTACTAGTACTGCTAAATGGCATTCCTGTACCTAAAAACCATTACAACGAAAATCAAATATCAGGCATAACATCAAACAAAGAAAATAGAGTTCTGTAGCATAACTATTCATATTGGTGACCATCTCCTGTTCAACAGATATCATTTCAGTATTCAAAGAAAGTCGGTCAGTGGCCATATTTATCATCTACTGTAATCTACGTCTTGTTCAGAGACTTCATTTTCTTAGGAATATCCTGCCATATTTTCAGGTCATAGTAACATACACAGCTAATCCATAATTTCTGAAACCCCTTTGGTCGGAAGGTCACCCCATCTTGCTGGGGAATGCAACCATGACAATGCGTTTTGGTGGTAGAAAACAGATAGAATTATATAATCTAGCTAACACATGACGCAATGACAGTTGTGTATGAGAGATAGTGAGGGGCTGGTTTGGTCTCTTTCAGGTAATTTTGAAGTATGGCTGTATCTAGGACATTATTTTGTGTCGTAATTAGGTAGTGCAAAGAAATGTCTTCACAGAATTGGGAAGCTTCACCTAGTATCCAACTCGGGACCCTGGTTTTCTAGTACACGTGGAACAGATATAAATACCATCTTAATTGCGACCTGCTTACCAGAATTTTTGTTGGGCAAATTAGTCCAATCCTGAGGGCTTATCTTCGTTTCAGATGCCTTCATCAACTCAATGAGAGCTCGATTGACCTGAAATTTCAAGTAATTAACAATACATACATAGATTTCATTAGCAAATTACTAAAGTAATAAACCTTGAACTTTGAAGAATCATTTTCATCTACCATTATATATATCAAACACTACTTTTGTATGTCAAGACTTCGAAAATCATGTGTCATTCCAGGAAAATCATAAATATTATAAATGACTATAGAATGGATTAAAGGCCCTCACTGTTTATCATAAATACACATGTGGATACTGTTCGTTATGAAAATCTCCGTTGACCTCTTCTATCATTAGTCTCCTTCCATGAAGTTAAATAAATAAATAAGGGCTACCGATATAATATTACTTTTTTTTTGAAACAAAACAACATAGACACAAACACAAAAACAGCTAAACACAACTAATCAACAGCAAAAGGAAAATCCTCTTAGCAGGTATCCTGCCACAACCAATCTCTTCTGGAAGAGAAACCCGCCGAAGCCAAATTATGGGCAAGGTGTTCCCAGTTCTGATGATGGAAAATCCCACTTTAGAAAAGAAAACAAATACTAGAAAAGTTATATTTCTTCTACCTCTTCTGCTCTCTGTGTGTTTCCTGTCTTCTAAACAGCAAATGAAGTTGTTGCAAGAGAGCTACTAGACCATCTACTGACCTGGGCAGTTTTTGCTGGCAATGGCTTGGAGAAGGAAAAACTTGGTAGTCTGTTGTGAATTGGAGCATGACTGAAAAGAGTTTTTGGCACATTGTATGTATGTACATCGATTTGATAGAACCATGCCATGTAAACCAAAAAATAAAAAATGTATGTATGTCATGATTCTATTGGATGGGGTATTCATACATCAATGTAGGAAAGACTTTTCCATTGATAAATCCCAAGCAGAATTGGGAGATCAGAGCAATGTTAGGGTGTGTGTGTGTGTGTGTTTGAAGAAGACTTACAATGGAGGAGAATGATATCTGGTCAAAGTTATTGGAAATTAAAGACTTACGTTTTTATATGAGATTGTATAGTATCATAAGAAATATGGTAACAGAAGTAATTGATAGTTCTTTAGAATTTTTCATTTCTTTTATCTTGGGTGCTTTAGTCTTCATTTTTACTGGAAAAATTATATTCAGTTGCAAAGTTATGGCTGGTTTGACCATTTTTTTTTTAAAATAAATGAATATTTATACATTTCATAATTTTCGTAGTAATTGCAACAGACAATTCATAATAACAATATCCACATAACATGATGTTCTTTACTGATTATAATTTAATTCAATTATGATATTCTTTTAATGGATTAATTACAAAACTTTTCCCATTACTACTCGAATTTGACTTTTATGCCCTTCATAAAATAAATCTTTAATTGGAAATATATCGGCATGCCCAATCAATGGCCTATCTGATATAGTTCAAATCTATTAGACATAAGAAATACCTCTTCTGGCCTCTCATGACTCACAAGGTGCCCTCCATGAAGTTCTACCATTCTAGCAACTGGGTGCAGCTTCTCCGCAAGTCTCCTTGCATGACAAATTTGAGCAATTAGATCATCCCTACACACATTAAGGACCTCAAATTAGTTTTTCCAAATTCAATTCCAGAGGTCATGTTATGATACAGGCCTGGGATGAGGATACTCTCCTTATCTCTTCTCATCTCTACCTAACATTTTTTAATGCTTTTGATTGGTTGTTATTTGGTAATAAAGCAATAATTGAAAGAAATAAAATCCAAACCACCCATACTGTCAAAAAAAATAATAATAATAATAATTTTAATCCAAACCACCCATTAATAATAATATCGATATGTCAAAAAATCCTTAAAAGGCGAGGTAAATACGATACAAGGAGAGGATCTAAATTTGCATGCCTAATGCCTTCATAAATTTCGTGCATAATTCAACATAACAACGCAAGCATTTTAACAAACTTAGTGTGTATGTGCTAAAGTAATTGTGTTACAAAAAGTTTGAAATTAGGAAAATGCATTTGGAGTCTTAAACTTGTGAGAAATCAGACATCCTTTGTATGATCTGGCTAAAATACCATATCGTTGGGGCCTTATTTAATTAAAACATTTTAAGAAAACACAATTCTTATATAATTAAATTGTAAAATGGAATAAGATCTCATGTAAACATTATGGAAGATATCATTTGCAGATGAAATGGTGTAGTAGTAATGTTCATGGTTAACTATGTACCTGCCATGAATGACTGATACAAGAAATCCGGCAGTGCGAATCTGTTCAATTTCTGTTTGTGTCATTTTATGCTTCCAGCAGGCATGGACTTGACCATCAAAACCAAAATTAGATTGCATCCCAGTTGCTGATATACCTTTTACATATTCCTATAAGCAACAAATTTAAGGTCAGGATATAACATCTTTATCGGAAAAAAAGAACAAAAGTAATGTTGTCAAAGTAAAGTAATTCTAGATTTATAAACATTATGACTATTACGCGTTAGTAAAACTCAAATTCATCAATATGATACTCATGCAAGATAGGAGGAGGTTTTACTTGATATAAGATTGTTCTTCTGGTGTTTGGTCCAACGTATTCCTCAAGAAATTCCTGCACAACACCATGTAACAAGGAGATTGTATAAGATGCCTTTGAATCAAAGTGGAATTTTTAGTCATCCGGTGCAGGAGATCATCGTTTCTAATACAGTTCAAGATTAGCAAAATGGTAGGCAAACCAAGGATTTTATTTAATTTTACCTTAGTATAGTGAGTGTCCAAGTCCACAGCTGCCCTCTGCTCAGGAGTTTTTGCCCTTAAGAAACGGATGGCAATCGATAATGTTTTGCGGTCAAGCTGCACAAAACAAAATAATTCGATCATCTACAACATTTCTAGGTTTTTTCACAAACCACTGTTAAGAGCTTCTTTCTGATATTATACTAACAATCTAATTTCTAAAACAACCTACTAGCACTCCTTTATCTCATCCAACATAACCAGAAACACTATCTTTGTACTTTGTAACTTCGTTTTCCTCTTCGAGTTCTTTATTCACACACTAGAGCTAACAATTTTTGACTCTCCGCTCCCTAAATAAAACGGCGTACCTTACATGGTTAGACCACCATGGAGACAATGAACAAGGACCTGGTTCGTCACATACCTATCCCCTTCAAGCCATAACAAATTTTCAATAATTATTAATCACTACTAAATTTACTTAAAAAACTTTAATAACCTTTGATTCATCCTCTTTACATTCCTCATATATCAAAATGTTCCGAGCTTGACCAGCATTGATATGGGGTTGGTCGATTTCAAACCTAAACAACATTTACCAGACTAAAAAAACCCCACCAAAACCCATCTCATTGCTGCTGAATCACAAATTTGTTAATGAAAACACCATACCCTGGGAAAACATTCGAAACCTCCACCGGTTACATTTAGTAAGGCCAGAGACAAAACTCTATCTGGCACCATTGCTGCCACTTTGCAAGCTATCATAGCCCCTGTTTTCAGGATAAAAAAAATTAATTAAAAAAGTGACTCAAAAAATCAATCAAACTAAAACTAAGAATTGATATAATTGTTCATCATCTGTTCAAGTCTAAAAAATTGAAAATAAAAAGATACTAAAAACTCACTCACCCATTGAGTGCCCAAAAACATGAGCTTTCTTCCACCCCAAATGATCCAACAATGCAATTGAATCTTTAGCCATTGTTTTTGTTCTGCAAACAAATTTTTTTTTTTTTTTTTTAAATAAAAAAACAAACCCATTTAGCAAATTCAGAACAAAATATAATCCAAGTGATAAATACAATTATCAAAAAAAAAAAGAGAAGCTCACGTGTATTCGGACTTTGTCACCGGCACAGAGCTCCGACCCATACCACGATTATCAAATGCACACACTTCAATTCCTCCACCATCTCCACTGCAACCGCCGCCGTTCTCATCGGTCATGGCTTCCTCATCATTGGGAATATCCGTGCCGGTTAGCTCCTTAATCTGCGGGCCCCAAGAATCATGGGTCCCGGCCAACCCTGAAACCCATCATTGACCCACACACCAAAAAACCCGTCAACGACCCGAAAACCCAATTCCCATAAAAACCCAGAAGAGAAAACAAAATGCCTGAATAGGTTGTCACTCACCTATGATGAGGAGGATTTTGGAGGGTCCGCGGCCGTAGGTCCTGTAGAACAGCCTGATACTACTGTTGAGCTTGTCGTCGTGGTCGTGGTCGTTGTGGTGGTAGAGGGCGGTGGTTTGGTCATTGGCCGCCTCGCAATACGGCATGGTGTTTTGATTATCGATTGGATTGTGAATTTCCTGAAAATTTTAATTATCAAACAAAAAAACGAAGTAGAGAAGATTGGAATTTGATTTCTTTTTTGTATTTTTGTTGAGAGATCACAGAGGTTCGAACGATACACGTGGCGGGTACGCACTGGTAATTGCCACGTCGGATTATCGGCTGGCGGGTAATTTCTGGTCAAAAATGTCAACTGTTACGCTGCAACACGTTTCAGCGCTTTTCTTCACGTTTTTTTTTCCCTCTCTTATTATTATTATTTTTTTAATGCGGGTGATTTTCATATTGCTCCCTACGTTTTCAGTAAATGTCAATTTATTACTTGAGTGACATATTATGTTATTTGGTCCTCAATTTGTTACTTTTTTTTTTATAAAAAAAATATTACAGTAATTTAGGATTTTAGCGAAGGGGGACAGACTTGATCCCACAATCTCAAGGTTGTAGACCTAAAAAAAATCTACAATTGAATTTGATACAGTGGGCATTGTCAATCTTGCAAAATAAATAAGAGTGAGCAATTATAGAGCGACTAAGATTGTGCCAGCTGAGCATTCTAGGAACCTGTGAAAACAAAACAAGGTAATACGAGGCATGGGGGTGTCCCTTTGGGGATCTCTACGACGCTCAAGTCAGCAATGTATTCTTTAAAAGGGAAATAAAAGAAGTAGAACGAATTATGATTAAATGATCAAACCGTTATATGGCGATTGTACGAAATCGTTTGTGTGAATGTATATCGGATGACGTGAGACATGAAGGTGTAAAGCTAGCTAGATGCGAGGCAAGGCCATCACTAGTATGTGAATGAGGAGAGAAAAATTGTGAACAATCAATGTAAGTCGAACGGCTTATGTCGAGTTAATTAATTGAAGACAATATTGTGGCAAGATAACTTCAATGATTTTTTGGAGCTTAGTGGTGTATCTTATGTAAGTCGGGAATGAAGAAAAATTGTCTGAGAAGTAAATAAAAATGAATTGAGAGAAAATGAAAGCTTAATAATGGCACTTTTGGCCCTAAATTATCACTTTAATGCTTAAACACCTTGGATAGGCAAATGTACCTACACATAGCTCAAAAACACGTTAAATACACACACAAAAAAAAAAAAACACTCAAAAATGAGCGCAAATGAAAGGAAATAGGGGCATAAATCTAGTATAGAAATGGTAAGATCAAAAGTCAATACTATTTGGATGTGGATTGATCTCTAACAAATATATTGAGGGGCCGTTAGGTATGAGCTAAATTAAAATAATCCGATTTCTAGGAAAGTTAAACACAGTAATGTGATTCCTGAGAAACCTATGTACTTGTATTTGGTTAAGCATGGGAATATTGTGTCAGATTCCTAGGAATACCAGATAACTGTGTTTGGTTGCACATGAGAATCTTTTTTTTTTCTTTTAAATGAATTTTTTTTTTGTTTATATTTTTATAATCATTTTTTTCTCTCATATAAAAATTAATTTTGAAGTTAAAAACAAAAATAAATTACAAATTACATTAGATCATTATGATACAAACCAATAATAATAATAATAATAATAATTGTAAGATTCTTGATTTGTATTGGCTTGATTCCATTGCAAAACTCTCTATATTTGTAATAGTTTTTGCTTAGGTGTTTCTTGGAGAAAAGAAGCTTCAAAGGTGAAGAAGCAACATCTTGTGCAAATATCGGCTTCAAAGGGAACATCGCATACTTGGATGCTAAGGTATCAATATTCTTCTTCCTCTTGCAAGGCGTAGCACACACACACACACAATTCATACATATGTGTCCATGCATCGTAGTTCAAACATTTGGTATAACACATTCACACTCATTTAAGTATACACATGCATTGGTCTCTTATAGACAAACATTGTAGAATTGCATATTTTATGACTATCGCTTAGATATGGCATACTTGTGTGACATTGTGTTTATTTGTTTGTGTTTCTTGTATTTTGGACTTGAACATGATCTCATATGATTTCTTATTAAGTCCCGGTTATTTCGGTTCTCATTCATTAGGTTTTGAGTCCAAACGATGTAGTTACGCTACTTTTGATTCTCATTCGTTGAGTTGTCTTCATCGTTGTTTTCTAAGATGAATTCTCAACCTTTTGTCAAAGTTTCGTAGTCGTCATTGTACGTGAGGGAGTTACGATTCGTAATCTGAAAACGGATTCAAAATCAGAGTTCAGAGGCCAGGATACGGCTGAAGAACACGAGCGGAGCGCGGGAGGAGCAAGATTGGCCAATGGCAAACCTTGATGGCCACGTATGGAGGTCGTGTGCCACACGGCTAGAAGGGCTCTCTGCCCACATGTGCCACACGCGCCCCACACGGGCCTAGTGACGTGGCACACTTCAATTGGCTGCTTCCTCTCCCTCTCTCTCTCTCTCTCTCTCTCTCTCTCTCTCTCTCTCTCTCTCTCTCTCTCTCTCTCTCTCTCTGAAAAATCATTTTCCTTCCTTCCAAACACAACTTGAAGAAAATTGAAAAGAAAGAAAGTGTGCAGAATTGCTTCATGATTTTTGGTGTCTTGATTTAATCATAACTTTCTCATTTCAACTCCAAATCACTTGATTCAAAAGTCAAAAATGTTGGTCTTGATGAGAGCTACAAACCCCAAGCATTTTCAAAGTTAAGTGACTTTGTGATTTTTTGCTGTGAGCCGATTTCAATCTGAGGTTCATATTTGTAGGTGAAACATCTTCTTCTTACTTTCATTTTTGATCATCTCTTTTAATCTTCTTATTTGATTGATGAAATGTGTTAAGAATGATGTTAGTTCATATGCTAGGTTTGTATGATTGATTGATTGATTGAGTTTTAGCTTTGTGATTTCATTTGAACATATTTAGCTAAACTTGATTGAACTTGAAATTTATTCTAGAAAAGATATATATGATGTGCCTTATGATATTGTCTAGGTTTAATTTCATGATCTAAGAACTAAGATTTTTTGCGTGATATATTGAATATTCATATCTTGTTCTTATTGATTCACATACTTTGATTTCTAGGTACATTTGTGATTGTTTGTTGATAGCATATCCTAGAATATCTCTAAGCATGTTCATAAAGCTTGATTGATCATCTAGCTTTATTTGATTGTGATTTGCATCATTTGCATCACTTAGATCATTGCCTTGTGATAGAATGAAGTCTCTTGCAAAGTGAGTGAAGCTTTGTATTAAGCAAGAAGACTTGGCTAGGAATGAGTTTCGGATAGCCAAGCAAAAGTCTTAGTAGGGGGTTTGGTACTTCGGATAGTTGAGCTAGGAGAGCTTGACTAGGATCTCTTGATCTAGATTGCTAAGCAATAAAATCTTTTTAGAGGCTTGAGAGCCTTTGATAGGGAGTTGCTTTCTAGAGGTGTAGGATACACCTTGGATAAGAAGTAGGCTTAGTGAATCACTAACCCGTGGATAGATTAAGAGGTGATAACTTGAGGTGGATATCATAGTATTGATAGCCTTGAGTGTGTAAGTCTTTTTCATATAGTGGATTTGTTTTGCCGGTGGTTGTGGTATCAACCCGTGGATGTTTCCTCTTTGAGGTTTTACCACGTAAAAACATTGTGTCTCATTTTCGCTTTAAATTTGTGTTATCTTCCGTATTTTACTTGTATTGATTCATACTATACAATTGTTATATCATATCAAGTGTTCATTTCATTCTTATTTTCCAGAATTTTTGAATATTGGAAGAATTTGGGCCTATACCTATTCAACCCCGCTCTAGGTATATTATACATTATTGCTTTAAGGGAATTTCATTTGGTATCAGAGCGGGTGTTTAGACGCACTTAGATAAATCTTTTCTTTGTAGTATTTTTATTTTATTTGTGATAGTCATGATTAAGGAAGTGTGTTCCTATGTGGCTTCTTTTGTTAAACATATTGACTTGGATGAGAAAAAGATCAATGATCTTATTCTTGTAAATGAATGCTTATCTAAAGTCAATGTGTCCCTCAATAAAAAGCTAGAGAATCATGGACTAGGCTCAAAAGAATTCAATGAACTTAAAGACAAGATCCTAAGTCTAGAAATGAACTTAAAAGATAACAATGATAGACTTAGCATCTTGAATAAAAAAATTGAACAAATGGATAGTTCTCTTGTTAGTGCTAAGAGGCTAGAAAACATGCTTAAAGCCAAACTAAGTGAGCACTTAAATCAAGAGAAAAAGTATGAACAATGGCTAAATAAATCACGTGAAGATGTTAGGAAAAGTGATGACATCTTAGAAAAATATGTCATTAAAAATAGGATGCTTAGTAATAAGCTTGATGAAGCAAGTAGGATGATTCACAAGATGTTATCTAGTTCTAACAAAGTAGAATCCCTCATTAAAAGTGGTAAGCATCCTTGTGACAAAAGAGGTTTGGGTTATATAAATGGGAAGGAGACTCTTTCATCTAACAAATCTATTTTTGTCAAAGCAAGTATTGAATCAAATGTAGGTACTATCTCTCATGGTAAAGCAATGAAAGCTACCAGAGGTGCCTCTACATCTTCAAGAATCTCAAATGAAAGATCACAACAAGATCAAACTCAAAAAGCATCTACCTCAAAGGCAAAATTTGGAGCATCAAAGGTTGCTTTTCAAAGAGGTAAAATTGTGAGAAGACCAAATGCTTTAGAAGCAAATGCAAATGGTAAATTTCTCAAATTCATACCTATTTGTCATCATTGTAATATGATAGGACATATTCGACCTAGGTGCTTTGAATATATTCGGAAATGCAAACTTGATAATGCTTTTCATGATATGTCTTTGAATGGTCCTAGGCAATCATCCATGAATGGATTTAGTACTAGACCTAGGAAGACCCTGGAAAAGCATATTGTGAAGAATCTTGTTGATGAATTGCTTGTTAAATCTTGTGTTATGCCTCACTCTACTATGCATAAGAAAGTTGATAATGCTTTGCTTGATATTTTTGAAAATGTGACCAATGAGGTCAAGATGCATGTTAAAAAGTCTAACATTGAGTCAAAGCATGATAGTGGTAAGAGTGAGAAACATATTGT
Source organism: Acer campestre (assembly GCA_954870605.1). Taxonomy (NCBI): domain Eukaryota; kingdom Viridiplantae; phylum Streptophyta; class Magnoliopsida; order Sapindales; family Sapindaceae; genus Acer; species Acer campestre. The sequence continues at coordinate 30,865,084 of OX940808.1, read as the reverse complement.
GAAGAGTGTGTGGGTTAGAAAAGACACATCTAAATGTCTAGTTGCACAATATGTTTTACATGCCAACTCCTCCTACTCTTGGTATCTAGATAGCTGTTGCTCTAGGAACATGACCGGGAACAAAGAGTTCTTTAAGAATCTTGTGTTAAAGGATGGAGAATGGGTCACCTTTGGTGATGGCACCAAGAAGCAAGTTCTTGGCAAGGGAACTATATGTATCCCCGGATTGCCTAAACTTCGCAATACTTTGTATGTTGATGGGTTACAAGCTAATCTAATAAGCATCACTCATTTATGTGAAATATTTAAAGAAGTTAGCTTTAATAAAGATGTGTGCACTATAATTGATAAAAATGACAATGTTGTCCTAAGAGTCAGAAGGTCTATAGATAATTGCTATTGTCTTGAAATAGATCCTTTAACTTGCAACATGGTACATGAGTGCAACAAGCTTTATTTGTGGCATCAACGTTTGGGTCACATGAATTTTAAAGACTTAAAAAGACTTGAAAAACATGGCATTGTTAGAGGTCTTCCTAACCTTGGTAAAAAGCTAGAGGTTGTTTGTGAACCTTGCCAATTAAGTAAACAAACCAAAATGCCTCACAAAAAGAACTCTTATATAGCTACCAAGAGACCTTTAGAGCTTGTGCACATGGACCTAATGGGCTAATTCAAACCGAGAGCATCAATGGAAAAAAGTACATTTTTGTATGCGTTGATGACTACTCTAGGTTTACTTGGGTTTATTTTCTTAGAAACAAGACCGAGGCTTTTGATTACTTTAAAAAGTTTTGTAATCAAGTTCAAAATGAAAAAGGTCTTGATATCAAGAAAATATGTCGCATTATGAGTGATCATAAGACGAAATTTGAAAATGTTAAATTTAGTGAATTTTGTGATGGTTTAGGGATTTCTCATGAGTTCTCGGCACCTAAAACTCCTCAACAAAATGGAGTTATTGAGAGGAAAAACCACGTCTTGCAAGAGATGGCTAGGGTCATGCTCAATAGCAAGAAAATCCCTAGAAACCTTTGGGTCGAAGCAGTCAATACCGCTTGTTATGTGTCTAATAGAGTTTTTAGAAGGCCTGGCACAAAACAAACGTCTTATGAGCTATGGAAGGGCAAGAAGCCCAATGTTAGTTACTTTCACACTTTTGGGAGTAAATGTTATATTTTGAATGATAGAGATCACTTTGGTAAATTTGATGCTAAAAGTGATGTTGGTCTCTTTCTTGGGTATGCTATTAATAGTCATGCTTATAGAGTGTTTAACTTGACCACTAAGACTATTATGGAATCTATCAATACTAAGATAGATGACCTTAGCATGCTTAATTTGTGTGATGATAATAATGTCAATGAACGTAATGAAAATCTTGTTAATGACATTGTTGAACCTATTGATGTGGCTAGTTGTGAATCTAGTCAATATGATGAAAAAGATAGTTGTATTGAAGTTCAAAGCAAGGATTGGAAAATGCTTTAAATGATAATCAACAAAATGACCAAGTTGTTGAAAATTCTCCTCATCCTAGACTTCGAAAATTACACTATCAAAATGACATCATAAGTGACTTAAATGAAGGGGTTAGAACTAGAAATCAAATTGCTAACCAAATTTCTTATGCTTGCTATACTTCTCAAATTGAACCAAAAAATATTAATGAAGCTATTGTTGATGAATATTGGGTTAGGGTTATGCAAGATGAACTTAATCAATTTGAGAGTAATGAATTGTGGTCCTTGGTTCTTAGACCTAAAGATATAAATGTAAATGACACTAAATGGGTTTTTAGGAATAAGACTGATGAAAGTGGCAAGATTGTGAAAAATAAAGCAAGACTAGTGGCTCAAGGTTACACTCAAGTTGAGGGTGTAGATTTTGATGAGACATTTGCACCGGTTGCTTGTCTCGAGTCCATTAGACTTTTGTTGTCCAATGCATGCATTAAAAAATTCAAATTATTTCAAATAGATATCAAAAGTGCTTTTCTTAATGGATACCTTCAAGAAGATGTGTATGTTGAATAACCTAAGGGTTTTGTAGACCCACACTCTCCTAATCATGTGTTTAAATTGAAAAAGGCTCTCTATGGCCTTAAACAAGCTCCAAGAGCTTGGTATGATAGGTTGACTCAATACTTTATTGACAACCATTATAGGAGAGGTGGCATTGATAGAACATTGTTTATCAAACATCATGATCATGATATTTTTGATACACAAATATATGTTGATGACATTGTTTTTGGCTCTACTAATAAAACCAAGGTTGATGAATTTGTTAGTGTGATGTCAAGTGAATTTGAAATGAGTATGGTGGGTGAGTTAAATTACTTTCTAGGACTACAAGTAAAGCAAACTAGCATGAGCATAATGTTGAATCAATCTAAATATGCTAAAAAACTTGTTAAGAGATTTGGCCTAGAAAATGGAAAAGATTTTGAAACTCCCATGAGTACTACTCTTAAACTTGACAAAGATGAAAAAGGAAAAAGTGTTGACCAAAGCCTTTATAGAAGCATGATTGGCAGTCTACTTTACCTAACGGCTAGTAGACCGGACATTTGCTTGAGTGTAGGCTTATGTGCTAGATTCCAAGCCAATCCTAAGGAATCTCACTTAAAAGCTGTCAAGAGGATCATTAGGTACATTAAAGGAACTCATAGTCTTGGTCTATTTTATTCATTTGATACCAATGATATCCTGTAGGCTATTGTCATGTCGATTGGACGGAAAACATAGATGATTGTAAAAGCAAATCCGACGGTTGCTTTTATGTTGAGAATACCTTGGTTTCTTGGTCTAGTAAGAAACAAAATTCTGTTTCCCTTTCTTCTTTCGAAGCCGAGTACATTGCGGCCAGAAGTGCATGCACACAATTACTTGATGAAACAAATCCTTAAGGATTATGAGATAGAACAAGGAAAAATGACATTTTATTGTGATAACTTAAGTGCCATTAACATCTCTAAAAATCCGGTTCAACACTCCCGCACAAAGCACATTGATATTAAGCATCATTTCATTAGAGATCTTGTTGAACATTCTATTGTTACTCTTGAGCATATGCCTACTAAAAATCAACTTGTGGACTTGTTCACCAAGCCCTTAGACAAAGAGAGGTTTAAAACTCTTAGAATGTCCATTGGCATGATTTGTGTTGATTAAATGTGCTTGTGTGATAATTAGGTAGTGCAAAGAAATGTCTTCATAGAAGTGAAGCAATCAGACACAAGTCAGATGCTTTTGACATGTTCAAAGCATTTAAAGCTGAAGTGGAAAATCAGCTAGAGAAACACATAAAAATCTTAAGATCCGATCGTGGTGGAGAATATCAATCTGGTGAGTTTCAGTAATATTTTATTGATAATGGGATCATTTCTCAGTTTTCTGCACCAGGTACACCTCAACAGAATGGGGTGGTAGAAAGAAGAAATAGAACTCTTTTGAACATGGTTAGGTCGATGTTGAGTTATTCAACGCTTTCTGTTTCTTTTTAGGGATATGCTCTACAAACTGCAATATACATTCTAAACGATGTACCATCAAAGTCGGTTCCTCAAACACCGTATGAGTTGTGGACTAGGCGAAAGCCTAGTTTACAACACTTAAGGATATTTGGTTGTCCTGCGTACGTGTTAAAAGGAAAGATAGAAAAGATGGAGTCCCGTACAGAAACATGCATATTTGTGGGGTATCCAAAAGAAACTAAAGGGTATTATTCCTATAGTCTTTCAGATCTTAAAGTATTTGTTTCAACAAATGCTAAATTTCTGGAAAAGGACTATATGAATGAGTTTATACCTAAAAGTAGAATTGTCCTGAATGAGATGTAGGAGATACAGTTCCACAAGAGGTTTCACAACCTAGCCCAATTGTAAGTTCCGTACCATCACAAGATCAACAACCTACCATTCCTCGATGTAGTGGGAGGGCTATAAGACAACCTGAGAGATACATCAGTCTGGGAGAATCAGTGGAGAATCTCTCGGACGACGATGATCCCTACACATATAAGGAAGCAATGGAGGATGTTGATAGTCGTCATTGGCAAAAGGCAATGCAATCTGAGATTGAGTCCATGTTCAATAACAAAGTCTCGTCCCTTGTAAACTTGCCTAAAGGGATAAAACTCATTGGGTGCAAGTGGGTATACAAGAGGAAAAGAGGTATGGATGGAAATGTAGAAACTTTTAAAGCTAGATTGGTAGCTAAAGGTTACACACAGAAAGAAGCTATCGATTACGAGGAAACCTTCTCTCATGTGGTCATGCTTAAATCCATTAGGATACTCTTATCCATTGCGGCACCTTTAGATTTAGAGATTTGGCAAATGGACGTCAAGACAGCTTTCCTTAACAGAAGTCTTGACGAAAGCATCTATATGATGCAATCAGAAGGATTCATTGAAAAAGGCCAAGTGGAAAAGGTATGCAAGTTGCAAAAATCCATGTATGGATTAAAGCAAGCATCCAGATCTTGGAACATAAGGTTTGATCAAGCTGTCAAAGGTTTTGGATTTGTTCAGAACCTTGATGAACCTTGTGTATACAAAAGGATCAAAGGTGACAAGTTGGTTTTCCTAATTCTTTATGTTGATGATATACTACTCATACATCGTGGCTCCATTTATTAAATGTGAGTAGAATATCATCATATGGATGTTTTGAGGTTTTGGATATTAAATCTTAACGTTGAGTTTTCAATAGTGACTATTGAAAGATGACTTCTGGACAAGTCATAATATATATCTAAGTTCAAAGTGTGGTCATATGAGTAAATATGGTAACTTGGAGAGCTATAGGCGGTCTATGAGCTCTTGGTGATTACTGATATTCTTCACGAGAATTCACTATCTCCTATAAGATTGTCTAGGGTATGAATGAGAATCATTTACTTATTCCATCTTTATTTAAGAGTGCAATTTTAGTTCTTTAGTGAAATAAACTAAAATTAATAGATTGAACCTAAATGAAGCATTTGTTGATTGTGATTGGGTTAGGTCTATTGGAGCTTAAATTTAGATAGGCCCGTCAAGATCCCCAATTCTCGGACTTGCATGAATCACTTGATATATTTTACCGGACTAATTATGGGTCCATCTAGAATTGTATTTAATATATTAATAATATAATTTGCATATTATTTAATGGGCTGTTTAATTATATTAATATATTAATGAAAGACATGTGGGCTTGTTTCTTTTAATAAGAATGAGTCTAATTTATATGTGGGCTTTTAATTAAAGTCCAAATGGATTTAATAAAATAGAAAAATAATATTAGGCTTATGTATAGGTGTATGGGCGGCAAGGCTATTAATATAGCCTAAAATATTATTTTATTTTATTATTTGATTAAATAGATATTAATTAATTTATTAATTACGCTCAAAATCTTTTTCTGATTAGGAAATATGTTTCCTAATATTATACTATTAGTAGTAGTATATTAAATATAAAGGACTTTATTTGATAAGTAGATAAATAAGGGATTTATTTATCTGGTCAAATTAGGAAGTCTTTTATATAGTCACAAATACACTAAAGAGTTGGATTAGGGTTTAGATATTATATACATGGCAAGTTGAATTTGGATTGCAATACATATATATATATAATATTGAGCAAAGAATGCGGGATATATATTTAATACGGCAAGAAGAGGAATTCAAATAGAATATATATTTTGTATATACGCATGAAGCCATGCAGACTATGTACATAATTAATATAGGCATGTAAGTATGCGGAATATATATATTTGGTATATAGACATATATATAGATATATATATAAATTGGCAAGTGATTGCGGCACCTATATATATTCTTTGTATATTTTCAAAAACCCTAAGGTCTTGCAATTGAGAATTATTTTCTTTTGCTAGAGAAAAATAAAAATTCATCTCTTAGACTAGTGTGTTTTTCAGCCAAGAGAAATTGAGAGAAGAGATTGTTCTTATTTCGATAGTGCACTAGTAACTTTTATATCAAAAGGTTTTGTGCACAATTTCGAATAAGGTTCACGCGTGTTTCAATCTAACGATTGTGAATTCAAAAGTGACTGAGACATTCTTTGTAATCTCTTGGAATTTATTGTGACTAACAAAGAATAGAAAAAGTTTTTATTATCCATCCTCAGGTACACATTTCAAAGAGAAGGGAGACCACGCTCCTAGGTGATTCACGTTCGTGATTGGATTGGAAGATCTTACGGATTACCATCGACGCAACGTCAATCGGATCACGCGACAAAGGTATGATATCTTTAGTAGTATATGTTTAATTAATTAAAGGGTTAAGGCTCAAATATGGAAAAATTTTAAACCATACTAAACTATTTTTTTTGCTTCCGCCACGTGTATTTTTCCCTACAGCATTTCTTTCCAATTACTTGATCTTCTCATCTTGAAGCTCTACTCTAGCATTTAGTTCTTCAATCCTTTGATGTGACTCCTCAATTTGTCTCCTCGACTCTTCAACCTCTTTCTTCAAATGCAAAGCCCAAGTAGGAAGAATTGGTGCACTAGATACATGGCTCGAATCATATGATTCATCAAAAAGCCTAAATGTATCACTAGACTCTCCTTTACCCTTGTACGACATGTTTGCCACACGTTTTTCACTTAACTTGTCCAAGGGAGGTAAAAGCATATCATTTTCTTGATTCGTCAACCCTATAGCTAAACAATAATGAGAAATAAAACCTGGAAAAGCCAATTTCTTCTCCAACCTAGTTGAACAAGCCGCATTTTCAATATGCTCAATTAGCACTTGTCCAAGGTTAATGGGTTTACGAGTCACTAAAGCATACACGATCTTCATTTTTTCTCTATTAAGCTCGGTTGCATTAGTAGAGACAACGAGATTAGCACAAACAAAGTGTCAAAATGCACTAATCTTAGTTAACTCACTTTGCCTAATAAAGGCACGCTTACCCCACTCAAAATTAATGTCATCACAAAGAGTCTTACCCATTAAATCAAGGTTTTCCACAACATCAACATCTAGGAAATCCGATTCAATCTCATCGGGCTACTTTAGAAACTCATTCAATTTCCAAGAATTAACTCTAAAGATAACTCCTCTCATATTCATAATGACATCTTCAATAGTGGTACTCTCCTTGTACTCATAATAGAATTCCCTAACCATTGTCTCATTCACAACTCTTATTGAGTCAATCCAAGAATTTCACTTTCTTTCACAAATAACTTTATGAACATAAGAATCAACACAAGAGTTCAAATCTATACCTTTCTTTTGAATAATCTTTTTGCATCCAAAGATTCCCAAACTCTTCAATTTGTTAACTTTGATAACTTTGGAAGAAGATGTAGGCTTAGACTTGTCCATGGAAATAGAAGAAATGTTACCAACAACTTTCTTTGCTTTTCCCATGACCTTGTATCACAAAAACACTAAAAACAAATATGAGTGGAAACATCAAAGCAAGTTAGTGACCAATAAACATATACAAAGGCAAAAACTTTATTTTTGAACAAATCAATATGCACATCAATAATAAGCATAGCATCTTAAGATTTATCAAAAACAAGAATAATGCCAACAAACAACAATCTTGAATAATCATGTGAACAAATCACAAAAGAGAACAAAAACATAGCATATTATGTTCCCCCTTAATAAATGCCCTATCTAAAATCTAGATAGACAATTGTTCAAAAGAATCGTCACACATTCATATCTCAAGTAATTTTCATACTTTTTTCAAATAAGCTCCATATAACAAAGAGAGTTATATCTAGATTTTCAATCACTCTCATATATCTTCAAAATTTGCTAGAGTATCAAAATACAAAATAAGCAAATGTGAGTGTGTGAAGATTTTGCTTCAAGAATATGAAATGAAGTAGTTTAGTAATCAAACATGCAAACATTTTCAACAACTATCCATCCTTAAACTTTCCATAAAAAAGGTCAAACCGGTTTTCATCCGTATTTTGCTTTTAAAGAGAACAGTTTTCAACATGTGAGCGTTGTGTGTGCATGTGGCTCGTTTACCCGTTTCTATTTGTCAACCCGAGCTCATTTGATTATTCAAATGTATTCCATGTAGCCTTTTTGTTTTGTTTTAGGTTTGAATCAAATTTTTTTTTTTTTTTTTTATTGATTCTTTTCAACTCTACTTTGATTTTTCTAACAAAAACTTATACACCTCTTGACGGCTTTCACTCATCATAAAGGCGTAGCTCTTTCCAACATTGGGCGATTTTACAACCAATGTGTGTAGCCCTTTCCAAGAGGGTGCTCGTTAAGTACTATATTGCCGAAGCAAATGGATACAAACCAAATGTCATTTTTAAATGTAATAATTATAGAACATCAAGAGTATCCAAAACTCACACATATATCAAACTCAACGACATAACAAACCATATAAGAGAAGCAAAGTACATTATTGAAACCAAATTTTAAGGCTTAAAAGCACATGATCAAAAAGCAAGTACTGAGACTTACTTAAGATCTCAACTTCTCAATAGAGTAGCTTCAAAGAATATAAAGCATATTTTTCAAAACTTGCCACTCAACAATCATACAAACAATAACACACATCATGATAAGATCAATATGAACAATTATCACCAAAAGATCTTAGACTAGCAAATGTCAACGAGGACCATATAAACACTATATTAGTTCTCAAGTATGACATGCTTCATGAAGTGATAAAACAATGAGTTGAGAGATGAAATATAGATAAGCAAGCAATGTGATATTAATGATTTGCACAACATCTAAGTTTAATAAACTTTAAATTCAAACATAAAATCTAATTAGTTAAAAAGAAGTGTTCGAAAAATCGACCTAGGCAGCTGATTAATCTGTTGGCTTCCTGTAGTCAGCACCTCACTGTGGTGAAAAGGCTAAAATCGGCCACATTAATCAATGATCGATTAATCGGTCAAATCACCAATTAATCAGTCAAATCGGCTAGGCAGAGTCAAAGTCGTTGACTCCGCCTAGCCTGTTTTTTTTTTATTTTTTTTTTAATGTTATGATTTTGTAAATTTGTAAAATTTTGTAAATATGTTCTTACCCTTGATTTACAAGTGATTTTGATTGGATTTGCAGAATCTTAGCATAACAATAATAAGTTATATGAGAAAGTTAAGGGTTGTTGTGGTAGTCGAAAAAGGTTTCATTGATGCCCAGAAGTTGAAATCGTGCATAAAGAATGCATGTGTAAAAGTAACATTCACAACTCAAGATTTTTATATTGGATAAAGTGGATTTTGATGAAGTTCGAACCAAATATTAAAAAAAAAAAAAAATTGTTGACTTAAAATAGGAATTACACTTTTGATACGACACAAATTTGTTAATTTTGTTGACAGATGTTGCCCTGTCGTAATTGCCATGTTTTGAAGATCAGTCTTTGCTTTCTTTTTGTCTTTTGTTTTGCTCTGTGTTTTCTGTTGTGTTTTAGTCATAGGCTCTTGGCATTTGATTAGTAATTTAGCATTTGTGGATTTAGAAAGAATCTTGTTTGGATTTGATCATTGGAATTTGTTTGTTATTGGATTTTTATGCAGAAAAAAAAAAAATCATCGGCCAATTAATCATCAACTAATTGGCCTAAGCGCTAGGGGCTAGGTCTCCCGCCCGATTAGCGCCTAGTGCATACTAGAACATTGTTGATGAGCCCATCGTTATGTACTCAACAAAATGATGTTTTAGTTTGATCTTTTGAAAACCATGTTTTAGCCAATCAAAAATCCTTTAAGATATAAATTCTTAGCAAGTGGTAAGCAAGATTCGTTCCATAGGGAGATGAAGTAATGTGTTAGATTGATTAACTAATCTAAAGTACAATAAAATAAATCATTGTAAATTGATAGTTATGTGGTTTCATAAACCACAAAAATGCAAGTAAAATAAACATATAAAAGTGATAAAACAAATAGAAGACTCAAAAATCTTGATAAGAGTATGGATGTAAACAATTAAGATAGATGCTAGGAAATAGATGGAGTTGCAAATGGGAATGGGTAATGCTATTAAAGCCTCTTTAATGACCAATCTCTTATATGTTAACAATTTGTTTTCTAAGGTGTGCTTGGGTCATCACTATGAATCTTAAGCATCTTCCCACTAAGATGCCTAACCGATTAAGGAAAATGGGTTAAGGTGAGATCAATTAGTACAAATTAAGGTTTAGATTAGTGGGGTTGATATACCCACCACTTAATCTATCCTAATCACTATGCTCCTAACCAATCAAGGGTGTCAATCCAAGATTGCTTTCACAACAAGTTATCCCACACAAGATTTGATCTACTAGTGATATACAATGCAAATCATATAGTGAATAGGATCTAAATATAAATTGAATTAGAACTCATATAGAGATTCAATTACACATAGCTTAGCAAATACCCACAACCAATTGTTCCTCACATCTATCCCTTAGATTAGGGGTTTAGTTACACATAGTCAAAAACAAATAGAAAAGAAGTGATAGATATGGAAATCACCATTAGGCATCCTTCTTTATTGCTTGCTCCTTCCTCTCTTTGAATGCTCCTAGTGCAAAGAGTGGTAGTAGAGGATGTTTAGATAGGTGGGGTGTCTAATGGGCAGTGATAAAGGTATTGAGATGTAAAGAATGGGAAGAGAGGAATGGTTGGGTGAAGTAGTCCAGATTTGGTGTTAAGGTTTTGGATGGAAAAGGTAGTACAGGTTTAGAGAATGGAGGAAGTTGAAAGAGGAAGAATGGAAGAGAAAAACTAGATCTAATCTCTATAAATTCGTGCTCAAGTAATGCTTGGATTCTCTTTCAAGTTGGGGAAGAAGAATATTTATAGTGGCCCTTGGAATCGTACTGATAACTGCTTGAAAATCTAATGTGGCAAGATGTTGCCATGGCGACCTCATGGCGACAAACGGTTACACAATCTGAGATTCATTTGTCGCGGCCATTCTCCTTTTTTTTGCCATGGTGCAAACAGCGATACTGAGAAATTTACGTGTTGTCACCATTTGTTCTTGGAGAGGTCGTCCTTGGTCTCATGGCTACACCAAAAGAGCGACATGACCTCCTTTGAAAAATCTCTTTGTCGCCATGGCCACCTTCGTGGCGACGCCTTGTGTTCTTCAATGTCGCCATTTGTCTCATGGCGATAGCTATGCTTTATTTATATCTACTTGTCGCCATAGCGACCGTATTGTCATTAAAAGGGTGAAAATGCCCTATTTTGCCACCTTGTGCTCTTTTTGCACCAAATTCTTCATCTTCTTCACAAATGCCCTTACGGCCTAAATAAACCTAAAACACTTGATTTAACAACATTAAATATGGGGAAAAGCCCGAGAATCAAGTATAAAGAGACGGGAATGAGGGCCAAAAATCATACCAAATTTGGCTTGATCAACTGTTAAAAAGACAAAAAGATTAGAGATTTATTTTTCCCTTCATATTTTTATATTTTAAAAATAATTATATAAATACCGGGACAAACGGGGAGGGTCGGGGCATAACGGATTGGCCCATACCCGACCAGATAAAAAATCGAGTTAAAAAAGTTCGACCTATACCCGATCTAAGCTCCGTTTTAAGTGCTCCAAACCCATCCCGAATAGATTGGAGCCTCGCTGGTTCGGGGCGGGTCAAGGAGTTTTGCCATCCCTATGTGTGAGGGGTTTTACCACTAGGCTAGCATCATATTGTCTATTAAACTTTTTTCTTAATAAAATTTCCTTAAACTTCATTTATTTTGTCTCAAATTTTTTGTATTCTTATCAAATTTGAGAAACGATTATTGAAATTCATTGCTATATTATGAAATAATTGAACCCTTAACCGTTGAAAAAAAAATCATTAATTAAAACATAATTGAGAATATATAATATACAAACTAATTAAGCTTTAATCAATCAACATATATAGTAATGGTTGAAATAGAATTGTATGTATAATGTGTCTCCCAAAAGGTAGAGATTTTAGTTAAATACTCAATTCAACTCCTATCATCATCCTCATCATCATAGGATGATTTGAATGTCACTTTTTGTTCGGTTACAACTTGATCGCCCGATTAGAACAACTAATTACACAACCTAATTCTATACGGATTAAATCCGTAAGAAAATAAAGTGAGAATGACGAGTATAGTTAAAACCGACAATAATAATATTATTATTAAGTCAACTGTACAAGAATTCAATTAGAAACTTGATGTGGGCTCCACTGGGCATATCGAACGGTGGATATTAATGCTAATGGCGACCCCACCAGCTATCTCAGTTTCCATTGCCTACTGCCTACTACGACGTTTCCAAGGGACCACCTGTTTAAAGCCCTCATAGATGCTTGTCTGCAGTTGCACACCAGCAAAAATCCAATAGTCATTACAAAAGAAAATTCATTCATTTCTAGTTTTCTACCTTTGAAGCAGATTTTGGGGGATCTATCTCGATACAAGTGATGTCTGGATATCTGGCTCAGATACTACAAATATGATCCGTGCAAATACAATTCGGATAGAGTAAAATATATGTATCATTATACAATCACAAAGACATGCATGGTTTTTTTTTGGTTATCTAATATTTTATTTTATGCAGTTTTATCTCTATAAAGTCTTCAAAAAATTACAAAAGCATAAAATTATGGAAATTGTCGATGGAAGTGAAAGCTTACCCACAAATGTGAAGTTGAGTTGGAGAGATTCCTGAAACTCCCTGATCTCTTCCTAACCCTTGTGATCTTCACCTTTGTATTACCACCGCCACGACTGCCATGGCCGATTTCATTATCGGAAGGAAAAAAGTCGAAAGTACCCCCAAGAACCTTGTCATTCTTCTTGACAGTAGTAGTAGTAGTAGTAGTAGTCACCCACCTACTTGACCCAAACAAAACCCTCTCTTTGTTATTACTCTGCCTACTGCTATTACCCTTTCCCCAACCCTCCCCGGGGCTTCTAAACGACCCTCCTTTCCTTGACGATAACGTGTAAGACAGTGACCGACCCACGTAAGGGCCTTCCAGAACGGTGGTCGGAGAAGAACCATTATTATTGACTTTGATTTGATGATGATGATCAGTCAACACCAACCTTGGTGGAAGCTCCAGTGACCTAGCAACTGTACTACTAGGTTTGGATTCCGTGCAGCCTGGTCTCGGCTTCCCCGGCGCCTCCTCCCACTGAAACGGAACCGAAGCCCCCGTGTGGACGGGCGGTGCAGGTGGTGCCTCTTTTCCCTTGCTTGGAAACGAAAATAGAGCAAGCTTTGGTGGCTCATCTGATGAAGAATCCATGTGGGGTGGGGTGGGGTGTGTGTGAGAGTTTAACTTTGATACATAATTTTGTTTTTATAAGGGGAGGAGGAAGTTGGTGAATGAGAGAATTGTGAGGGTCACAATTCACAATACATACAAACGCTCCTCACTGGCGCTTAGTCTTCACGAGAAAATGCAAATTTTTTCTTCTAAAAATGATGGGGTCCCACTAGTGGAAAATCATGCGATGTTTGATTGGATGATAATAACGACCGTCATAAACGGTAATTTGGGGTGTTTGGTTGTGTGGAAAAGTCTTTGAGAGTGTCAAAGAAAATGAGGGAAAATTTTAATTTATTAATTGAGTTGATTAAAAATTAATTGAGACTGCATGTAACGGCCTTGATGCTACTAACAAGCCGGCCCCTTTTTTTATTTATTTATTTTTTTTTTATTTGTACAAAATAATAATAAATACAAAGAGATTGATCTATTCATCCTTTTGCACTTGGGAATATCGTTGATTTCCATGAAACCATTAGTTCATAGACTGTTTCTGTTTTCAATCTAATGGTTTATAAAAAATCAAACTTTTAAAAATCAAGAATAAATAAATAAATATCTCCATCTTATAACTATCTAAATTCATCATATTATCATGTACGGTTTAGGTTTATGGTCCTTCATGACTAAATAAGTTATATAGAAAACTTTAAGATCAAATCTCATTTATGTAAAAAGTGGTGCTTAATTATGATATTTTTATATCATGTCGTGCGTTTTTATTAGCTATTATATTAGTTTTGTATAGCTACAAGGTTAGTTGTTAGTCTTTGGATTTCAATTCAAAAGCTTATAAAAATTCAAAGGCTTACAAATTAAAATCAAACACTACCCCTTCACCACCCCACCACATCCCCCACACCCCGACTCGAATTTGGCATTTCTAGATCTATTTATAATTATTTGACTCCGACTGAATCTATCACTAGATTTCTCTGATATATTTTTCACTCATTTTTATATGCATTCACTTTTTTAATCACTCTAATTTTATCTAGAACTTATAACCATGCGCTTATTCAACTTGAAGGATATAAAAAATAAATAGGTTATAAACTGTAAATAGGTAATTAATATAAGGATATTCGATTATGCACCTTAATGTCCGTGTTGAAAACTATTTGAATCGGTCAATAACTTCATGAATCAAGTAAAAACATTGGGAGTCAATAATCAAAATCTGGTTGAAGACAAAGAAATTAGTCCAAAGTTAATTTAAAGTTTGTTGCCGAGAAAATGACTGAGATTCTAGATGCTAGTTTTGACCGAGTCAAAAGCTAAAAAATAAAATGTATGTATGGGGTCTACGGTGAAACACTTGGAGTACTGGTATTCCAACCATCTCCCTCTCTTGGTTGATATTATGAGTTAGGAGGACAAAATGGCTATGGTAGTGGGTAGAAGTAGAAATGCACATTTGGTGAATGGGGATGGATATAAGTCCCCTCATCTCAATCCCCACTTCCTAGACCCTTTCCCCATCTTCTCAATTGGGGAAAATGGGGATGGGGAATTTTTGAGGGAGGTATATCCATCCCCAACTTTAGTTTCCCATTTTTCCCACTTTTCTCTATTTCCCCGTTTCCCCTGTTCCCCCATTTGATTAAAAACTATAAATTAAACTGAAAAAACAAACATTCCATTACAAATACAAAATAAACTCCATTAGTGCATTACAAGTACAAAAAAAAAAAAAAAAATGTGTATATATAGTTAGGGTTTTCAAAAAAAAAAATTAAAAATATATATTATAATTATATTTATAATATATATTTTTAATGGGGGACCTCAACCCCCCAAAAAATAAAAAAATAATAAAAAAAATCCACAAATGGGGATGGGGATGCAGGGAAATGGGGATCCAGGGGAAAATGTGCAACTCTAGGTAGAAGTTGCGGATGCTTCCACTTTGAAGCCTGTTAGGCAGATAAAAAAGAAT
Organism: Acer campestre; assembly: GCA_954870605.1. Taxonomy (NCBI): domain Eukaryota; kingdom Viridiplantae; phylum Streptophyta; class Magnoliopsida; order Sapindales; family Sapindaceae; genus Acer; species Acer campestre. The sequence continues at coordinate 30,849,831 of OX940808.1, read as the reverse complement.
TTATGGATTTGGTCTCGGGTAGCTGGGGACATCCAGATTCGATGGGGAACATGCATGAGGTGACTATTAGGATTCGAAGTTGCTTTTCAAAATTGGCAGTCACGAATGCTAAAAATAGATGTACTTTGCGAGAGGATATCAGAACGAAAAGATTGGAGTTGCGTGTGGCTACGGATAATATACAGTCTGGATCTTGGAGGGTTATTAGCAGTATAGAACAACAACTAGATAAGCTTTTGGATTGTGAGGAGCTTTACTTGAAACAGCGCTCTCGAGTGGATTGGCTTAAAGAAGGGGACCGTAATACAAAATATTTCCACATGAAAGCGTCAATGAGGAGAGCTCGCAATGAAATTTCGTGGCTCTTCGATGATGTCGGTGTGTGGCAAGTTGATAAATAGGACCTGGAGGATATTGTGGTGCAGTATTTTGCAAATAAGTTCACTTCTGTTCAACCTTCAAAAGATCATATGGACAAAGTTCTGAATTGCGTTCAACTACGATTAAGTGAGAGAAGTAGTTCCCTCATTGACCAAGGTTTTTCTTTAGAAGAGGTCTGGGTTGCGGCCTTTGATATTTCCCCCTCTAAGGCGCTGAGCTCGGATGGTCTCCCAGGTTTATTTTTTCAGAAATTTTAGCCTATAGTGGGTGGGTGTGTTACAAAAGCTTGCCTAAACTGTCTAAATGAAGGGAGTTCGCTGGAGGCTGTTAATGATACCCTAGTTGTTATAATTCATAAGGTGAAAAAAGCTGTGAGGTTAGCTGAGTACCGGTCGATTTGCTTGTGCAATGGTCGATTAGCTTGTGCAATGTCGTCTGCAAGATTGTGGCTAAAGCTATAGCAAATCGTCTCCGACTAGTGCTTGGTGAGGTTATTTTAGAAACAAAAAGTGCATTCATCCCCGGTAGATTGATATGTGACAACGATGTGATAGGCTTTGTATGCCTTCATGCTATCTGTACCAAGAAACGAAAAGTTGGGGTGATGGCTTTGAAACTTGACATGTCAAAAGCCTACGACCGGATCAAATGGTGTTTTCTTACAAGTATGATGAGGAAACTTGATTTCTCTGTGCATTGGGTGGATAGATTGATGAGATGTGTGACGTCTGTGTCTTTTTCATTCTTAATTAATGGTGATGTTTTTGGGAAGCTGAGACTCTCAAGAGGGCTACGTCAAGGGGATCCGTTATCCCTGCCCATTATCCCTGTACCTTTTTTTGTTTTATGCAGAAGATCTCTCTAGTGTGATTGTTTCAGCTGTCCGGAGAAGAGCGATGTCTAGTTTCAAATGTAGTTTGTCGAGGCCAAACATTTCCCACTTGTTTTTCGCTGATGACAGCTTACTTTTCTCTAATGTTACTGATATAAATTGTTTTACCATTAGACAAATTCTAGATGATTATGCTGAAGCTTCGGGCCAGGTCATTAACTTTGAGAAATCTACGGTTTGTTTGAGCAAAACAATGCGTCATGTGGATGGGCGACATTGTTCTAATATCATTGGTGTGAAGCTTGTTAGGTGCCATGAGCGGTATTTGGGGCTTCCCAGTATTTCTAGTAGAAACAAATGGCAACTTTTTAGGGATATCAAGGATCGTGTTTGGGCCAAGATAAAAGGTTGGAGGAGTAAAACTCTTTTGGTTGGAGGAAAAAAGATCCTCTTCAGGGCTATGGTTTAGGCAATCCCGACCTAAGTTATGAGCCGTTTCCAATTGCAAAATGGGCTTATTTCCGATTTGCATAGGATGTGTGCTCGTTTCTAGTAGGTAGGACGGATACCAAGCTGAAAATTCACTTGTGCTCTTGGGCAAAGCTCTGTAATGGGAAGAGTGATAAAGGTTTAGGTTTTCGCGACCTAGGTATTTTTAATCTTGCACTCTTAGCTAAGCAGGGTAAGATGTTGCTTAAAAATCTAACCTCTTTAACCAGTAAGGTTCTAAAGGAGAGGTATTTTCCTGATTCTTCCTTTCTTGGGGCAAGTCCTTGTGCGAGTGGTTCTCTGATCTAGAAAGGCATGTTGTGGGCTGTGTGCTGTGGTATTTTAGAGGCGGTTCCAGTTGGAGGATTGGGAGTGGAACTTCGGTTCGTATATATGGTGATCATTGGATTCTAAGACTTGCCTCTTATTAGATTATTTTTTTTCTCCCTCTTCTTTCCTTGAGTCTGCCACTGTTAACCTGCTTAAGTCGCCTTCCGGTGGATGGAACATCCTTTTGATCAAAGCTTCCTTTTTCCATGAAGATGCTGACATGATTCTCTCCATCCCTACTAGCTCTATTTCACAAGAAGATTCTCTTATTTGGCACTTTGATTAAAATGGAAGCTATTATGTTAGAAGTGTTTATCAGGTTAGGAGATCTATGGTATTGAATCCCAGTACGTCTGGCCTTAGTGATTCATTTTCGTGGTGGAAGTCTATTTGGCAGTTCTAGATTCCCTCGAAAATCCACTATAAGAAATTTCACTTTTTAGAAACATTCAAACGACAACATGCAGGCTATACACATTGCTAAAAGTCGTCTATCATAACGTGCAAGTAAAGCATGTTGTCAAAAGTCATTTATCACAACGTGTAAAAAATATATGTTGTTGAAACCACTTATGGCAACATACATGCGAATGTTTCCAATAATTGAGCACATATGGCAATACACAATGGATGCACGTTGTCATTGTTATTTCATTAAGTTTGTTCACGTTGCTATAAGTGTGTTTTTTAACAACGTACAAACGCACATGTTGTTAAAAAACTAATGTTTGGCAACACACACATCATGAACGTTGCCATATGATTCTCTTTAGAAACTGGTCATTTGTGCGTTGCAAAAAAAGTCTAATATTTCACAACACGTATGTCATGTGATTAGCGAAAATGTCTAATATTTCGCAACACACATAGCATGTACGTTGTTGTAGGAGACTCTTTAGCAACTATTGGTTTGCACGTTACAAAAGGTTGATATTTAGCAACACACATATCATGCGCATTGGAAAAGTCTAATATTTCGTAACACACATACTATACACGTTGTTGATGGAGACTTTTTAGCAACTACTGATTTGCGTGTTGCGAAAAGCTAATATTTAGCAACACATAAGTCATGCATGTTGCCGTAGATGTCATACGCGTTGATAATATTTAACAACACACCTGTTATGCGCATTGCGAAAGACTAATATTTTAGCAACACACAAGTCATGCACATTGCTATAAATGTCATAGACATGAAAGACTAATATTTAGCAACACAAATGTCATACACGTTATAGTAGAAACCCTTTTAGCAATTTTTGGATTGCATATTACGCTAATATTTCGTTACACGCATATTATATGCACATTGTTGACAGAACATTTTTAGCAATTGTTGACTTGTGCGTTTCGAAAAAAAAAAATTAGAAACCCAAACATCATAGACGTGTTCATAAATATTAAAAATACACAATAACCACAAGCAAAGTGGTTGGACCATCCCCTTTTATTTTGTGAAAAAAGATTCGAGCATCACTTTTGACTATTAATCGTAAAATGTGGTGGAGACCTCTCTCATGCAGTGGGAATTTCATTTCGAGTCCTGAGTTTGCAACATTTGTTATCATCAAGTTTTGATAGACTCTATCCCGATTGTATTTAATTTCAAATAAAAAAAATACTTTAATTAAATTCTACACTAAACTTTTTTTTAATATCTATGTCTCTATCATACAAAATAATTACGAAGATTACTAGAATGAGTTTGCATTGCCAAGTAATAAAAATTAATATTTTTTTAATAAAATATTAATTATAAAAAAAAAAAAAAAAAAAAAAAAACCAAATTTGTAGCATATATATGATATATATATAAATAGTTATGCATTATTTAACAAAGTTAAACTTCTAACCAAATGGTAAAGTCACTCCTCACTGTCTTCATTGTCTCAAGTTCAACTTCCAACCTAAGCAAATAATTGTGAGATTTAATAAACATTATTCCTATATGGTCAGAGGCCCGATAGTGTTCCTAGTAGAGGGAGCCTAATGGGAGGTATGGGGGATCATTTATGTTTATTATTATTATTATTATTTCTATAGCTTAAGGCAACGTACATTATGTGTTGCGATAAATGTCTACAACAATGCATGTCTCTTCAGCAACGCACTTAGTACATTGTCGATGTTTTAAGACAACGTACAATGCACGTTACGTTAAACATTTACATCGAACAATACACGTTGCGTTAAACATTTAACGCAACGTCTATAATGTGTTGTGTTAAATGTCTACAACAACATACGTCTCTTTCGCAATGCACTTAGTACGTTGTCATTATTCTAAGACAACACACATAGCGCATTGTGAAAAGTCTTTAGACTTTTGACAACAAGTGTATCAACAATGTATGGGCGTGCATTGTGAAAATCTTTCGCAATGCATTTTGCGCGTTACGAAAGACCAAATTTCTTATAGTGATCAAGTTGTTAGTTTGGCGAGCTTGCCACCAGTGGATTCCTGCTTTTGTGAACCTGGAATTTCGAAAAGTGCCGGTGAGGGGTCTGTGCCTGAGTTGTCACTGATTTTCAGAAACCATAATCCACGCTTTATGGGGTTGCCCTATCCCAAAAGTTGTTCGTGCTTATGTTCCTTTCATGAAAGGGCTTCGTTTTCAAGATTCGGCTCACTTACAAGATTTCTTCATCTCTTGTCTTCACCGTCTTCATCAATGGGAGTTGGAGATCTTCTGTATAATGCTTTGGGGAGTCTAGTTTCATCGCAACCAAGTGGTGCATTCCTCCGATCCTATAGAGCTGTCTAGTATTTTTTTTCCTAGGCCGGCCAAGACTTTCTCGTTGAGTTTTCTACTGCCATAGATAAGAGTCTGGTGGGGGGTTTGGTTAACCTAATTGATAGCCCCAGTTGGAAAGCTCCTAAGCAAGGTATGTATAAGGTCAACACTAATGCTGTTGTGCCTAATGGGGAAAATAAGATTGGAGTGGTTATTATTGTGAGGAATGTGCAAGGTATGGTGATGGATTCCAGTGCACAGCAAATTGAGGCGATGCTCTCCTCCCTAATTGCTGAAGCTATGATTGTTTTGCATGGTATCCAGTTTGCGATGGATTCTAGTCTAGTGTCTTTTGTGGTAGAATCGGATGCCTTGAGTGTGGTTAATTTTATTCGTTCTGGTCGCCACCCCACCCCCCCGGCCGATACGGATGTTGGTACTGTCATCAGAGAGATCCAGGATGTGACAAAATCCTACTCCAATCCCCATATTCTTTTTGTGTCTAAGAAAGCAAATTTGGTCACTCATAGTCTTGCGAAAATGGCGTTGTCCATTGATTGAGACAAGTTTTGGTTGGAATTTGTTCCTCCCTGCGTGGAGAAGTTGGTGTTGGGGATATCCTAGGCTGACGTTTTGTTTTTGTTTTCCTTCTTTTTTGTTATACCTTCAAAAAAAAAAAATGAAGGAGATGTTAAAGCCCCTCACATCCGCACCATGAGATTGTAGGTTCGAGTCTCTCTCCCCTCCCTATAAAACCCCAAATTATTGTAATATTTCAAAAAAAAAGAGCTAAATTATTTTAAGATGCTTCGATTAAATTAATTTAAAAGTGTAACTTAAATAGTACGATACATAATAAATATAGATTAAAAAAAAAAAACCATAAATGGTTGAATTAAATATTAAGATAATTTGAATTTGTAGTTTTTTATATATTAACAAAATAAGATTTAATTTGCTAAATAAAAGAACTGAATATAATATTTAAAGAAACATTTTATGGATCCTTTCTTTTTTACTAGGTATAAAAGAACTGAATATAATATTTAAAGAAACATTTTATGGATCCTTTCTTTTTTTACTAGGTAGAATGGGATTTTAAAATACAAATATTGTATTTTTAATATAGTTAAGAAGAAGATATTGTCCCCTCAAAAAAAAAAAAAAAAAAAAGATATTGATTTTTTTATTTTTTTAATTTGTCAAATCCGACTTTTGTGGACGTTGGATTAGAATTTAATGACTAGTTTTTACACAACTCTGCAGATCTTCTATACAGTATAACATTACCCATTAATGTTAAAAGAATGTGAATGTTGTCTTATAATAAAATCTAAACCGAAAGATTGAAAAATTTACTTTCTATCCGAGCAAATTAGTTCCACCTAATAAACAGTAATTCCTAGAGTTTGGTTTCTTTTATTAGGTACAATTATTCTTAGGCAGTTGATCAGAAAATTGGCACAGAGAAGTCAATAGTATGGGAATCAAGGCATTCAAATCTTTACTTGGATACTATTTCAAAAAATAATAATAATAATTAGAGTGGTGTCATTGGCTCGCTGACCGCTGATCTACTTATACCTTACTTTTACCTTACTTTTTAAATTATTTAGTGTTCTTTTTTTTTTTTTTCCTTTATCAAATTAATTAAAGAGACATAGAATTTTTATTAAAAAATCGTGTACAAAGTAAAACTAATAAAACCCCACTTGCTTTATTTCAAAACCCTAAAGCTTTTTATGATATAGATTATTTCAATCACCGGATATTTACTATTTTTATTTATATTTTCTTTCAAATCTCGATCTCATGTTTCTCATCTTTAGTATTTATTGATTTTATTGTTTCATATGTTTGTTTTATCTTTCTTCTTAAATTCCAGATCCATGTTTGTTATTTTTTTTTCCTCTCGGTTTATTTTCTTTCAGATCTTCCAGGTATATTATAATTTGTATCAAAACTTTTGTAGATTTTATTCTGAATCTTCTGGAGTTGGTTTAATGTTATTTACAATAATAATAATAATAATAATGAAATCGCACTAAAAATCGCAACCAAGAAACCTAATCTTTGACGAAACGAAACCATACCAAAACTCTAACTCAATCGCTAAAAAAAAAATAAAAAAATCATCAAATGATTAATATCACACTTACAATCTACCGCCAACAATCAAATCAACTACATAAAAAAAAATAATAAATAAAAAAATAAAAAAATCACATATAATAAAGGTGGTTTTACCATAAAATAAGAAGAAAAAAAATAAGTGAAACGAATGGATGTAAAAAAAACTCTATATAAAGATTAGAGATGAATTGTATTTTTATTTTTATTTTTTAAAAAACATATTGGGTGTATTAAGTTTGAGAAATAAATAAATGGGTAGTCCTGAAAATAAATCAAAAAAATTAATAAAACCATTTAATTTATATATTTAAATCAAAATTTTAAAAAGTGGAACATAAATAGTTCAGTAGTGGGGATGTCAATAGCACCGTTCAAAAAAAAAAAATGACTAGGTGCCAATAACAATTTTTAAAAAACATATTGTTAATAACATTGATGTATTACGATATATTTAAAAATTTAGTAAAAAGTTAAATAAATTCGGAGTTTTTTGAGAGAGAGGGAGGACTCAAACCTGTAACCTCATGATACAAGTATGAGAGATTTATCATTGGACCAACCTTATCTTGTCAAAACATATCAATGAGTTAGATGAATCTAGAATTATGATCGTAGATTTGTCAAAAAAAAAAAAAAAATTCTGATTGTAGAACTATTTAAGTGTTGACTACTGATGACAGCAGGCATGGAGAGAATTAAATGCAAATAGTCTTGGGGGGTTATGAGATGACTGAAAAAGAGAGATGATAAAGTGATTTTATTTTTATTTTTTTTCATTTTTCTTTGTGATTGTTATACTTTTCCATCTACAATATTTAGAATGACTTGAAACTTTTGTGACTTTAGTAATTTAATATTTCACACTATTCTTACTGTATATATATATAGATTCAAATGTTCAATACACAAGTTAATTTGAAGAGTTTCAAAGTTGGTTAAAAATCTCTTCTAGAAATCGATAAATTATTCTTACCGTCTTTAGTAAATTACAGTTCTCTAATCCCATATATGCATGATCGAGGTACTGGAAGTGGTGCACATTAATATTTGTGAATTGTAAAGTAGAAGCTACTTTTGAAGAGGGAACAAACTAATGCACTTGTTAATATATCAGTTACTAGCAAGACTTGCAATCCCATCCCATCCCGTGTATATTTCTTTGATCTTTCTTCTACTACGTGTGCATGGTCACAATCTCATACTTTTCAGCTTCTTTGGCTTTAATTTCTTTGACAACAAGATTATATCGAGCGTTTGTCACGACCTATCGAAAAAAATCTATTTAACTACTTCTTATGTTACTGGAAAAAAATCTCTTCACATTTGCTATTTTATAAGTGGGGTGGGATTCGTAATCCTATTATAAATATAGAAAAAGATGTGTGCAATCACTCGATCACAAGAATTTAGCATTGATTTTTTGGACAAATATAAATGTTCATGAATTGCTAGATGAACTACCTCTCTTTTCAAGATTTACTCCGTATAAAACAAACAAAACATGGCATGCTTCTATGGGTTGGGTCCCATTTAGGGAAGTCATAGATCAAATCAATTAATAATGCCATTTTGGTCACGTAAGTTGATTAGTTGAATTCTAAACTATGATTTCAGGTTCAGATAATGGTGTCAAAATATAACGGGCCTGGTGGGGCTGTACCGGCCATCCAAGGATTGCGGGCCACGCCAGGCACAGCCTGCATATGAGGTGTGCTAGGCCAAGCACGGCCCCCTGCCTGGCATTGGCCAGGTCCTAGGGGCATGTCGTGCCACGCACATCAGGCCGGCACGCGTACTAGCACGTTGGGGCTACCAAATTATTTTAAAAAAAAAAATTAAAAAAAAAACTTTATTTATAAAAATAAAATGTTTAAAAGAGAAATAATATTGTAAAGTATTGAACCATATTCCATAACCCTTGTGTATGTAAATAAGTTTTCATTTGCTTTCCCTCCTTTTATATAGGTTAGACATCTCTTCAATATTCTTATTTATCTGATGTGGGATGTGAGATTGAATACAACTATGGTTATAAGCAATTACTATGACCAAGATTAGGGAAGAATAATATGTGAATGAGATTTAATGATTTATTTACATATATATATATTATAATAATTTATTTATTTTTGAGACAAATTATTCATTGATACCAGAGATATAACTTCTATTATACAGGTAAACTACCAAAAAAAAAAAAAAAAAAAAAAAACCATATTTGAATCCAGATTATCATAGAATCACACAAGTTAGCAGACAAAAATAAAGAATCCATGGCACAAGACAAGGGTATCCCCTGCTTCAAATTATAATCCGTGTAGACAAAACTACATAAAACAATAACTAATAATAACACACACACACACACACATATGATTTTTGTTCATAGATGGAAAATATGGAAATTATTGCATAATATCAATAGATGACTTTTTTGATTTTTATTTATTTTTTTACAAAACCATTATTTAATTTTAATAGACCTCCCAACTCTCTCCATGTTTTCCATATTTAAATAAATAAATAAATAAATAATGGCTCAAGAAAATATCATTATGTTATATCAATGAATGGAAATAGAAATAGAAATTCAATCTTACATCCCACATTGGATAAATAAGAGAAATGAAAAGATGCATAACCTATATAAAAATGAGGAAAAAGCAAAGGAAAACATACTTACTTGGACAAGTGTTATGGGTCACAGCCCAATACTCTATGATGTCTATACTCTATGATGTCATTTTTAATAAATTAATTTAAAAAAAAAAAAAAAAAAGTGGGGTGACACATGCTAGGCCCCTGTTTTCAAAAGCGGGCATCTTGGCCCGATACAAATGGGCCGTGCTGGCCCACATTGACATCATTATGTTCAAGTCAGATATCAAAAAGTGAATATATGAGTGATACCATTTATCGTGACGCATTCTAGATTTTCTTCACGGGTCGTTTCATTGAAATCCAATTGTCGAAGTTCATTGTCACCGTGACTTTGTGTAACACAAATTAGTATAGACTTCGGACCTGATATGTCAGGCCCATTATTATTGGGCTTTTTGTTATATGACAATTTTATTCCATTATAGCATACCAATTTAGATTCTCTAAACAAATAAATATTCTGTACTAGAGGTCTTCTCTCATGTGCGATTTTGATTTATCAGATCATATAAACATTTTTCTAGCGTTAATATTTTTTTAAAAATTAATAAAAAACTAAAAAAGTTTTAGAGCATTAAAAAATAATTATCAAATGCGATAAATGGCCCCCAAGAGCGTAGTTGTACTGGTAGATAGACGAGTTTGGGGTTGAATAAATTACTCCTAAGTCAGCGGCTCGAATTCTACCATTGTGAACTAGCATTATTTTATCGTGAAATAAAATGCAAGTCAAAAGATAATTTATAAAAATGCCTAGTAATACTCACAAGTCCAAAGGATGAGTATAACGATAAACAAGGATCATTCCATGGAAATCTAAGGGTAGTATTGATCAAATTGCAACTTATACTATTCTTAAGTATAGAAAATTAAATTCCAAGAGTTTGATGTGAATTACCAACAAGAATTAACAATTAAAACTAACAACTAATTAATCTAAATTAACAACTACAAATTAACAAGAAAATGTGATGTGAAAGTATGAGAGGTGATTAGGGAGTCAATGCAATTCATGAATAAACGGTGGGTGAACCAATTAAACTTCATTAAGCACTTATCCAATCAATTAAGGTCAATCTATTCTAAAGTGTGACTCAAAGAACCACTCAAATCTCAACCATAACTCAACTATGGTGTATAGCTTGAGTGTAGAGAAATTGTTTTTAAGCTTTGATAGAATTAAAGACCAAGATACATTGAAGTGGTGTGCTTCCAATATATCATTTCCATTCAAGTGAGCTAGTATTCAATTAACATGGTGTGTCCAATTAAAATCTCATATCAAAACCATTAAATCCCAATGAATGAAACCATTATGATTGAATAACAATAATAATAGTTTGATGGAACACCCACAATTCATAAACTTATTACATTGACCCCTAAAATGGGTTTAGCTACTCATGGATTTACAAAGGAAAATTAAAGAAGAGAAGTAGAAATAACCCATGGTGTGTGGTGTCGACTCCTTCCTTCAAGCTTCTCTTTTTCTCGAAAGAGCTCCAAATTCGTAGTAAGAGATTGTGTCTTGATGGTAATGTGAAATGTATAGATAGAGATGTGTTGATAATTTTTACAATTAATAATAAATATACAATCAAAGAATTATATAGCATTCAAATTAATACCTTTCATCGTCAAAAATTGAAATCATGCGGCGAAAATGGGATCGTGAGCGGGTTGTATCACTGATCTGAGAACGATCACGGATCGAAATCCGAAAAGTTCTCTCAATTCACCATACAATTTGCTGTGATTGGAAAAGATCAACAAAATAGAAACTCTCTGTGTATACCACTCTATGATATTATACGCTTTGATAAACTCAGACAGAATGAATAAATCAATAGTACACTCCGCTATTTATAGGGTCCAAACTCTTATCTGGATGGATTCTGATATTCATATTTAAATGATATTTAAATTTAATATCCTATTTATCCATTTAACCCTTTATCTGATCAGTTTGAATTTAACATATTTATCACTATCTTTGATAATTTAAATTCAAACTATTAGATGGTTTAATCCATATCAATAAATTTCAATTAATTAGCTGATAAATATTGGAACCACTTGAGCATATTCCAACATCTCCCACTCGCACAAGTGGAACAATGAAAACTTTACAGTGTCATATTACTCAAACTTTTGGATCTAATCACAGATCATTCATACAAGCAAATGCACAGTGTGACCAATGAATAATTTTTCTAACTGTATTGGAGCATGCAATTTGATATCTCATATATCAACATTATTGTTCATGTGTGTCCCATATTTAATTTTCATTCATTAGTCCAAGCATGCTTAATCCCTCTATATACAAAGTTATGCTTGACTATTTCAAATTTCTATGTACTCACAATCATATTCTTGTCTATCATAGACAATACAATTGGTCGACTGGTGAATAAAAAAAAATTATGAAGAAACATTAAATCTTCCCATCAATCACTTGTATCTTAGTTACAAAATAATTGCTATCCTAGTCGTGTCTTATAGATTGAATAGTAGTATCATAGCCATAAAAAAAAACACGCTAAAGAAGCTAACATTATTCTGTTAGCTTGATACAAATTCAATGGTTACAAGGACACCATTTGAGGTTTTATCAATCCTCAAGGAACTTATACAATGAGGAAGCAGAGATTTATTCACTCATTTTCCTTAATGGTCACTTAGCACACGTGTTATAGTGAATTTCATTCTTTACAAAGAATGCACATGTCTAAAATATTTTTCATTATACAGATCTTAGTTCAGTCGCTATCGAGTACCAAATCCGAGTCCTTAAAATATCGCTTACTATAAGCGCCAAATAAGATCTCACATCTATCTTAATCAGGTATCATGATTATGGGGTATATCATGATCGGTTCTAAAATTATGAAAATTTAAAACAAACCTCTTCTTGATCCAGTCAAGGTGACATACTCATATATATAAGCTCCATAAGAATAAAACATCCACTTTATTCTCTTTATATATGTGTCTCATCTTAGCATGCTATCTTAGCATCTAAGGCGACCGCACGTGTAAGAATGTCGGTCTCAACCTGAAAACATATTTCTATCAACTTATGTGTGTAATTATGCTAGCATAATAAGTAGTTTTCCGTACTTTTAAGGTATCTCATAATCCTCTCGACAACATTTTGATGTTTCAATTTAGGATTATATTGGTATCCATTCACCAATCTTACGGCATAACTAATGTTTGGCCTTGTACATATCACAATGTACATGAGAATCTATATGGTACTAACATGAGGAACTTGTCATCAAATTTCTTGATCTTATGGAGTTTCAAGGCACATGTCGAGGCTAAGAGTTTGTGATTTTGCAATAGGAGTATTTATGAGATTATAATTGCTCATTTTAATTCACTTAAAAATCATTCTAACATATAACTCTTGAGACAGAGGTATAAATTTTCTTAAGTAAATTTAATCAACTTTCACTCCTAATATATAAGCGACTTTGCTCATATATCAAATTTCAATGAAATTTGAAATAACCCTTTCATTATGGTTTTACAAACTCTTCATTATTTCTAATCAAAACATATCGTCCACATATAAAGATAATATCAAAAATTATCTTCAACTCGTTTGATGTACATATGGCTTTCTTTAGTCATCATTAATTTGTAAGACATTACAGCTCGATGAAATCAAAGATACCATTTTCTAGAGAATTGTTTCAAACCATATATTAATTGTTTAAGCAAGCATACTTATGCGCTTCTAGCCTTTTGAAACAAAAAATTTATAGGTTGTTCAATGTAAATTTCTCCCTCTTGTTCTCCATTGAGAAATACAATCATTACATCCATTTGATGTAATTTCAGGTTTATATGTGCGACGAGTGCCAGAATAAGGCATATGGAAGAATAATTTACTTCAAGAAAAGATGTTTCTTCATTTGTGACTAATCGCGCCTTATACCTCTCAATAATGATATCCGCCTTACGTATGATATATGGAACCCATTTGTTCACAATGGTCTAACGACCATGCAATAAGTCAATCAAGTCACAGACTTGATTACTTTTTCTAGAGTCTATCTCTTCTTTCATTGCTTTTATTCATAATTTCTTAGTATATGAAGTGATAGCCTAATTCAAAAATCATTGGCTCATCATCACTATCAAGTGAAGCAATCATAAAATCTCCTCTTTCAATCTCCGAAAGATGACATGGGATAATTTTAGGATTATTTCGATGAGTTGGTAAATTATCACAGTAGCTGATTCAATAGTCATTCTACTCCCACTATGGATAGAAGATCCATGTAAACTTCTACTCCCACTAGGGATGGAGGATCCAATTAGATCTCAATTTACCTAGTAAATTATCACAGTGGCTAATTTAGTAGTTGTTCCACTCTCACTAGGGATGAAAGATCCATGTAGACCACTCTCACTAAAGATGGATGATCTAATTAGATCTCAATTTACCTCCACTCGTGTATTAACACGGATCATCCGATTCATAAAATCAGATATCTATATCAATTACATTTCTACTAGGAAATTAATTCTTTAAAATAATGACATCTTGTGATTCTAATTCAGTCACATTTTTATCTGATTATACACCATTGTTTATATATCCTTTAGAATGCATAGAGTATACAATTAAGATACACTTTCTCTTATAGCATCCATTTTCTCATTTATATGAAATGAATTATAAACATAACCTACATACCCCCAGGGTCGCAAATTAATCAAACCAGGTTATCTACTTGTCCAAAGCTCATAAGGTGTGGAAGTGTCTGATTTAGTGGAACAAGATTAAATATGTAAGCAATAGTCAATTAACATATCTTCTAGTAAGATATTGGAAGATTTACTTGCGCCATCATAGACCTAATCATTTCTAACAATGTTTTATTCCTTATTTCCGCCACACCATGTTGTTGTGGAGTCCTATGAATAATTAAATATCTTTCTATACCTTTCTTGTTAAAGAGTTCCTTGAACCGTTCAGAAAGATATTTCCGTCCTCGGTTTATTCTTAAGATTCAACTTTATCATCTAATTGATTCTCAACCAAACTCAAAACGGACCCATAGAAGATTTTCTCTCTCTTCTGTGCGAGCATCGCATGCACTGGCAGATGCCGGTGCGCTATGAGTTTCAGACGTACAAGACAGCGAGTATCATCCACACGTCGTCTTTATTTCATTTTCCAGTGACATGGTCTCTGTTTCCCACTTTGATCGTTGTGTTAAATTCGAGTATTCCCTTGTTTATCATGTTTGGATTGGGAGTGAACGACACTCGCCGTTCTAAGGCTTGTGTTCTGAGTTCATCATGTTCAACATCCCAACCCAAACCCATAAACTTTTCCAAGTTTCAATCTTCGATAGAAAAACTCAAAACAATTTTCTCTCTCTACACTAATCAGAATTATGATTATGACCTATCGTCAAAAAGCTTTCAGAAAATCCTATCTAACGATACCACAATAGTGAAAGTAAAATATATATATATATATATTGGCAATGAGTTTTTTTTTTACTTGATTACAGTTACAGGTTCCATACTAAGATTTTCCAAAAAAAAAAAAAAAAAAAAAAAAAAATTCATGTATTGCTTTGAATCATATTCAAAATTTCTAGAACATATAATTAGATATTTATGCACTCATACATTCTAGAAAAATAGATTCAAAAACTTGTGTGTGGTGTTATGCCATTTTTTTGAATCGTAAAGCTTTTCATGCATTCAAAAAAAAAAAAAAAAAAAAAAAACATAAACATGGCATATATATAATACTAGAATACAAACCCAAAATAGGGCTCTGATACCAATGTTGATTATTATTACGATTAATAATAAATATATAGCATTCAGATTAATACCTTTCACCGTTGGAAATCCGAATCATGCGGCAGAAGCAGTATCATGAGTGGGTTATATCATTGATCGAAGAACGATCACGGATCGAAATCCTGAAAGTTCCCTCAATTCACCATGCAATTTGTTGTCATCGGAAAAAACTAGCAAAATAGAAACTCTCTGTACATACCACTCTCTAATATTATACACTCTAATAAACTCAGATAGAATGAATAAATCAATAGCATACTCTACTATTTATAGGGTCCAGACTCTTATCTAGATGGATTATGATATTCAAATTCAAATGATATTTAAATTTAGTATCCTATTTATCCATTTAACCTATTACCTTATCAGTTTGAATTTAACCTAATTATCATTATCTCTGATAATTTAATATTAGGTGGTTTAATCCATATATGTAATTTTCAATTAATTAACCGATAAATATTGGAACCACTTGAGCATATTCCAACAAGATGTGTGTAGGAATGGATTTGGTGTAGGAAAGATGGTGAGGTAAGGGTTGGAAAGGGTTGAATGTGTAGAAAGAATATTCCTAGATCTAGAGTTTTTGGGAAGGTGATGTAAGGTCTAAAGAGAATGTCTATAAAGGGGGTATTTATATGGATTTCTAAAAATTGGTCTGAATCACGTCACTGCACAAACTCGGGCAACAATCGGCGGTGGAAATCAGCAGCCTGCGACTGCCGAATGCCTTAATTGCTAAATTCTCTAGAATAAAATAGTGGTCCCTAACCACCAAGTACCTTGGGTACCGAATCCTTCTGATCGAGCCAAATTGCATATGATTTTAGGCCCCTATTTCCGACTCTTTTTGCATGTTCTAAATCCCCATGATTTAATAGCTTAAGAATGTGCTGGTAAAATAGTGTCACAAGGGAATTTGAGCTTAACTTGAAGAGTTATAGGCAAATTTCAAGTTAAGCTCAAATTGCACAAAAAGAGGGAAGAATGAAGCAAAAGAGCAGGGTTGCTACCAAGGTCGCTACTAGGGTCGCTACCAGGGCCGCTAGCATGTAGTCCGCGACATGCAAAATCAGGGAATGTTGCTGCCATTATGTCGCTGGCTACAAACCGCGACCTAGACCGCGACATGCAAATCAGGGAATGTCGTTGGCATGGTGTCGCTGGTTACTAGACCATGAGACTTAGGTAGACACCCACGACAACTCAGTAAAAATGATGTTTTTCAGCAATTTCAGCGAGGGTAAACTCGTCTTTTCACTTGGATTTGCAACCTAGCCTCCACACACTATAAATGCACCTTTTTGCCTCTTCTTCAGAGGGAGAATTCCCTCTTCAACCATTCCTAATCTCTTCATATTTCCTCCCTAATTTCAATAACATATCTAGATTACTTCACCCAAATCATTTCTCTCTACACATTCTGTAGACATCCTTCCTTTGTCACTTTTCATTTGACTCCACCTCACTACACATCCTCATTTTTCATTCTTTACATCAAGGTTCAACAAGGAGATAGAAGGGATCAAGCTTACAATAGAAGACTCAAGGGTGATTTCCTTGTCTTTTACCTCTTCTCTTTGTTTGTAATCATGTGTAATTAAACCCCATTCTAGGGGATTGATTTGAGAAACTATTGGACATTTGGTATTTGCTTAGCCATCAATAATTTGTTCCACAATTATAGTTCTATTCACTTTTTTAATTAGATCTTATTCCTTATGTGATTGATTGTGAATGCAACTTGTTAATTGCAATATTGGTAAGATAAATCGTGATAAAATCAATTGAGAATTGACAACCTTAGTTGGTTAGAGCACAAAGTGAATAGGAAAGGTTAATTGGTGGATATATCAACCCCGATTGCGTAGACCATTGATCGTCACTAACCAATCTCACCATTATCTCCTCTCTCTAAATATCATAGGTGAGGAATTTTGGTGGGAAGTGTTTTGGTTTAGTATCTACGGCCAAACCACACTTTCGAATGAGATCAGTCCTTAGTTGTGTGAACCTAGCATTAATGAAGCTATATATGCATTGCTCAAGGTCTAATGACAACTCTATCAATTCCTTAGACTTCGCTTAATTTGTTTAAATCCATATTCTTATCTAGATTGTCGAAATTGGATTCCTATCACCATTCATATTCTCTTTAATTTCTTGTTATTAACTCAACTATCAATTTGGAAACCAAAACATGGATTTATTTTCTTGCACATTAGTTAGACTAACTTATAGTAGAATCGCAAATTGATTAATCCCTATGGATGATCCCTTGCTTGCCATTTATACTACTTTTCATATTTTAAGTGTGGTAAAAAACTTTGTTTTCCTATACGAAATATATCTTTTTGATGAGTGTAAACGGCCTTTTCACCTTTTGATGTTGATTGATGGTCACTAACCGCCGATTGCTCCGACCGCTGAATTCTCTGAAATTAGTTGACAAAATGTAATCGCTGAATCCTCTAGCCGTATAATTCTCTAGAGAAGATCAGCGGTCTCTAACCACCAAATGCGGTGACCGGCGAATTCACTGGAATTACTCGATAGTCCCTAACCGCCAAGTATGACCACCGAAGGCCTTCTTGCACTTTTCTCATATTATCTTCAATTTGACTTGCTTTTGCCCAAAAAACTCCAGTTTAGATATCAAATGCCCTTGATATATTGTTTTGCCTGCATAGACTAATAACGAGCCATTAAATACCCGAATTCACTTGGGATCGAGCCAAAGGATAAGGAAATGAGGGTTATAATATGACACTAAAATGGCTCGATCACAATGGCAAAAAGCTTCAAAATAATAGCTCGCCTATATAAGTGGATAGATAGATAGATACCGTAAAAAAAAATACGATAAATAAAGATCCCATATCAAAAAAGTGTGGGATCGTGTACCTTATAACTACTATAAACAAGTCAAGCAAGTTGAAGTTAATGTTCGATTAAAACTCTAATAGAGTTATCCATATCGTTGAAATTGTGAGTTCGAGCATATCTTACTCTTTCAAGTTCCAAATTTTATAAAATGAGAAATAATAATAATAATTAAATAAATCAAAAAGTAACTCAAAGGAACTTTATATATAATCACTTGACTAATTTTTTGTACAATAACCGGAGTATAGAAATCAGAATAAATTGGAGAAATCATGCCATTACCTTTCTAAATCCAATTTCAGCCTAGTTTCAGTCCGATTTTCTTAGGTGCACACATCCACACTTTATTTTTGTCCAGACATTAAATCTCTACTTTTGTCACAATTTTAGTTCTTAGAACTTTTAATGCTACTCGACTGCCTCCTCAAACGAAGCATCCCACCAAAAGCCAGTCCCTTCAAAGATCTCCAATAATTCGAGCTATCCAGACTTCAATACCTATTTGAACTTCCCTAATCTTGTAGATTTTACAATTTAGTGTGTACATCCACACTTTATTTCTATCCGGACATTAAATTCTATAAACATGACACAATTTTAGTTCTTAATTATAACTTTTATACTACCTCCTCAATCGAATCATCCCCTCACAAGCCAGAGTCCCTTCAAGATCTCCAATAATTCGAGCTATCCGAACTTCAATACCTCTTTGAACTTCCTGGAACAGAGTTTTCATACTATCAGCAAAACCTTGCTCGTCAAAGCTGACAGACTTGTTGTCAAGCTCTTCTGTCACCCCAACAAAACCTGAAGCGATCCTGGATTGTATTTCCATCAGCTTCTGTCCTGTCACAACTATGTACCGCTGCAGCTGGAACGTCTTCTCCAGGAAATGCTCGAGCATTTTAGTATCTCCTTTCTTCCTCAATGTGTTTGAATCTCCCTGACTCATGTCCAGATCAGTCTCATGCTGCATACACATTTTCAATAGAAAACAATAATAATGAACAAATGCCAAAAACTTTGCTTGGATTCGAAGTCATTTAAATGTCTCAGGCCTCGGAAATTTAATTTAATTGGGAAAAAAGGGCATACCATCTGCTTGCAAAGATCATCGGTTTTCGCTTGGAGAGACTGGTACCTACTGACTTGTTTGTTTAAAAAAGACATCAACAACTGGAAACTATTCATTGCATTGTCAATGTCATTGCTTTGTGTGTCTTCTCCACTTTTTCCTGTTAATCTCTCAAGCATGAGAAGTTGTTGCTTCAGTCTCTTGATCTTGTAAGAGACTCCTAGAGCATGAATGTCCATCCTCCATGGAGAATTGTTCATTTTCATCGAAGCCTGGCTCGAAGATGCTAATGTTTCAATCATGTCAACCTCCTCTGTACTCATGCTGTCCCCTTGAATAGGAGTTTGGACGGCCACATCCCTCATTTCTTCAAGATTGTTTTCAGGAGATTGGACTATGCAATTTTCATTTTTCGATTCATCAAGAAATGAGGTGTCCACCTTTATCTCTATAGACATATCAGCAGAAGAAGTCTTCATTTCGTGATCCTCCTCCATTGGCCTTCTCTTTACAATCTTGAATTTGGACCAAACAGAATCTTGTGTCAATGCTGGATCATGTAGAGATGTGTTTAAGTACTGAGTCTTTTGGCAATTAAAAGGCATCAATTGTGATGCAAAGTGCTGCTTTAAATCTTGTTCGCGCTCAAACAACAACGCTTCCAATTGGATATTGTCATGTCTGAGCTGTGACATATCTTTGTTCAATCCTTCAATGTGAGATTGCAACCGCTTTGATTCCAATTCCATGCTCATCAACCTCCAACGGTAACCTTCTAACTTTTCGTCTTTCAGTCTCATCTGTTCCGCAAAAGCTTCTAGCTCTAAGTGATGCCTCTGCTCCATTACAGTTGCATACTTTTCTGCTTCCGAGCGAACCCAACTCTCCAACCGTTTAACATCAACTGTTTCACAAATGAGACATGGACTAATCTAAAACACAATTGAAAAAGAAATCTAGCTAGAACAAACAAATATACGGAGAGAATGTAATTGTCTTACCTAGATCCTCATTTCCTTCTGCTGAGTAGTAATCAGAGACATCAGGGTCACTTTTTAACTCAGAATGCTCGGACTCTAGAACGTAATTGGTTGGCTGCTGTGATCTAGTCTTTGCGACGTGTGATGTCCCCCTTGCTTGGTTACTACTAAACATACTTCTCAATGAATGTCTCTCGTGTCTAGACTCCGTGGCAGCCTTCCATCTTTCGGTTTCAAGCTCAGCTTGCTTCCTCTTAGCCTTTGACAATTTAAGCTCCTTCAAAAGAATTTGCTTCTCTGTTGTATCCAACTTGGATTTCCTCAGCATTGCTGACAAAATCTTGTCCTTCTGGTCCAAATCCTTACGCATTTTTACCATTTCGATGGACAGCTTTTGAGCCAACAAGACTGCCTCCTCCTTCTGGTCCAAGACTGAATTAAGCTCTTGCTTTGTAGCATCAATTTGCCTTAGTGCTCTACCCATCTCAGCTTCAGCTTGTCTTTGGTTCGAAACCATCTCAATGAAAGCAGTTTTGTGCTTCCATAGCTCATTATAATGCTCTTGAGCTTCTTTCTTCGCAGTCTCTCTCAATTCCTCTCTAACATTTTCAGCTTCTTTTAGTTTTTCTTCCAACTCCTTGCTCTTCTGTTCCATCTCCTTCAATTTCTCATTCAAATCGAAAATCGCCTCATCCTTATTCTTCTCAACAACCTGTAGTTCATTCATTAGACCTCCAATATGTTGCCGAAGCTTCTTCCTTTCGCTAAACCAGATTTGCTCTTGCGATGCAAAGATGCTAACAACCTTCTCGTTGGCTCTGGCATCTTCACGCCTCAGCTTCTTCAACTCTTCGACCTCTCTCTCAACTGTTTCAAGCTTATTGGAAAGCTTAAATCTATCCCCATCAGCTGCTACTCCTCTCTGGACTCTCCACACAAGCAATCCTAACAATTGAGCACTTCCTTGAAGCATTTTATCAAGCAATTCACACCAGTACTTGTCATGATCTTGATCATTATTCTCAGGTTTTGATGACAACACTCTTAGAGCAAACAAAGCACAAGAAACACCAAAATACATTGGATACAAGCTATGATCATCACTCTTATTATCTCCACAGACAACCAAATTTGATCCAGAGAGCACCTCCTCATCCATCACTCTAAATAAACAATTATCAACAAGAAGCAACTTACAAAAGAAGAAACAATGATGTTTGCATCAAGTTAGAGTTAAAGAAGATCCCACCCAACTGTGGAAAAACTGTTATCAACTATAAATGGCCAGAGAATTATAACAAGAGCATGAGTACTTACACGTGTAAAAAAAAGGGAGTCTGCTTTAACAGAAGAGAAGATTGTTCCCTGGTTTTCAGTGAAAAAGCTGAGCCCTTTTGAACCCCACTTTTTATAGCTTTTGCTCTACTAACTAAAGCTCTCTCAGGCCATATCTGTTGTATGTGAGAAGCAAGAACACTAGATTCCTGGTTGTTTGTTCACATAAAAAACAAGCAGAACATAATAATAAAAGTTGAAGAAATATATATATATATATATGTATATATATCTCTCTCTGTCAATCTAACTGTCGTTGGAATATTGTATTATTAATTTTCCAGAGTGTCTTCTAGCCTGTCTAATCTAAAAAGACTTTTGAAAGTCTACAAAATCCACAAGTACTTTTAACTCATTATAAATTGTGAATTCCATTTTTTTATTAGTAGGAAGTTAGGAAATAGGAATGTAAAAAACAATGAGATTTACACTGCACCCACTCACCAACCTTAATTAATGTATAAGTTTAATGAATGGTATCAAATTAAAAATTAAATATGAGCCACAAAAAAATTGGGAAACTTGGACCACCTCAGCAGCATGTGTGTGACATATTATTACCATTAAACCGCCAATAACATGCACAACAACCAAACCCAATTTATTGAAGTCTATTTTATTTTTTTTACGGTATCTATCTATCCAGATATCTAAACTATATATATATTATTTTTTTTAAGTTTTTACCATTGGTAGGATTCGAACTATGATTTGGGAGCTAATCTAAACCCCAAACTCATTCATCTACTATCTGAGTTACGCCTCTGAGGGTAAGTCTATTGACTTTTGAGTTAGATATGTATAAGCAAACTTAAATTCATCATAAATCTTTCTAGCAAAAAGGAAGGATTTACGAATGTTTGATCTAAATCCAAACCCATTAACCAAGTTATAAATAAAGTCAACAGCGGCATAGCTCAGCCAGTAGATGGACGAGTTTAGAGTTTGGGAAAATAATTCCCAAGTCAGCAGCTCGAATCCTACCAATGACGAAAGCTTTTAAAAAAATACATGGTTCCGAATTAATAAATATTATCAAAAAGAAAAACCAAGTTATAAATAAAATACCAAACTCATGCAAGGAAACTCGCATTATAAAAAATGCATACATATACAAGCTAAATTATGTGAAAATTTATATATACCAAACTTATGGGAAATCGATCTTTCTTAAAAAAGGGTTTGAAACTTTAATATAAAAGATTAAACCCATGAAACCAACTTATAAATAAATCACGTACCATAATCATGCAAGAAACTCAGAATATTATAAATGCATGCCACATAAGATAAATGATGGGAAAGTTTTATGTACCTAAAAAAGCAAAAGCTCTTAAAGGAGCTATAGAATTAAAAGCTCTTATTAGAATTAAAAGAAGCTATAAAGCATCCATATTGGTTAGTCTCAAAAACAAGACCCACTTATTGCCACATCATCAAAAATGGGTCTTGTTTTCAAATAATGGGTCTTCTTATTTGGGTCCTATTTATTTGAATCAATTTTCCCCACAATGGGGCTAAATTAAAAAAAGAGAAATAGATCCACTTTTTTTACTTTTTTCCAAACAATCACTACTCTTCTTTAAAATATTATATATATATATATATATATTAATAAAGAAATTATATAATATATTTTAAATATCAACACTATCAACAATTATTTAACAAATTATAATTAATTTATAAAAAAAAATTATTAATTTAAAATTATCACAACCGAAATACATCAACAATAAAAATAAATATTTAAAACAAAATATTGTATACGATTAGACATGGCGTCGGTTTTGGTTCGAATCCGGCTTCGGTTCTGAACCTTCAAAATCGGCTCTGATTCCGGTTTTAAAGGTTCGGTTCTGTTTTCGGTTTCAGTTTTGAAGGTTCGGTTCCGGTTCTGGTTCCTTGGTTCCGGTCCGGTTTTGGCGGTTCCAACGGTTCGGGTCTGGTGTTCTGACGGTTCGAGTCTAGCGGTTCCAACGGTTCAGGTTTGGCGGTTCCGACGGTTCGGTTTCAGTTCTGGTCTGGTTTTCGATGGTTCCGACGGTTCAGTTCCGCTTCTGATTTCGGTTTCGTTGGTTCCAACGGTTCGGTTTTTCACTATTTACCGGTTCAATTCTGTTCGTTTTAAAAAAAAATGGATATTCCGGTTCGGTTTCCGGTTCATGGGTTCAAACTGGTGAACCGAACCGAGAACCGGTCTATATATATAGAAAAATTCCAAAATTGTTCCATTGTTGATTTAATTACCCTTTGAAGCTGACCATGACAAACATTTTTGCTCGTAAATTTTGACCGAAAAAATCGATTAGAGGGGATTTTGATTAGGCCCAAAACTGAAAAAACCGAATCAAACCGAACCGAACCGGTTCAATCGGTTTTTGATCGGTTCACACTTTTCAATTTTATCGGATCGGTTCACTTTTTCAAAAACCGGATATTATCGATTTTTTAACGGTTCACTCGAAAAGTGTACCGATCTATTAAACGCTTACCCCTAATTAAATTTATTTATATTTTGTCATTATGTATATAATTATTGAAATTAATAATAATATATTTAAATTTAAATAATTGAAATATAAATATTAAATTTATATTTTTTTTTCATTATATAGATTTTTTGAAATTAATAATTATATATTTTAATTTAAATTATATATATATTAAAAAAAAAAAAAAAAAAAAAAGACCCAATCCAATGATTGGAGAGGAAGAATGAAAGATGGAGGCAGCTAATTGCAATATGAGTACTGCTTGTCATTTCACTCAAAGAGTCCAAGTAGTTGTTGCTTTGTTTCCTTGGCTTCACTGCTTGATCAGTTGAGTGAGACTTGTAAATCAGGAACTTGGTTCAATAAAGACTTGGCAAATCTTTTGTAACAAGGCCAATGATCACATCACCGTTTATTTGCTAGATCTGCTCTTGGGATTTGTAGATTGCATGTGGTGCTGGATTTATTTATTTGATTATGTACATTCAAAGCAATCTCTTGTTATGGAAATGGAGATATATTGCAAATAATAATAATAATAATAATAATAATAAGAAGTTGAGGGGTGGTCGATGATTCATTCGATATATTGCAAATGCTCTGTTTCTTTGATAATAATAACTAGGATTTGCACCCACAAGTAGTATGCAAGTGTATTAATATGGGTGTTTATAATAATATTTTAATTTTAAAATTTTAAATATGAGTGTACTTATAAAATGGGTGTTTAATATTGACAATTCAGCACCCTTAAATAAAATACTGTAATTATTCATATTAAAATTAAATTAAATAAAAGCAAATATCTTAAATAATTAAAAGGGTCATCTTGCTTTAAGTCATGTGAATTGTATGTCATCATATCAAAACAGTGCACCCTAGAATGTTCTGTAATTTAGTCGTTCCGTAATTTAATTATATACTTATCGATTGAGTAGTGGTGCGAGGTGCACCCCTCTCATTGTATCAGCAATGGTTTTCGAGTTTTAACTAAAGTAAAACCTCTATAGATTAATGATGTAGGACTGTTCAAAATTTATTAATTAATAAAGTTATTAATTAATAATTTATTAATATATAAAGTGTATTTATGATTCAATAATGTAAATAATCAACTAAAAATTCAATTAATCTAATTAATTAAATGTTATTAATATGTTAAAAATACATTAAGTCGGTAAATAAAAAATAAAAAATAAATAAAAACTAATTTCATCATATTTCAGTTGAGTATGATACAACAACTTTGGAGTCTGTTAAGTGTAAATAAGCACTCAAAGCATCTACAACACTTCATGTTTTTTAGTTGCAATTTGAGAATTAAACTCCAGAACTTCTAAATGCATTAAAAAAATTAGAGATGAGATTCAACTATATTTTAATTTAGAGAAAAAGGAAGTAACAATAAAATCATAATTTAAGATAATACGATAGTAAATTATATTTGTAATTTCAACAAATTATTAATTTATGAGTAAGAACCTCTATTTTATCATTGCTTCTTTCATGAAAAACCAAATTAGGGATGTTTTTTGTAGCGAGTAGCATAAGTTCACTAAGTGTGGATTCTCAAAGACAAGTTTTCAGACATCTCATGAGCTTCAAGAGGTAGATTACATGACTTTAACTCTTAAAAAGATTATGTGAACACACTCACTTACATGCATTTATATTGACATGCATTTGTACCTTATTACTTATGTGTGCATTCTTTTCACAATCACACTTGTACGTCATTGTCAGATCTGTGGTTGTGTGTGGTGTAATTTGTTTCCGGTTATGTGATCGGAAACATTCGCGCTTGCATGATGATGTACTTGTCTTAGCGCGATGTGTGACCACTAGAGAATCCCTTTTTTCTCTCTTGGATTGATTTTGGGTCACGTAGTCTTATACCTTGAGTTTGGGCAATCTTGTTGTTGTCCAAATTTAACCTTTTGTCTCTAAAATGACCATATATCTTTTTATAGACATCGAAACCTCATTTTGTAAAAAATGAGTAAAAAGTAGACATCCATACCTTTCCAACGGTATATCATACGAAAGGTTTCCATGTCGTTTAGTAATGTTTTAGGTCGCTCGAAACTTGAGCTATTACGAAACTTGAGCTATTACGCTATCACGTTTTTATTCCCGAGAATAAAGCAACCTGCTAACCAAGTCGCTTTTCACGCCCATAATCATTTTTTTTCTAAGACAACGTAGTTTCGTTTAGGATTCCTTTATAAACCCCATCTTCTTCCCCATTCGTTTTTAGAACTCTAAATTCCAGAAATTATAGAGAGAGAGTTTCTCTAGAGAGAGAAAACTTCCAAGCTTTATTCCTTTACTCTCCAAATCCCAAAACCCATCTTCATCTTACATCATCTAGCATGGGTCTTTATTAATGTCCTTACTTGGTCTTTATTAATGTTCTTACTTGGTAAGTAGAACAAATATCTCATTTTATTTATTGTTATATTTCATCAAGACATGTCATTTATTGCTTAGGTTAGCAAATCTCGATATTTATTGTATATCTAATGAAGTTATGACATGATTGATATTTGTTTGTGATAGCTTGTATGATTAGGCTGGTTTCTATATAAATAGTTAAGCCATAAATATTCATATATGATTAATTAATGACTAGGTTGATAGATTTACATTTATTCATCTAATCAAGCTTCATGAATGTTTATATGTTTCTCATTAACAATTAAGTTGTTAGAAATTTTCTACACATCCAATTGAGTCCACATGTATGTGCATGTAGGCATTGTTTGATAGCTAAGATTGTATGTCATTCATATCATCTACCTAGGTCTTTATGTTTCTACATTTAGACATTAATAACTAGGATTTATTGATTGTATTTTTAAATTCATAGTTAAGCATTTTGTGTGTGGTCTTACATATTGTTGCATTTAGAATATTGACACATATTCACTTAGACTTTAATTTTTTTTTCAATGAGTCAAAGTCTTATGGTTACATGTGATAGTTGCACAAGTAAGTGAATACTTGCAACCAATGGTTGGTTGGTAAACATTTGTCAAGGCTCACTATTAAAAGCTTGCAGATAATAAAATAACTCATTGTGTTATAAATCTCGAAGTGTGACTAGGTTGTCAACTTAAGTTGTAAATAATTATTTAAGTAGTGTAGGTCTATGACTAAATGGCTAGCGTGGCTAGTCCCATGGGTTTTTCTTGTTGAAGGTTTCCCACGTAAAAAATTAAGTGCCTATTTAATTCCGTACTTTACATTTGATTTTTTGTTGTTTGTTTGTTTAGGTTAATTGTGATTACTATTGAATGTTTCTAAAAAGTATTATCTTATCAATTTAACGAAATTATTAATTTATCCCATTGGCCTAAATCGAGACCGAAAAAAATTATTATATTATAAAATTATTAATTTATGGAGGTTTTACCGTAATTTATTTATTTATTTATTTATTTTAGGGTAAGCTAAAAATGTTTGATCTCATTCTCTTACCCAATTTGTGTCGGTTAAAAAAAGAAACAGGAATTGTAATTAACATTGGATGAATTGACGGGTCACGATCCAGTATGGCCCAGTGTGGTCACAATCTAGGGGATTACACGGTGGATTTGGAAATCAATGATGAAGTTTCTTTGGGTCTCACATGAAATGACGTGTACGAACTTCCTGCTTTGTAACCAATAATTGGTGTGTAACTATAACAATAAAACCTTTTACAAGAAATATTTATAGTGTTTACCCAAACAAAAGTAATAAATATATATATACAGATTTTTTATTATCAGTTCGTCCTGACAATAAATATATCAGGACGAAGAATGTGGACTACTAAATTTACATACTTTAACTCAAAGTATATACACTTGTCAAAACTTCTCCATAATCCGTGGTTCACATTTTTCGTCATAATATATTTATTGTCAAAACGAATTCACAATAAAAATACTATATATATATATATACACGGAAAATGGAATTGGAGACACAATTTTGGAACAAAAGTAGTAAATATAAGTTTCAATAATGAATTCCATATAATTATGATACATTACAGATTACTCACATAGTAATTTTAAAGAAGTTTTTCTTTTATTTCAGCGTTAAAGATCCTATTAAACGAAAATAAAGTAGGGATGGCAATGTGGCTGGTTCGGGGTGGGGTGGCCTTCCCCGTACCCCACCTCACCCCATTTATTTTTTGAAAACCCATCTCCTCATAAAACCCCACCAAAGATGGAGCGGAGCGGGGCGGGGCGGGGCGGGGTACAACGGGGAGTGCTTTCCCCATCCCCACCCATCTACCCCATTTATATATATATTTTTAATTTAAATAATAAATATATAACCATTGAATATGATATAATATATAAAGTAGTAAATAATTCCAAGAAACTATTAAAAAAATCTCATAAACATAATTCTCACAGGTAATTCAATCATTTTCAAGCATAAACATAAAGTACGAAATCAAAATTTTCAATGAAACTACGTAGTTTAACTAAGTATTATTTTAAACGGGGTGGGGCCGCGTTATTTTAAGTGGGGTGGGGCGGGGCGGGGCGGGGCGGGGAGTATAAAACCCATCCCCACCCCATACCCATTGCGGGTTATACTATCTATCTCCATCCCCGCCCCATCCCCACCAAATTGAAACCCATCCCCACCCCATAAGTGCGGGTCCCCGCTGGGCCCCATCCCCACGGGGAATTTTGCCATCCCTAAAATAAAGGCACTTATTTTCTATTCTATTAAAGAATTAAAATACATCTTTTATATATTTTCTATTCTTTTTTAAGGATATTTTATTTTAATTTTGGTAACAACCTTGATGAAATCACATCGATTTTTATGATTTTTGTTCACAATTTTGTTGTGAATGATAGATTCATTGAAATCTATCCAAGAATAAAATTTGAGATTTTCCAAGCATTAAAACTTTTTTTTTTTTTTTTAAACATTACAAAATATTATTACATTTCATTTATAAAAAAACAAAATGTTAGAATGGACATTGTAGAGTATTGAGCCATGGCTCATAACCCTTGTCCAAGTAATTCTTCCAAGCATTAAAACTAATTATCTCGATTTTATTAAATATAAAGGTATCGGAAAAATGAGAAAAATATAGGAAAAAAAAAAAATTAGTTATAGTACTTGAAAATTTCTCAAATTTTATTTATAGATTGATTTCAATAAACTTATTATCCAAAAAAATCATTAAGATCAAAATTCATAAAAATCGATGTGATTTTATCAAGGTTCTTATTGAAATTAAAATAAAAGATCTCTCACTAGAAAGTTAATATATATATATATATATGTATTCGTTTTCCCATAAAAAGACTTATTTTAATATAAAGTAAAGACCTCCATGAAATCCATCAATTTGAATGAATTTTGTTCATTTTTTTTTTTTATAAGTTTAATGAAATCTACTTATAAACAAAATTTGAAATGTTTTCAAATATTATAACTATATTTTTTTTTTCATTTTTCTTATTTTCCACCGCGTATTAAGAAAATCAGAAGAAAAAATATAGAACATTTTCCTTGATGTTATATAAAAATTATAATAAACCTCTATGTCAAAAGAAGATCGAGTTTATAATCTGCACACAATGCACCGTACACTTTCCATCTATATATCATGATCTGTGACTTAAACATTCATGATATGATTAACTAATCATGCCGCACCATATTATATTAGAGAAATGTGCACGGTGCACCATGTGCACTAAATTTTATTTATTTAATGATTTTTTCACATAGAATTATCCTTCTGCTTTTATTTTCAAATCAAGAGAGTTGCTAAGTAGTAATTATGTCAAGTGTCAAAACATAAGCATAAAATTTAACCCATAATTAATTAAACATCTAGGTTTTTTGTTTTTTCCCTGAATTATTGTAAATTTTAAAATAAGGATTTATAATCTCATGAATGTAAGGGACTTGTCACTTGTCATGATCACCTCAACTTGTCAAAACGAATATTAAAATATATACTTTCAATCCCTTGAATTTGATCCATTGCATGTGCAAAAATTTGTATCATATCTTAGGAATGAATATGATAAGATTGGTATATCAATAGATTTGATTAGCTAAGCCTAAGATTGAGACAGCCTTTGAAAACCAACAAGGGGTGAGCTTATTTTTCTTTGATTTAAGACATGAAAGAGGGAAAGGGAAGTATCCCTTTCACATATTTGATAGCAAAATTTCTAGGTGGGGTTGCAAATGAGTCTTCATCTTCATACTATAAATAATGGTGAACAAAATTTAATTGTAAGAATTCAATTATTCATAATGACGGATATTTCCTCTGTTTTTTTTTTTTTTTTTTTTTTTTTCATTCATTTCATACATTCATATAGGGGTAGGCACAAAAACCGAAACCAAATTTAACCGAATCGAACCGAGCCAAAAAAGGATATTTGGTTCGGTGTATAGCTTCTATTCTATTCAAACTGATTTAAAATTTAAAAACCGAATTGAATTCGATTTGGTTTCGATTTTGAACATACAAAACCGAACCGAATAAACCGAATTGTCTTAATGAATTATTTTGTAAAGTTTAAGTTTAATATGAACTATTTGTTGATAATGTTTTATTTTGAACTACATTATATATTGCATTTATGAACTTCTATTTTATATAAATTATGAAAAAAATATATTTTGATTGAGTATGTAGACTAAATATGATTGAAATTTTAGATTTTGATTGGCTTGTATTTTTTTTATGTTTTCTTAAAAACGTTTAAGCTCAAATTCAAAAAAGAAGCTTAAAGGCCTAAAAAATTAAAAAACATATATAGACAAAAAAAAAAAAAAAAAAAAAAAAAACCTTAAAAGCCCAATAGGTCCAAAACCGAATTGACCCGAACCGAGATTAATGTGTTTGGTTCAATTCGGTTTTTAGGTTTAAAACGGTTTAAACCGATTCACATTTTAAAAAAAAAAACCGAAAATATGTTGGTTCAATACGGTTTTTACCAAAACTAAACTGAACCGATCTGTGCCCACCCTTACATTCATACAATAAAGGTAACTTTCATTTCTATGGTTTCATAAAAATACCACTTTTTTTTTTTTTTCTCGTTGCATCAAATTTAACCAAAATGGTCCATAATGTTTTACAGCGTGCGAGATTAGTTCCTGATTTTTCGAAATATCACCCAAAACGTTCTTAATTGTTAGTTTATTGGATTTTAATTTTGAAAAGACAAAAATATACTTTTCATATCAAAGAAATATTTAAGATATGAATTAGTTTATTAACCAAAGATTTATTATTAATTAAAGATATTCTTAGATGTTTATTTTTAAAAACGTAAAAGATGATTATATATATATATATATATATCCTTTGATAGTTTAGTTTGCCTAAATTGATGACAATAATGTTATATCTTCAAACAAGAGGGGATATTTTGGTCAAATTTGTAATGAAAAATTGGTATTTTGCGAAACTATAGCGGCTATGTTGAAATTTGTCCTATAATAAATATGTATTACAGTTTATTACAATTATATTTCAGGTTAATTGCATAAACATACTCTCTATTTATCTAATAAAGCAAATTTTTAAATAAATACCTTATTCAAACACAAACATCCCAATTGGAATGTGCGTAGGGTATGGAAAGTCAATAGTGCCCTTGGGTAAAAGGGAGAGGTTATTTTAGTGGGTAAATTTCACAAACAACCTTGAATTTATGTATAATTGTATAAATACTCATTTTTTTTTCTAATAATTATATAAATATACTTTATCGTCAATTGACTTTTGTTAATTTTAACCTTTAACCACATTTGCATCCCGAAATAACTAAACTACCATTGAAAACTTATTTATCTTTTCTTCTATTATTTAATTATATTAAAATATATTTACTTAAAAAATTAAAAAAATCGGTACAATTTTTTTGTTACTTTCTTTCTATCATTTTTTTAACACAATCAGAACCCACAAAACTGGAAAAATAGTTTTGTGGGTTTTGATTATGTTTAGTGAGTTTTGTGGGTTTTGATTCTGTTGATTAAATGTAATTATTGGTGGGTTTTAATTGTGTTGATGAAATGAAATTGTTTGTGGGTTGATGAGTATGAAATTGAATGTTTTGGTGATAAAGTTGGTTTTTGAAATCTGAAAATTTGGTGTTTGGGGATATGGAAAATGTAAAAAAAAAAAAAATGATAGAAAGAAAAAGAAAATAAAAACAAAACAAAAAAAAATTGTACTGATTTTTTCAATTTTTTAAGTAAATATATTTTTTAATATTTTTAAATAATAAAAGAAAAGATAAATAAGTTTTCAAGGGTAGTTTAGTCATTTCAAGATACAAATGTGGTTAAAGGTTAAAGTTAACAAAAGTCAAATGATTGTAGGGTATATTTATGTAATTATTATGGAAAAAAATTGAATATTTATACAATTACAGCTAAATTCAGGGTTGTTTGTGAAATTTACCCACCAAAATAACCTCTTCCTTTTACCAAATGGCATTATTGACTTTCCATATCCCAAGCACATTCCATTTGGGATATTTGTGTTTGAACAGAGCATTTGTTTGAAATTTTGTTTTATTAGATAAATAGAGGGTATGTTTGTACAATTGAGTCTTATATTTCATTATTCAATTTCTTCTTTTAAATTGCCACATTATTTTGATCGATATAATTTTTTATTTGGGTAAAATAATTGAAAACAATTTAAGTACACTATTCATATATTACATTGAAGTTTCTCTCAAGAAAATAATAATAATAAAGGATAAAATCATCTTGCTAATTATTTTCACATTTTGAATTATAAGTTTATGAATAAACAAAGTTTTAGAATGCTAATAAGAAATTTATTTATGCTTTCCAAACAAAAATATACAATTGACTTCCAAAAAGACCAATTCCACTCGATCATGGCCAAAGCCTATGATCAAGTGGAATGGGCCTTTTTGGAAGGTATGTTATGTAAAGTTGGTTTCTCAGACAAATGGGCTAACTTGATTATGAGGTGCGTCTCTTCGGTGACATATTCTTTTAGTATCAAGGGAGAAGTGTGTGGCAACATTACGCCTACTAGAGGTCTCAGGCAGGGAGACCCCCTATCTCCCTTCCTTTTCCTATTTTGTGCTGAAGGCCTATCCAACTTGATTTAGAAGGCTCAATCTAGGGGTGATTTTTTTGGCTTTAGTTGCAGCAGAGGTAGACCTAACATAACGCACATTTTCTTTGCTGATGACAGCTTAATCTTCACCAAGACAAATTATAGGAATTGCTTGGTTGTCAAAACTATCCTGGAAGATTATGGGAAAGCGTCGAGGCAGGCTGTTAATTTCGAGAAGTCTACCATGTGCATCAGCCCATCCTTTTCGGCTAATCCTTTTCGGCTAGAGAGGGGGAGAGAATTGCTGCTTTGATTGGGATCAAATTGGTGAATTGTCATGAGGGCTATTTGGGTCTCCCGTGTTTCTCTGGTAGGAATAAGAGGAAGTTATTTGCAAACATTGTTGATCGGGTTTGGAATAAAATAAAAGGGTGTGGCGAAAAATTGTTGTCAGTTGGTGGGAAAGAGATCCTTGTCAAGGCTGTCATTCTGGCGGCTCCAATGTATGCCATGAGTATGTTCCGTCTCCCGAAAGGTTTAATTATTGAGATTCAAATATTATGTGCTAGGTTTTGGTGGGGGACTAGAGATAATCATAAGAAAATACATTGGTGCACTTGGAAGAGACCGTGTGTTCCTAAGAGTGAGGGGGGGACTCGGCTTCCATGACCTGGAAACTTCGAATCATGCTCTCCTCGCCAAACAATGCTGGAGATCCTCAAGAACCCCAACTCCTTAGCTGCAAAGGTGCCTAAAGGGTGTTATTTTAAAGATGGAAATCTCTTAGAGGCTATATATAGCTCTGAAGCTTTGTTTGTGTGGAGAAGACTGGTGTGGGGCAAAGATTTATTGAGGGCTGGAATCAAGTGGCGTGTGGGCAATGAGGACTCTATCTTCATCTATAAGGATAAATGGATACCTAGACATTCCACTTTCAAGACCATCTCGTCCCCCAAGCTGAATATGGAGGCTAAGGTCTCTTAGCTAACTCCAACCTCTGGTGGTTGGAACTTGCAGTTGCTCAAGGATAATTTCATTCCTTGTGATGTGAATGCTATTACCCAGATCCCCATCAACAATAACGGTAAAAAGGATGATATCATGTGGCACTACGATGGGAAAGGTTCCTATACAGTTAAAAATGGCTATTGGGTCGCTCGTAACCTTATTTCTAGTACTAGGCCCATGAATTCCCTTCCCTCTACTACTTGGTGGACTTTCTTATAAAAGCTTGGGATTCCTCTAATGGTTAAGATTTTCAATTGGAAGGCCTACCATGACTGGATCCCTACCAAATTCAACATTGCGTGTAGAGGGGTTCAAATGAATGGCATCTGTGAAGCTTGCAAGGTCAGTAATGAGACAACCCTTCATGCTATATGAGAGTGTTCTAAGCTGAAGAATATCCATATAGACAGGTCCAGCCTGAGTGGGAAGCATATTGGTCGTTTGCCAATTTTTTGAGCTAATGTTGGATCTTGCTTTTCCTGTGAATAGGAAGGACACTGACTTGTTTTGTGTTGTTGTTTGGAGCATTTGGTACTGTCATAATTCTATTGCTCATGGTTCAAATTTGGGGAGTTTGGATGATGTGTGCAATTGGAGTAAGGCTTTCTTGAATGATTTTATTTGTGCCAATTTAAAGAAGGATGATAGCATGTTGCCTACTAGAAACCAGGTGCTAGAAAGGTGGCTTCCACCTATGGAGGAGGTTTATAAGGCAAATTGTGCTGCTCTGGTGGACAAACTGGTGGTCGAACTGGTTTTGGGGTGGTTATTCGATATTCTAACGGTGAATAAAAAAATACTACAATTACAAAAGACTCCACCGACTTTGGTTGAAATCTGACGTGTCTCAAAGTAGCATTCCTCGAAACACTTCTAATTGAACCTAATTTGCCTAATTTTGACATGTTTAACTTTTATGCACTATTCATCCTACATAGTTTAGTGAAATTTCTATCATATTAGGATTTAATAGGGATGGCAATGGGGCGGGTTCGAGGCGGGGTAGCTCACCCCACACCCTACCTCATATATTTTTTGAAAACTCATCCCTTCATAAAACCTCTCAATAGATGGTGCAGGGTAGGGTATGCTTTCCCATCCCCACCCAATTTACCCCATTTAAACCATTTACATAAATTATTTATTAAAATCTTATCAAAAAAAAAAAAAAGTAGTAATTAAAATAATAAATATATATCCCAATGAATATGATATAATATCTATATAATATAATATAATGGTAACTCACCTTGACACGTATCGTCGTATGGAGGCTTTGACATTTAATTTTTATCTCCACCTTGACACGTGTCGTTGTGTGGAGACTTTAACATTTAATTTTTATCAAAAATCAATTGTTGATTAACATTAATTTATGATTATGAATTATTTAATCGATCATTGCATATACACAAATAAGAGATCTAAATAATATGGTATAATGGTAACTCACCTAGACACGTGTCGTCGTATGTAGGCTTTGACATTTAATTTTTATCTCCACCTTGACACGTGTTGTTGTGTGGAGGCTTTAACATTTAATTTTTTCTTTTTATCAAAAATTAATTGTTGATTAACGTTAATTTATTATTATGAATTATTTAATCGATCATTGCACATACACAAATAAGAGATTGTATGTATATTTCAATATTTGTATCTATATAGAGAATATCAATCGTTAAAAATCTAATATAAACATTGAAGTGAGAAAGACATGAAACAGAAACAAAAAATAAGATATTGTATGTATATTTGTGCATATTAATAAGGGATTGTATGTATATTTCAATATTTGTGCCTATATAGAGAATAGCAATCTTTAAAAATTTAATATAAACATTGACGTGAAGACATGAAATAGAAACTAAAATAAGAGATTGTATGTATATTTGTGCCTATTAATAAAGGATTGTATGTATATTTCATTATTTGTGCCTATATAGAGAATAGCAATAGTTAAAAATTAAATATAAACATTGAAGTAAGAAAGACATGAAACAGAAACAAAAAATAAGAGGTTGTATGTATATTAGTGCTTATTAACAAGGGATTGTATGTATATTTCAATATTTGTGCCTATATAGAGAATAGCAATGGTAAAAAATTTAATATAAACATTGAAGTGAGAAATACATGTAACAGAAACTTTGGCCTATATATATATAAATTAATTAATATTATTTCCATTAATTAAAAATTAAACAACCTTTCATTTTCCAATCCATTTTTTATAAATTTCAATTCTCCATTGAATAATCTGTTATCATTTCTTTAGCAATTGGGTTTCAAAGATTAAAGAGAGAGACAATTGAGGAAGAGGTAACTTATATATAAAAATCAATGACTCTTCTTATCTTTTCATTTTTTTTTTCATTTTTTTTTTCATTTTTAAATAGGAGGAGGTGAAATAGGAGGAGATTTATTATTGTTGATTAACATTAACTGATTAGTTTTTTTTTTTTTTTTTGAATGTTTTAGCTACCTTGAGTCAGTTTATGAATTATTTAGTTGTCCTATTATTGTCATTTTGTCAGTTTTTGAATTTTTTAGCTGCTCAATTATTGCATGTGAAATAGGTGGAGATTTATTATTGTAGATTAACGTTAATTGTTTTTGTTGCCTTGATTCAGTTTTTGAATTATTTAGTTGTCCAATTATTGTTATTTACGTCAGTTTTTGAATTTTTTAGTTGCTCAATTATTGCATTAATTTACGTAGTTATTACTTGAGTCAATTTAGGAAATTTTTAGCTATAATACATTCTTTTGTGTAAAGGTACATATTCTTTTGATTTTGTTTTGTTTCCATTCTATAATATGTTCATAATTGTATAATTGTTTTTCAATTTTGTGTAGATTGATATCGTTCCTACAACAATACATAGAAAGGTACATTTTTTCCCTTTTTTTTTTTTTTACCTACATAATTGTTAGAGATTAGTTTTAGGTTTTTTCTCTAAAAAAAGAAAAATTTAAACAGAAAAAAAAAAATCTGTGTTGTAAATTAAATTGTATCAACAAATAATATAATGGAAACAAAATGAAAGAGTAATAATATGATAAAGTAAATAATTATAATAGATAAATAAAATAAAAATAGAAGAAGAGATGAGAGATAAGAAGCAAGAGAGATAGGCGAGAGAAAGATGATTGCCTTTGTTATATTTCAAGTGAGAGCATCAGTTTCAGATTATAAAAATTACATCATCTTTACATTTAAACCCATCCATATATGTAGGCAACAAAGTGAGGGATGATTGTTGTAATATTCCACCAGCTAATTAGCTTATGCATGAAGCAAAACAAACCAAGCTTCCACGTGTGTCTAAGAAGTTGTGAAGAGGAGAAGGTGGAAGCTAGTTGTATTCATGTATCAAAAGGGGTTGGATCAAATGTTATGTGATGTAGACAATTGGTGGTATATCCACACAATATTCACAATATGTCTATATATATATATATATATTATTATTATTTTAAGTTAGTTGCAAAGGCAATTGGTGGGGAGGATTACGAGGAAGAGAGAGTTTATCGGTTAAAAGAAGAAAATTGGTTAACTCACCTTGACACATGTCATCGTGTGGAGGCTTTGACATTTAATTTTTATCTCCACCTTAACACATGTCGTCGTGTGGAAGCTTTTACATTTAATTTTTATCAAAAATCAATTGTTGATAAACATTGATTTATGATTCTGAATTATTTAATCGATCTTTGCACATATAAAAATAAGAGATTTTATGTATATTTGTGTCTATTAATAAGGGATTGTATGTATATTTCAATATTTGTGCCTATATAGAGAATAACAATCATAAAAAATTTAATATAAACATTAAAGTGAGAAAGACATGAAACAGAAACTTTGGTCTATATATATAAATTAATTAATATTCTTTCCATTAATTAAAAATTAAACAATCCTTTATTTTCCAATCCATTTTTTATAAATTTTAATTCTCCATTGAATAATCTGTTATCATTTATTTAGCAATTGGGTTTCAAAGATCAAAGAGAGAGACAATTGAGGAAGAGGTAACTTATATATAAAAATTAGGAAAAATATCGTTTTAGTCCCTATGGTTTACCATATTATCCGTTTTGGTTCTCGTCGTTCCAGTTTTGACCACTTTAGTCCAAACGTTCACTATTAATTATTTTTTTGGTCCCTACCGTTAGGTTCTGTTAGGGTGCCGTTAAACAAGTGAGGGTATATTGGTAAATGGATTGTTAATCATTGGGAAAATATCGTTTTAGTCCCTATGGTTTACCCTATTATCCGTTTTGGTCCCCGTCGTTCCAGTATTAGCCAGTTTAGTCCTTCTGTGATGTTTTCCGTGAAAATCAGACCACTTCACATGTGCAGAAGGTCAAATGACCGTTATGCCCCTAATAACGATTTAATAATAATAATAATAAATCCGTTTTAATTAAATTTTAAAAATAATAATTTTTAAATTATATAAAGCAAATTAAAACAATAATAAATAAATTTAAAAACCTCACTTTCTCTCTCCACACCACCCTCTTCGTTTCTCTCTTTATTCTTCCCATTATTTCTCTCCCTCTCTCTATGTCCCTGGCGAGGAGAGCTAATCTCCTCTCATTGACACTCTCTTCTATCTCGTTCAACAAACAAACCCAGATCGGCGTTGATCAGAGGTCAATCTGTCGTCTTTGTTCTTGCCGCTGTTTGTGTTCAGGACTAGGCTATGTTTGGTGTGTGAATTGTGATGCAGTGAAAATGTTACTTTCAATTTAAATCAAGTTCGTTCACTGGGATCTGTGATTCAATCGGTTGAAAACTAATTAGCCTAGGAAAAACCTACTCCAAGTGCGTGAAAAATAAATGGCATAATGCTTTTAGGGTTGGAAAATGGTTTGGTTTCTTGAAAATGCTTAAAAATGTAAACTTGAAAGCTAAAAATGTAAACTTGAGAAATAAAAATTAACCTAAGCACAACAAATACACACAAGTAGTAAATATATAGGATAAAGCACTAGGGAATCGATGCAACCTTCCTTAGACCACTCAATGTTCTCACTTAGTCTCATTAAGCACTGCAATACAATTTCAGAGCTTGTTTTAGAAAATAGATCAATTAAGTCCTAGGGTCCTTCTCATTACTCCTACAAGGTCAAGTGACAAGCAATAGTCAAAACCCATATTTAACACAAAACTCTAAGCTAAGTTGGTCTAGCATGGTCATGCATAAACCAACATTCCCAATTACTAAGCTTGTGAGAGAATTAGAAGGGATGGTCACCCACACCTACTCTCAACACCTTAAATAAACCAACTCTCAAACCCATATCCCTTGTGGTCACAATAAAACATGAGTAGAGAAATTAGAGCAATTGATTCAATAATTGAGACTAAAATCGAATTGAATTAGAGAATAGACTAATTAATTACATAGAGTAGTCCAATACGATTACATTAATCCCTTAGCTAAAATTAGTTACACATTAATGAAAAATAAACAAAGAAGGGAAAAGTGTAGAGAAAACCCATAAAGTCCATGTGAGCTTCTCCTTTGTTCTTTGAGTTCCTTCCTCTCCTTCATTGAATAAGCTTTCAAAAATGGATAGAAATGGGTGTGTGAAAGGAATATGTGAATGAGAAGGTGGGAAAATGTAAAAAGGTGGGAACTTGGGTGATTTTTGGATGAGAGAAGATGATGGAAGGTGAAAGGATTTGGGTGAGGTGATTCTTGGATTTAGGGCTAGAAATATGATGTAAGTATGAAAGAGTGTTGTAAAAGGGGCGAAAAAGGTGTGAAATCTGATGTGTGTCTATTGAGAACAAAGAAAATGTGATATATATATATATGGCTGCCCAAAAATCAGGTCTGAAATTCGTCCTTGGGCTGAGCTGGCACGACAAAGTCGCTACCAAGTTGGCTATGCGTGGCGACCAGCATGATAGCGAACAT
This sequence comes from Acer campestre, assembly GCA_954870605.1. Taxonomy (NCBI): domain Eukaryota; kingdom Viridiplantae; phylum Streptophyta; class Magnoliopsida; order Sapindales; family Sapindaceae; genus Acer; species Acer campestre. Next base: position 30,809,609 of record OX940808.1, on the reverse strand, counting down.
CTCTGCCCCTTTTGCACAAAAAGGTCGCTATCAAGTTGGCTATGCATGGCGACCAGGTAGGTGGCAAACATGACTACCCTTTCTGCTGAAAAAATGGTCGCTAGCAGATTGGCTATTGATGGCAACCTTGGTAGCGACCACCCTGAAATTTCTCAACCTCGCGCACCGTTACGGAAATGGGCATAACTCATTCTAGAAACATCTGAATTGTGATCCGAAAAGTGTTCCGAAAACTAGACTTCCGGGGCTTTCAATCCATAGGTAGTAGAACACACAATTCAATCGAAGCTGAGAGATATAGGCCCCGAAACCTGGCTGTTCTGCAATGGCTGAAAATCAACTTTCCATGGTTCTTCTAATTTGCTCATTTTCTCCATCTTTTGACTTATTTTCTTCCAAAATAAGATTTAACATCACTTAAATGGAATGGACCTACACATGCTCAACAAAACACATTAAACCACCTAATACACTCGAAAACAAGCTAAAGGTGATGATACTGAGGGCCAAAATGTAATATAGTTTTGGCACTAGTTTTGGCACGATCAGATTGATTTACAAAGAAGGAAGATGATTGAGTGAGAGATTGATTTCCAAAAAAATAAGAAATCAAAGAGATATAGATGGGTTTGGTTCTGATGAGAGAGATAAAGAATGGTGTGGGTAGTGTTTCGAGGGGCTAGGGTGTGGTGTTTAGGTGGTGGCGGCGGTGGCGGCAGCAACGGTTAGGGTTAGGGTTTAGTGAGTTGTGGTGGGTTGAAGAAGAAGAAGAAGAAGAAGAAGAAGAAGAAGAAGAAGAAGAGAGAAAGAGAGAGGCAGGAGATAGAGAGAGAAAAAAGCAGATTAGGGTTTTCACTTTTAATTTTTTTTAAGTTAATTTTTTTATTAACATCATAAATATTTAATATTATTATTTTAATATTACTTTTTAATTATTTTTAATATTAATCTTTCATTAAAATATTTTAATTTGTATTATTTAATTTAATTATATTTATTAATTTGATTAAATGATTAACAATCCATTTACCAATATACCCTCACTTGTTTAATGGCACCCTAATAGAACCTGATGGTAGGGACCAAAAAAATAATTAATAGTGAATGTTTGGACTAAAGTGGTCAAAACTGGAACGACGGAGACCAAAACGGATAATATGGTAAACCATAGGGACTAAAACGATATTTTCCCTTGATAAATCGTTATTAGGGGCATAACGGTGATTTGACCTTCTGCACATGTCAGGTGGTCTGATTTTCACGGAAAACGTCACAGAAGGACTAAAATAGCTAATACTGGAACGACGGGAACCAAAACGGATAATAGGGTAAACCATAGGGACTAAAATGATATTTTCCCTAAAAATTAATGACTCTTCTTTCTTCTTTTTTTTCCTTTTTTTTTTTTTTTTTTTTTTTTTTCATTTTTAAATATGAGGAGGTGAAATAGGAGGAGATTTATTATTGTTGAATAACATTAATTGATTAGTTTTTTTTTATTTATTTTTATTTTTTTTTATTTTTTTATTTTTAAATGTTTTAACTGCCTTGAGTCAGTTTATGAATTATTTAGTTGTCCTATTATTGTCATTTGGTTAGTTTTTGAATTTTTTAGCTGCTCAATTATTGCATGTGAAATAGGAGAAGATTTATTATTGTAGATTAACGTTAATTGTTTTTGCTGCTCTGATTTAGTTTTTGAATTATTTAGTTGTCCAATTATTGTTATTTGCATGCGTTTTTTTAATTTTTTAGCTGCTCAATTATTGCATTAATTTACATAGTTATTACTTGAGTCAATTTAGGAAATTTTTTAGCTATAATATATTCTTTTGTGTAAAGCTACATATTCTTTTGATTTTGTTTTGTTTCCATTATATAATATGTTCATAATTGTATAATTGTTTTTCAATTTTGTGTAGATTGATATTATTCCTACAACCACACATAGAAAGGTACATTTTTTTCCTTTTTTTTTTTTTTTTTTTTATCTATATAATTGTTAGAGATTAGTTTTACGTTTTTCCCTAAAAAAAGAATAATTTAAACAGGAAAAAAAAAAAACAGTTTCTGCTCTCTCTCTCTCTCTCTCTCTCTCTCTCTCTCTCTCTCTCTCTCTCTCTCTCTCTCTCTCTCTCTCTCTCTATATATATATATATTATTACTATTATTTTTTTAAGTTAGTTGTAAAGGAAATTGGTGGGGAGGGTTATGAGGAAGAGAGAGTTTATCGGTTAAAGAGAAGTAAATTGGTTGAGAAGATTTTTTATTATTTATTTTTAATGTTGATATATCCGTCAAGCAATTAATTAATTTTAAGGATTAGATATTGTATTTTGATATAAATATAAATTATATCAATTAATTAACTAAATATAAATTACATCAGTTATAGGTTTCTTTTTACAACTCACAATTACATCGGTTCTCAGTGTTGTTGGGATTTTTTTTTTCTTTGATATAATTCATCGGTGTGCATGCATCAATTCGAATATGGACTTATTTCTTTCTTTCTTATTTTATATAATTTTTTTTTTTTTTTTTTTTGAATATGAACTAATATTATGTAGTGTTTTGCATGCGACCTTATTATAAGTATATATAGAATAGATTTCCGTTTTTTTTAATAATATAAATAAAAAAAATTTAAAAGTTATGGATCAGTGTTTGCTTCTTCTTTTTTTTTTTTTTTTACTTTTTTTTTTTTTAGTTGTTGACGGTGAATTTTGGATTACCACACTCAACAAATATATTTTAATTAAAACAAGTAAAAGAGAAATAAATCAATACATGCAAGATAAGTTTTATGTGGAAAAACCCTTGAATGGGAAAAAACCACGGTGCCCTTTAAGGCAGAAGAATAACACTATGGATTACTGTAGTTTTACACACTCAGATCTCTCATACAATTGCCTCTTTCTCTTTATAATCTCGAACCCCCTTTCCGTAGGATTTACTGTCCTATTTATCTTCTTGATCGGCCTACTCTGGCAAGCGTGCTTCTGATTTAGACTGATTCTAGATGAGGTGGCCAACTGGCGCGCTCTTTAGCCGATATTTCCCTTCGTTGACTGGTCCAAGAATGATGTGGTTATACTTTGACTCGCCTTTTCTGTGTGTTCTGCTGACATGTCCCTTGGTTGAATATACACATACAACAATACCTCCATAAATACTTCGAGCCGATCCAAAATAGGTTGGACCCTCTGATTCCTTTGGTTCTGCGAGCAGTATTTATACGTTTACTTGTGCCCCTTTGGTTTTGTCGTTTTTGATTCTTTGCAGAGTTATTTCCCTCTCTTTTTTGTTTTATTTTATTTTTTCAGATGCGTGCCACTTTCGATGCTTGAAGCTTCCACGACAAGCCTTTCATTTTCAGCCATAGGATTTCAAATGCTTAGGTTCTGACGTGATGCGGTGAAATGATGGCGTGCCTGTTGGGTGTCCCTGTGATGCCAGGTGCTCGTTATTTGGTGGGTGATTCCCGTCACTGCCTTATTCACAAGCAGTGTACTTTATCAGTGCTGTTTATACTTATTATTTTTCTTGAATTTTGAATTTCCCCTTTTTAAGGATGGGACTATTACACTGCCCCTCACTTCCCTTTATTTTGCTTCGTTTCTCTTTCTTTTTGCAAAAAACTTTTATAAAATCCTTCAAGCTTCCGATTCACAGTGTTAGGTTTCTGATGGTTCTTCTTCTTCCATTGCAGTCTCCTGGGTCATTTTGAGTTCTCATTTCTCTGCTCATTGGGGTCCTGGTATTTTTCTTCCTATCCGCTTTGAAGTGTGATTCTGCTGCAAACCCCCATTTTTTTCTTTTGGGAATATTTTTGGTGAGTTTTTTTATGGATCCTTCTCAATGCTCTTTTCTTTTTAATCAAATGATGCAAGCTCTTGAGCTTGGTAACAAAGAGGTTGCAGACAAAATTGAGTTGTACTTGCGTAATTTTGATCCAAATTCCCCTGTTCCAGTTTCTCTTTATATTCCCACTGATTTTGAGGCCAGTGCACCTAATTTTGCTTTCTCTTCATTTGTTAATAGCGATTCTTCAGACATGGCAAGGACTCCAAGAACCAGTGGTGGCAAGCGGCGGGGACTTAGAGTCCCTAGAGAGTCCATGTTAGGTGCTCAGACAGTGATTGACTCGGATGTCGAAGATCATCGGCGTGATAGTTTATGTTTTGCTTTTGACCGTCCGGGTGCCTTCGACACCGAGGTAAATGTGGTCGACGATCGAGAACTTTGTCAGTACAAGAGAAGGTATGATATTCCTGATTCTGTTCTTCTCATACCTTCGGGTGAGCGGGCTGCGTGGAACCCGCCGAGCAATGTCGTCGCCATTTATGGGTCGATGTTGGGTTACGAGTTTACTCTTTCCCTTCAGCCATTCATAGCCAGGTTCTTGGCCGATGCCAAGCTTACTCTTGCTCAGCTCTTGCTGAACAGCTACAAGATTTTAATGTGCTTGTTCTTGATGTGGAAGACGATAGGTCATAGGTCGCCGACCCCTTGCAAGATCCGTCATTTTTACATTTTGAGGCAGTCAGGCCATAGTGGCACTTATTACCTTCAATCTATTGCCGTGGAAAATTGGATCCCTGAAGGCGTGACCAATCTCGGTCAGGTGGAGATTTCCAGTGATGAGAAGAAGAAGGGTTTTATCTGGGGGTTCCCTACTTCGAACAAGAGATGGAAGAATAGCTGGTTCTTTGTTAGCGGCGAGTGGGGAAGGAATACACCTGCGGATGCTCGCTGTAATCTTTTGGCAAGGAAAGTTTTGAGACATTTTATGTTTCCCAATTCCTGGTCAAACACTCTTTGAAACAAATAACTCGGTGTGATCTAATAATAATCTAGAGGGGGGAGTGAATAGATTTTAACGATTTTACCCAATTTTCGTGTTAAGTCAATTTACGAAAATACCCCAAACTAGTCAATACAATAACAAGTGTAATATGGTGCGGAATTATAAAATGACACTTGATATTTACGTGGAAACCCTCATGGGAAAAACCACGGGCTGTATAGTGCACCACACTCGAACCTCGAATCCACTAAATGTGTTAAACGATTACAACATACTCCCGGTATATAATCACACACCTACCTAATCCCGGTATGAGTGAACCTAGTCCAATTGCTTGTGTGACCACCTAATCCCGGTCTATCACAACAAGACTTCAATCGCTTGCGATCTAAGCAACCTAATCCCGGAAGCTACACACAAGACTTACTTCTCAATGAAGAGATTACAACCTATGTGAATATATGATGATATTCAATGAGCAAATAAAGCTAGGTAACCTTAGATGCTTATCTAGGATGATTAGATAACAATAAATGCAATCCTAGATGTCAATATCTAAATGACATGTCATAAAGCTTAGCAAATCATAGATAAAATAACCTAGAAAGCTATCACAATACAACACTCAATCATGTCATCACAAACAATCTCTATTTTGAATATAAGATATTAATCTAAGATCATTCAAATAATAAAAGAGATGCCTTGATAAATAAAACACTAAATATCAATGATAAAAATGAAGAACATACCAAGGGAAGTGTGATGACCAATACTCACTCAAATAAGCAAACTAACTATGCTAGAAAATGCTTAGATGATCTTTGATGGATATGTGTATACTTTGAGTGTATAAAAATGAGTTCTTGATTTGATTTTCTCTCAAAAATCTCTCTTTCAAGTTTAGGGTTCTTTTGAGTCAGAGAACTAAGTTAGAGAAATGAGAAAGTATGATATTTATAGACATCAAGAACAGAGCAAGTGAAAAGACAATTTTGCCCTTGAAATCACCGATCGGCGGTTTCATTCTGCGGTTGTGGCCGCAGAATGTAACCGCCGAATTGAACCCGAGAAGCAGGGGATCATTCGACGACCAGATTCGGCGGTCAATCGAAACCGCCGATCAAAACCCAAAAAGAAACCGACCTAAAATATCTAATTCGGCGGTTTCAATTCGGCGGCTAGGCCGCCGATTAAACGGCTGAACACAACCCGAGAATAATAAATGCATCAGGTCTAATTCGGCGGTTTCGATTCGGAGGCCTGGCCGCCGATCGTAACCGCAGATCCAATCCAGAGATCTCTGGAATCAAACGGCAGTTTCCATTCGACGGTCAGGCCGCCGATCAAACCGCCGTCTGACCGCCGAATGGAAACCGCCGTTTCACCATTGAAGGTGAAACCAAGGGAGAAGCCAAGGGCATTCTCCGAAGGCGATCTTCGCGCAAACCCAAGCACATAATCGTGCAAGCGCGGACGTTTCCGAACATATTCGGGAAACGAATTACCAGACACAAACAAACACACAACAAGATATAATCAACCAAAGTGCTAGTGTGTAATGTGACATGTGAAGAGTATGCACACAAATGCAAGTATGCTAAGTGTGTGTGTGCTTCTAGATCTCTTCAATGAAAACTAAGCACTAGAAATATACCTTTGGAGCGCTTGTCACCTTGAGGTCTTGAAGAGGGCCTTCGATGTTGGTCTCCACTCACCTAATCTACCCATACAATTCAAACCCCAACTTGTGGTTTGTCCACGAAATAAGCCAATCAATAATGGGAATCCTTACACTCTTCCTGTTTTGTCTAATCATGAGATAAAAAATGTGGCGAAGGCTGCTATTGTCGAGTTGGCCAAGAGAGGTCAAGAGTATCTTTTTGATGAGGCTAAGATGATTGCTTGCCACATTTTTCCGCGTTTGTCTGCTAGGCGATGCCGCTGTAAGTCTTCCTCCTGGTTCCTTTATTGCAAACTTTTTATTGACCTGTGTTTAGTAATACTGTTTTTGTTTCGTAGTGAGTGACTTTGACGTCGTTTGCGAAGAGCAGGCCCAAGCAGTAAAGAATTCTGAAGCTGCTAGTCAAAGGCATGCTACGTGTTTGTCTAAAGAGGGAGTTGCACCGCCGGAGGGCAACGACTCTCAGGGTAGCGAGGAAGGGATGGTGTTCCCACTCTTGTCACAGATGAAGTCATTCAGCCTTGTGGGGACGATGTGGTTGTGGTTGTTCGAACGCCCACCCCTAGCTGTAAAGGAAAAGAGAAAGTTGGCACTTCTGGGGTGAATGAAGAGGTTCTCATTTTTGTTGCCAATGTGCTAGAAGCCCTCGAGGATCCTTCTAGCGATCTTAACCTAAGAAATGGTAGGGGAAAGCGTTAGGCTGAGAGTACCCCCGAGTGTGTTGTTTGTCCCGTGAAGCGGGCTTCGAGGGTGGTTCAATACTTGCTCTCGTCTGATGAGGAAGGCAATAGTGAGCCTGTACGTGCCGAGGTTCCCCATGCTGGTAGAGTCGGTTCAAGGGTTCCTCCTGAATTTGATTAGGATGTGGATCCGACCTTTTGATCGGAAGGGGTTAGTGATACAAAGGCTACATTTCCTTCATCCGCTCCTTTTGCTTCTTCGAGCATTGATGTGCAGGGTCCTGATCTTGACAAATCTTGGCCATCAGTCCCTTCAGCGGGCGTTGGCGCATAGGGTACTGCTACACAGACTGATATCCCTGGGCCATAATCTTCCCCAAATGCTGGTGATAAATGTGCCACTGCTTAGGCTGACATCCCTGGACCATCATCTTCCCTTGCTGCGGGTCTAGGAGATTCCCGTGAGGAGCCTCCTGTAACTCTAGTCGACCAAGGCAGGGGATCCGACGTTGTTTCTTTGTCCGACTTTTCCTCCATTGAGCTGCTGAATCATTTTATAAATGATGATGTCTATATTGGCAATGGTTGGGAGCATGTGAAGGATAAGTCATGCAACAAGAAGATGGAATTCTTTTTCAACTGTCATTCTTTGGTAGGTTTTTTGACTCTCTCCCCATTTTCCCTTTTTTACTTGCTGCGTTGTCTTTTAATCATGTTTTGTTCAGATGATGTCTGAGATGGCGGATAACTATAGATGCGAAAATACAGTTTCAAAGGAGAATAAGCGCTTGCGGGACCAACTTTCACGTTTAATGGCTAACAAGCTTTCTGTTGAGGAGTCTCATGCCCAACAACTTACTCAGCTGAGAGAGTCCGCTGATAGGTTTTTAGCTACTTAGCTTACTGCTAAAGAGAAGCTATTCGCAGCTGAAGAGGAGAATAAGTTGCTGAGGGAGCAACTTTCTGGGAGTCATGATGCACTCGCTGTTTGCATAGAGGCGAAAAAATTGGCGGAAGAGGTAAGAGACAAGGCCGAGCGTGAGTCTGATGACCTGTGGAACCAATAGGCTTTACGGGATGCCATTTTTAGTGACCTGAAGGCCGTTTTGGAGGTTAAAACAGTTGACCATTTTAAGAGGTCTCCTGTCTATGATGCACTTCTCCTTTTCGAGTTCGAGCGGGGTATGCGGCAATCGAAGAAGTTCTTCGCCATGAAGGATCACTCTAATGAAAAGGCCATGAAGCGCTTTGTTAAGTCCCTCAAACTGCACATGGATATTGATGTTGGCTCGATTAAGGAGCAAATAAAGCAGTGGAAGGCCCATTGTCGCTACACAAGGACAGAACCTCATCCTATGCATCTTGAAGTTCCCACCAAGCGTGCTTTCAACACTTACTATTCTAGTCGGAAGGGGAGTTTTACTAGCTCTAGTAATGAGCCTGATTTGGGTCCTATCTCCAGCCGAGATTACGCGTCTTTCATGCTTGAGGGGGATGGAGAGATTGTTTGGCCATCAGAGGATGAGATGGACGATGAAGAAGGCGACGGGGATGATTCGTCAGTGAGTGCTTGATTTTTTGCTAATGTATTAGTTTAATCTGAAATTTTTTTTAAATGTACTCGATATTTATTTATACTAGTTTCCATTTTTTGATGTGTTCGAATCATTTGTTCGCTGAGTTATTTTCATAAGTTTCTCTTTTGTTCAGCTGCCGTTGCTGAATTTCTGGCTCAGGCTTTGAAGCCTATTATTACTTAGCTATTGTCGCTTATTTTTTATTTTACCTAGTGTTTGTCAGGACGTGTCCGACCATACACCAGGTTTTTATAAGCATACTGTTGGGACATCTCCCTTTTTTGCTTATTGTTTTGATGCTTGCTTGCTGTTTGTTGAATGTCTTTTTCGCATTCCAAGGGGTTTTGCCTCATTAATGATGGCGACTGCCATCTTTATGGCATCTTTTTCTAGCTCAGGCTGTTTATGACATGTTTGATCTCAGCCTGCTATGATGTGAGGTATTCCCCCCATTTTTGTTCCTTTTTTGGTGCTTGTTGAGTTTAAATAACTCATTTTGTGTGCGCCAGTGAACTGTTCGTTATGGCTGATTGTGGTGTGGTTCAGCGAGGATACGAATTTTAGTAATAAATTACTCATTTTTAATTATTTCCTGTAATCTTGACATCAAAAAATAAAAAATTCTAAAAAGATAAAATGAGGAAAGAAAAAATAACAAACAGACTTCCGGGGTAGAGGTATCATGGGTAATAGATTTTCAGATACTGGGCATTGCATGGTCGGGGTAGCTCGCCGGTTCCTCTTCCCCATGGCCTGCTATGCCCGTGATGTGGTATGACCCTTCCCATTTGTCTGTGAGTGTTCCTGCAGATCTATCTTTGGTTCCTGGTGCCACCCTTTTTAGTACTAAGTCTCCGAGTGCAAATCTTCTAACTCTTACATGTGAGTTGTAATACCTGGCTACCCTATGTTGATAGGCAGCATTCCTTATCTGAGCGTGTTCCCTTCTTTCTTCTAGCTCTTCTAGACCGTATTTTAATATATCAATGCTGGGTTCAGGCTGGAAGAGTTGCACCCTTAGCGAGGAGAATGCTGTTTCCACTGGGATAACTGCTTCAGTTTCGAAAGCCATGGAATAGGGTGTCTCTCCCGTTGAGCTTTTTTTCGTTGTTCGGTACGCCCATATCACCTATGGCAATTTTTCTGTCCAACTTCCTTTCTTGACAGTGAGTTTGGCCTTCAAGTTATGCTAAATGATCTTGTTTAATGCCTCGGTTTGTCCATTTGTCTGAGGATGAGCTGGAGAGGCATAGTAATTGTTGATTTCACATTTCTTGTACAATTCTCTGAATTTTTTGTTGTTGAACTGTGTTCCGTTGTCAGTGATGATGGTGTTCGGTATTCCTAACCTGTACAAAATGTTCTTTTTCACAAAGCTGGTAGTATTTGCTTCTATTATATGCACCAGTGGCTCGGCTTCTACCCACTTCGTGAAATAGTCTACCATCACAATGGTTTGTTTTGCTCCCCCGGGGGCTGTGGGCATTGGACCAATCAAATCGATTCCCCACATGGTGAATGGCCATGGGGAGGTGATACTTTGTAAGCGTTCAGGTGGCTGGCGAATGTTGTTTGCAATCTTCTGGCATGCTTCACACCTTATCGTTATTCTCTTTGCATTGGTGAACATTGTTGGCCAGTAGAATCCCTGCCTTAGTGCATTATGGGCTAAGCTAATACTTCCAGCATGGTTCCTACAGCTTCCGCTGTGTATGTCTTTAAGGATTCCCTCCGCTTCTTCGGGTCCGACACATCTTTGTAGCACTCTTGAGTACCCCCTTCTGTACAGTTTGCCGCTGAGGACCAAATATCTTGTCGCTCTGTATCTTAACCGTTTGGCTTCTAGTGGGTCACTTGGGAGGATGTCATTGGTTAGGTATTCTTTTATTAGAGTCATCAAATTGTTTGATTCGTTCATGATTACTCTCACTTTGATCTGTCCAGTTATGTTTGGTTGGAGTAAGTGTTCCATAGGGATGGTTCAGGACCAGATGTTGATCGTAGCTGATGCCAATTTGGCTAGAATGTCTGCCTGTTCATTTTCTTCTCTTGGAATTTGCATGATCTTGAATTTTTTAAATCTTCCCAACAATTCCTTTGCCAGCTTCAGGTAAGCGATCATGCTTTCGTCTCTTGTTTGGTATTCATCGAGTACCTGGTTGACAATGACTTGGGAATCGCTAAAAATTTCTACTTCATCGGCTCCTAAGGCCGTGCATACCCTTAATCCTGCTATTAGCGCTTCGTACTCCGCTTGGTTGTTGGAGGCTATAAAATCAAAACGTAGGGCACATTCTACCGAGTGTCCTTCTAGGGTTGTAACTATTATCCCTGCCCCGCTGCCATGCGTATTTGATAAACCATCGACAAGAAGTTTCCAACGAAAGTTTTTCTCTGCTTGCTCTATCATCATCTTGGTTACCTCGGTGTCCGGTTCAGTGAATTCTACCACAAAATCTACTACTGTCTGGCCTTTAATTGATGTTCTTGTGATGTATTCTACGTCGAATTCATTCATTTCAATGACCCATTTCGTGAGTCTGCCTGATACTTCTGGTTTTTGTAAGATCAGTTTTAGAGGACAGTTCGTGTATACACCGATTTTGTGTGCTTGAAAATATGGCTTCAATTTTCTTGCTGCTATTATTAAGGCGAGCGCCATCTTTTCGGCTGGTGAGTACCTTGTTTCAACGGGTAGCAGTGCTTTACTTGTGTAGTACACTAGTTTCTGGATCCCACCTTCTTGTCTTATTAGTACAGAGCTAGTGGCTGCCTTTGTGATGAACAGGTACATATATAACATTTCTCCTGCTATTGGTTTTAACAACAGCGGTGCTCGGCCGAGATATTCTTTGAGGGCGAGAAAGGCTTGTTTACAATCTTTATTCCATTCAATTCCTTTGCCTTTCTTGAGTACTTTAAAAAATGGCAAGCATTGATCTGTTGATTTTGCTATGAACCTGTTCAGCGATGCCAAGCATCCTGTGAGTTTCTGAATGTCCTTCAAGTTTTTTGGGGAAACCATGTCGGCCAGTGCTTTGATCTTATCAGGGTTCACCTCTATCCCTCTTTAATGCACCTCGTATCTGAGGAACTTACCAGATGGCACGCCGAACACGCACTTTGAAGGGTTCAATTTCATTCCGAACTTGGTTAATACATCGAAGGTCTCTCGTAAATCATCTACATGTCTGTCGACCGTGATACTGTTAGTTAGCATGTCATTGACTTACACCTTCATATTTCTTCCTATTTGGCTAACGAACATTCTGTTGACTAGCCGTTGGTATGTTGCTCCAGCATTCTTTAGGCCGAATGACATGACGGTATAACAGTACAATCCTTGATTTGTGGTGAATGTTGTTTTGTCTTCGTCTGGTTTGTGCATCTTAATCTGGTTGTACCTTGAATACGCGTCCATGAAGCTTAGCAGCTCGTGTTCGGCTGTTGCATCGACCAATTGGTCAATTCTTGGTAATGGGAAGCTGTCTTTGGGGCATGCTTTGTTCAGGTCAGTGAAGTCTACACACATCCTCCACTAATTGTTCTTCTTTTTCACGAGCACGACGTTCGCCACCCACTCAAGATATTTGACTTCTCTGATCGATCCTGCTGCGAGCAGCTTGGATATTTCATAATTATGGCTGCACTTCTTTCAGGATTGAAGCTCTTCCTTTTTTGTATCACCGGCTTGCATTCATCATTTACGGTCAAATGGTGTGAGATTACATTTGCGTTAATTCCTAACATATCTTCATGGCTCCAAGCAAAAATCTCCTTGTACTCCTTTAGCAGGCTTACTACGCCTGCTTTGACTTGTTCTGTCAAATTCGCTCCAATCTTGACAGTTTTGTTGGGTTCCCTTTCATCCAAAATAACTGGCTCGGTGGGTTCTTCATTTTCTCTGTCAGCCTTGTCCCTTGGATCTAGTTCAAATGCCTTAGGGTTTTCCTCTCGTGTCTCTTGATCAAGTTCAAATATGCCCAAAGTTTCTACTCCATTTTTATCTTTAAAGATTGACAGGTTGGTGCGGCGAGCCATTTCCCGTGACCCCTTGAGTTCCCCAACTCCAAACTATGTTAGGAATTTTACTTTCAGCGCATGGGTGGATGTAACTGCCCGGGCTTTGTTTAGGAATAGTCGACCGAGTAGGGCATTGTACAGCCAGTTTTAAATGTCAACAACAACAAAATCCAGCAGGATAGTTCTTTGACAGGGCGTTGTTCCAAACCTTACAGGTAATTTTACGGTTCCCAGGGATCTTACTTCTATACCTCCGAATCCTTTCAGAGGCACATGGAATGGTTCCAAATCTTTTCTGTCCAGTCGAAGTTCATCGTACACCCTGACACTCAAGATATCAACAGAGCTCCCGTTGTCTATCATCACTCGGAGGACATCCCTGTGGGCTATTTGGACCCCCACAACTATTGTGTCACTAGGCTTTGCATCAATCCCTTCTGAGTCCTCGGCTATGAAGATTATCGGGTAGTGTCCCTTTCTTGCTTTCTTGTGATTTTTCTGTACAAAATTCACCTCCATGTCTCTGTTTTCGTACATTACCTCTCTGACTTCTGACATTCTCTCTTTGTTGCTTCTGCCGGTGTGAGGCCCTTCAAAAATGGTATTTATTGCGGTATTGGGACTGCCTTTTCTTGGGCTCTTCTTTTCTTTTCCGTTTCCCCGGTGGCTATCTTGGCGAACAACATTTTTGTCTCTTTTCAGGGTGAAATCCTTAAGATGCCCCTCTCTGATTAGGCTTTCAATGTGATCACACAACTAGAAGCATTTCGAATTGTCATGTCTGTGATCCTTGTGAAATCGGTAATATTTCGTTGTATCCCTCCGGGCATTGGCTAACTATTGTCGTGGATATTTGGCGAGTCCCTTGTCTTCTACTACAGACAGTATGTTTTCTTGTTTGCCAGTTAAGAGGGTGTAGTTACTATACCTACCTCGGAACCTACTGGTTCTATTGCTACCCTGACTCTCCCTAGGCTGATTCTTCCGACTTTTCTCTTCTCTTTGGCGTAACTGACCTTTTATCCTGTCATCATTGGATTCGGGCTTTGTGTCTGGTTTATGACCATGTACATAGCTACCCCTTTGCGCCACTTCTTCCTCTTCTACTAATGCATAGTCTCCAGATATGTCCATCATCTCTTCGTATGTTTTTGGCCAATCTTTACGCAAGTCAAAAGACAGGCGACCACTCTACAACTCATTGGTGAATGCCGCTATGACAGCTACGCCACTTGCATCTTCTATTTGGGCGACTTCCTTCCCGAATCTGGCCAGGTATTTCTTGAGCGACTCATTACTTTCCTGTTTTAAATTCGACAAGTGAGCTAGTGACTTTTTTCTCTACACACCACTTGGAAGCAAGGTCGCCAAAGGTTTGGGGGAATGTTAGGCATAAGAGATCGTCATTAGATGCATATTGGGGGCCATGACATTACGGAATCTACAGACATGCTCTTTCGGGTCCCTGTTCTCATTGTATTGCTCGATAGCTGGCATTCTGAACCTTTTCGGGAATTGGGTGCGAGCGATATGGTCAATCAATGGGTTGTCTGACTCGTCATCTGAAGAAATATTATGTCCATATTACTAAGCCATCGCTGAGACCTTTTTTATAGTTGTTGGAGGGTGAAGCTTAGGTGACCAGTCGGTTTCCCTTCTGGGTTGAGCCTGCTCTTGATTGTCATCCTCCGATAGTCACATTCTCTACTGTCAATACTCCCATCGACTCCTAGGTCATATGTACTTTCAGACCTCCTTTGTCGCACCCTTTTTAATCGTAATCCTTTTCTTGGCTGGGGACTCGTGTCTTCTGATGAGATAGACTGTCATTTTCAGCGGTTTCTGTTAGACGTGTTATCGGTGGCTGCCCCACGTGCTTGTCCACAGCTCCATTTTTCTGGAAATTCTTCGTCCAGCAAACCTTTTCCTTTCCTTTGCCTTCTTTCTTCTAGGACCTGTGGTGGTTCCTTAGGTGCTTCATCCATAGTTGGTTTCTCCTGGACGCTGGGAGTTATAACATGGACTTCCGATCGCAACCTTCCTAGCGGATGGTTCCCGGGTGTGCTGGTTGTCAGCCCATAGGGAGACGAGACTCCTAACCCTATAGGGAGCGAGAGTCCGATTTTGTTGGCTTTGTTGACTAAATTCAACAATGCAGTGTGAAAGTGTTATAAAGTTTCCAGGTTGGTTGTCCTAGTTCCTGGTGTCACTACCGAGTGCTTCCCTGTTGCCAACGCTTCCTCCCCTATTACCGTGGCTGCTTTGAGGACCTGATCGTTGCTGGGGATTTGATCTCTGTCTCCGTCGTTACTCATGTTGTACTTGTTTGTAAGGGTTCTTTGAAGTTTCTTGTTCTAAAGACCCCTCCTTCTAGCTCCAATTGTTGACGGTGAATTTTGGATTGCCACGCTTAACAAATATATTTTAATTAAAACAAGTAAAAGAGAAATAAATCAATGCATGCAAGACAAGTTTTACGTAGAAAAACCCTTGAATGGGAAAAAACCACAGCGCCCTTTAGGGCATAAGAATAACACTGTGGATTATTGTAGTTTTACACACTCAGATCTCTTATACAATTGCCTCTTTCTCTTTATAATCTCGAACCCCCTTTCCGTAGGATTTACGGTCCTATTTATACTAATTTAGCTAGGGTTTCCCTTGCCTACGTCGTGTTAATAGGGGAGCATTTATTCTGATTTGTACATGGAATATGGTGTTGTAGATGCTTTTAGGGTTTGTTTCATGTTCGGACTCTTCTTGCGTCTTATTTGGAATAAGATTTATCTTTGTGCCTCGTATCTGGTCGAATCCTTACTACAGAAGGTATACTGAAATAAGGTTGTTTCTTGATGGCATAAATCCGGATGAGCAATTTAGGTTGGCAAACACAAATTTCTATCATCTTGATCGGCCTACTCTGGTGAGCGTGCTTCTGATTTAGACTGATTCTAGATGAGGTGGCCAGCTAGCGCACTCTTTAGCCGATATTTCCCTTCGTTGACTGGTCCAAGAATGATGTGGTTATACTTTGACCCGCCTTTTCTGTGCATTCTGCTGACGTGTCCCTTGGCTAAATATACACATACAACATTAGTATTTACTAATATCATATTATATTTTCTTACTGTTAATTGAATTTGATAAAACATAGAAATTACAAAAGAAACAACTAAAGAAATGAAAAAAAAAAAAAAAAAATTGTAGATAAAGATAGCATTATTTAACAATTAGCTTAACTTTTATTTCCATTCAAATTTTGTGATTGAATATTCACTGTATATTGAATATTAAATATTACACTTCATGGAGATTGGAAGATAACAATTGATAACTTTAGATGTCTCCTAATCATCTATATAGTATTTTAAAAAGTATACTAGCAAAGGCTGGCCTGATTAGAATTTTTTTTTAAAAAAAAAAGAAAAAGAAAAAAAAAAGATCCAATTATATTTGGTAAAGATAAAAAACTAAAAATACAAAAATACTAAAATAAATAAATAATTAAATAACAAATTGTATATACTCTATAATGGAAGAATGGCGGTGCCACATGTCAGTGTGAGAAGCTTTTGGCTTTCAATTCTCCTATAATTCTAATTTCTCAATTTATATCAATTACCTATTTATTTTAAGTAAAATGAAAGGTCTCATGCACCTATTTATTTGAAATAAAATGAAGGCCTCTCTCTCTCTCTCTCTATATATATATATATTGAATTTATATAATAACAATTCAATTCAACCCTTATTAATTATTGTAAAATATGCCATGCATGCACCATTTCAATTTGTTGGTATTAATTTTTATTTTTTTAAAAAAAAAAACTTAGCCATTAAATAGTTTTCTTTAAATATTATATGAACCTGGACGTTTTAATGAACCAAAAGTTTAACTGATTAGTATATAAAATCCAAGAGTCAATCCCATAATTAATGGGATAATGAATCAATTCTCTAACCAAAAATAAATCAATTGATGCAATAAATAATTTTCAATTAACCTATTTAATTTTGAGGTATAGAATCTGTATGGTGGAGCCAGGAAGGCGGGAAGTGGAAGGGTTGTTTTCAAGTTATTTTTGAAATCTTAAATGTTATTTTAATTTATCATTTATTACTTTTAATTATTAATCATTTCCATATGATAAAAGCAGACTTAGTTTTTAACTTTCACATTTCCATTTCATATTTTGTTCACAATCTACTTTGTCCAGGTTTTTAGTTTCTCTTCGAATTTATTGGTAATAATTCATGCTATATTTTCTTTGATTGTCACCTATTTTCCAACATTTTACTATTATTCATACATCTTTTTGTTTATGAAATTTAAAATATTACCATTCAATTACTATCTCATATTTGTTCTATCTTGAATCATATTTGTTTGATTTCATTCTTAAAATTTCAGATTTATGTCAGTTAGAGCAATCGAAGAAATGGTTTTGGGTATTACTCGCCGCAAAATCACCTTTTTAATATTTTTTCCATATATATATATATTTAAAACTGTAGTGTTGTTTATCTATTTATTCAATAGACCCAGGTGATTGGTTAGTCAATCTTTAAGATTATGTCGTGATGTGAAGTGACTGAGCAAAATGAGGTAATATTAATTATTTGTGTTTTTTTTATTTAATTATTTTACAATTAAATCTAAAATTTAATGTTTATTTTGGCATTGAAATCTATACATGCTACACTTGCTACCATTGTTTTTCAGGTATGTTCAACAAATAATATAGTTTTTAATATATACAGCTTTGATGTATTTATTATTATTTATTATTCTTATTCTTATTATTATTATTATTATTATTATTATTATTATTAAGTTGTGATTGATTTGTTTAGCTTGATTTGTATTGCAGTATTATTTCGTCAAAGTCTTGAGACTGAATTTAAAATTCGTGTAGATTGTAAAATTTGCAGTTCAAAGCTTTATTTTGTATATTTCAAAAGTATCCGTAGAAATATGTAGTCAATTGGTTTTTTAATATCTTTTTCTTTCTAATTTATGTTAATTCCAATTGTAAGATAATATATATTTTATTTTATTTTATTTTATTAGTAGTTTAGTAAAATAATAGTTGTTTTATGTTTCTTTTTTTTTTTTTTTTTTGTTGTTGTTAATTTCTCTCTCACAAAAATATACAATTTATATCATAAATTGTAAACAAAAAGATGATCAAAACTGTCACAATTCAAGTTAAAATCAGAGCATTTAAATTGAAATAGAAGAATATATGCGAAAAAATGTTAAAATATAATTCCATTAGTGATTACGTTATATGTTTACAACAACACTAACACATCGTGCGGGCTGCAAACTTGTATAAAGTAATTCCAAAAAACTATTAAAAATTATCCCATAAATATAAATCTCAAAACTAAATAAATAAATTCTATTATTTTAAAATATAAATAATGAACTAAAATAAATAAATAAAATAAACAAATATTAGATTTTAAGAGGGGCTGGGTGGGGTGGGGATTATAAAACCCGTCTCTGCCCCATACCTATTACGGGTTTTATTATCTATCCCCATCCCTGTGCCCATCCCCGTGCCCATCCCCACCAAAATGAAACTCATCCCCACCCTATAAGTGCGGGTCCCTATGGGTTATTTTGCCATCCCTAGGATTTAATTTCTTCTTATTTAATATAATGTATTTCCTATTGTAATTAATTAGATATGTCTTTGTTGTTTTCACTTTGGGACAACTTCTTTAAGACTTTAACGTGTACTTGACATTAGGGGTGGCAATGGGTCGGATCGGCCCACCGAAAACCCGAAACCCGTTTTTTACAGGTTGCTGTAAACCCGACCCATGATCGGAACAAGTTTTTGATTTCCACCCCAAATCCGATCTGATTGGGTCAGGGGTGCTCCAATCCCGACCCGAATGACCCGATTCGTTTTATGCTTAAAAAAAAAAAAAAAAATTTCTAAAACCACTAAATATACAAATTATTTTACTATATGATTGAATTTTAGGACATTGACTTAAATTTTAACATTAAATATATATATAGTTTTTTTCTTTTTTACTGGAAATTTAAATATACACTTAAATACAAACATACACCACAAAAAAACATTTTCACATACACTTAAAATTAATACATAAACTTAAATTTAATAGAACACAACATCTAAGTTTAATAAACTTTAAATTCAAACATAAAATATGATTAGGTAAAGAGACAAAGATATTAGAGAGTTATTTTTCCCTTTATATTTTTATATTTTAAAAAATAGTTATATAAATATCAGGTCAAATAGGGTGGATCAGGGTATAAGGGGTTGACCCATACCTGACCCAATAAAAAACCGGGTCAAAAAAGTTTGACCTAAACCCGATCCGAGCCCCTTTTTAAGTAATTCAAACCCGCCCCAAACGAATTGGAGTCCCGCCGATTTAGGATAGGTTAGAGATTTTTACCGCACCTACTTAACATACTAATTTGAAGGCCCTAACAATCACTAAATCAAGAATCCTTTGAGCGAATCTTTGGAAACAAAGATATCTCAACCCTTTGAGCTTCAAATGTGACACTAACCACACCATAAATGTCTTCAAAAGACATTTTTTATCTATTAAAAAAACTAGGTCACTCTACACTCTGCAGGCAATGAATCCATTATACCTCGGGGTGGGCACCCCTGAACCGATTAATTCCTCAAAACCAAACCAATTTAAGTGGGTTAGTTTGGTTTTATTAAAGAATAAATAAATAAATAAAAACCGATTGGGTTGTTTTTTAGTAACCCCGATTGATTTGGGTTGGTTTATGGATTGTATTTTAGCAAACTGTATAACCCAATATAAACCACTACAATTACATACTTAATTTATATATATATAAATTAATTTATCAAATAAAATAATAAAAAAAAAAAAATTTACCAAGTTCTAACACCACTATTTCTTCTAAAAGTTACTACATTCCAAGTTGTTGGCACTATATAACTTAATCTTTTTTAGGGTAAGTAATTATTCATTTATTTTTATTTTTTAATGTTTTGTGCAAATATGCATTGTATAATTGTACTTTTCATATTGTATGATTCGGTTCAACCAAACTATGTTAAAGAAATTATAGTAATTATTTTTATTTTGTTTCATACCTGCATTAGACAATGGTAATGATTACTTGACTTTTTTTATTATTATTTATTTATTTTTATTTATTTTTAACTATTATTGTTTTGCATTTAAGTTAAATATAGTATTATAGTAATTATTTTCTATAAACCGTCAAACCAACCCAATTTTTATGGTTTAGTTTGGTTTAGTTTTACCTTATAAATTATAATTGGTTTGGTTTGAGTTGTAAAAAAATAGAGTGACGATATTTACAACCATGTAACTGGATGTGCATCCCATATTAGTAGTTTTTCAAAATTCCAATATTACCCTTTAAGTAAAGCTGTTAAAAAGATTAAAATAATTATAAAAATACTTGTATATTCTTTTCATACAATATTTAATATTTTGAACATTTTAATAAACATACATAATTAACTATCTTTTGATTATAATATTAACTTTATTAATCAAAAATAATAAAATAGTCATTATTCCACAATTATGAAAATTAAAAACCAGAAAACCAGAATTTTTTTTATTAAAAAACTACAATTAAGAAAGACAGAGAGAGGGAGATTGTAGAGAGAGGTTGAATGGTGGTTCTCTAGTAAGAATGTCATGAAATTATAAAGTAAGGACAATCACCCACAGCCACACATTCACATTGGGTGTGGGTATTTGTTAATGTATGGCTATGAGTCCAATGTGAATGTGTGGCTATGGTTAGACGGTCTCATATTATAAAACCAGGATGTCTTGACTAAAGAACCACCGAGAGGTTGAATATGAGTGTTTTATTTCAGCCTATGTATCCCCTTTAGCCCTTCCCTCACTACCGTTACATGGCTTCTCTTTTCTTTTTAGGAAGTAAATTTAGGTTTATATTTTCTTTTTCTTTGCTAGTTGTTTATCCCTTAAACTTTGTTTTTAGTTCTTGAAATTAAAGGGTTTGTTATAATAAAATTGAAATAATAGATGATATAATAGAAACAAGATGAAGTAAAATGAGAGAATAATAATAACATGAGATAAAGTGAAAAGGGAGAAGAATTATTGTTTTCCTTTTATTGATGGTTTCAGATTACATTCACTAAACAACAAAGCAAAGCCTATTTATAGGCAAGGATGTCATCACTAAAAATGTAAGCACACGTGATTTCAACTTTCAAGGCTTCATTTTATTGCCACATACTGATGAGTCTTCATGCTTAGAAGAATCCATATTGTTCCACCTTAATGACCTCGAAAATGGTGGAAAGCAAACGGTGGGTGGTGGTAAATCCACAAGTTTCTACAGTTTTCTACATTACTTCTCCTTGGATTTCCACCATTTATATCTTAGTTTGCTAGGAAAAATCCAATGGGACTAAAAACCTTAGCAAAAATATATACAATAATCTTCTAGATCAAGTGGTGTGGATGTGTTCATAACTGCCTCATTAAAACCTTTCCATTAAAACCCAGTGAGACAAAATTCGGTAGAAGGAAAAAGAGTACAATACATGTATGTCCACTCAAAATTTTTCTCCCCCTGATTGAACGCTCCCCCTGAACAAAACTTCAATATCAATCATATAATTTACAGAGCCGACGTATGCCAATTCCATAGACCAGTTTATCAAAAGTTGATGTAGACAATGTTTTGGTAAACAAATCTGCAAGATTATCTGTAGGCCGTATTTGTTTAACATCAATTTGTCGGTTCTGTTGAAGTTCATGAGTATAGAAGAATTGAGGAGAAATAGGTTTGGTTCTATCTCTTTTGATATATCCCCCTCTAATTTGAGCAATACAAGCCGCATTATCTTCAAATATCGGTGTCGGCATTTTTGTAGATAATGAAAATCCATATGTATTTTGAATATGATAAATAATTGACCTTAGCCACACGCATTCTCGACTTGTTTCATGAAATGCAAAGATCTCAGAATGATTAGAGGATGTAGTAACAAGAGTTTGCTTTGTGAAGCGTCAGGAGATTGCTGTGCCATTATAGGTAAAAACATATCCCGTCTGTGAACATGTTTTATGGGGATCATATAGATACCCTGCATCAGCATAACCAAGTAAACCTAAAAAGTTATTAGATTTTGAATAATATAATCCTAAATCTTTCATTCCATGAAGATAATGAAAAATATGCTTAATCTCATTCCAACGTCTTCGAGTTGGTGCTGAACTAAATCTAACAAGCAAATTTACTGAAAATATAATATCTGGTCTAGTACATTAAGCTAGATATAATAAAGCATAATTGCATTAAGATATGGTACTTCAGGACCAAGTATCTTTTCACCATCTTCAATTAGTCGGAATGGATCTTTCTTAGGATCAAGAGTTCTAACAATCATAGGAGCACTTAATGGATGAGCATTGTCCATATGGAATCTTTTCAGAATCTTTTCAACATATGTTGATTGATGGATAAGTATTCCGTTTGATTATGCTCAATCTTCAAGTCGAGACAATATTTTTTCTTTCCCAGGTCTTTCATTTCAAATTCCATTTTCAAATATTCAACAATTTTCAGGAGCTCTCCAGGAGTTCCAATTAAATTCAAATCATCAACATAAACTGTTATAATAGCAAATCCAGATTCTGATTTCTTTATGAAGACACATGGACATATAGGATTATTAATATATCCTTATTTAATCAAATATTCAATAAGGCGGTTATACCACATGCGCTCAGATTGCTTAATCCATACAATGACCTTTGTAATTTAATCGAGTATAAATTACGAGGTCTCGAATTGTATGCTTCTGGCATTCTAAATCTTTCAGGGATTTTTATATAAATATCTTAATCGAGTGAGCCATATAGATAGGTAGTTACTACATCTGAAATTCCCTTTAAAGTTTAGTGTTTTATACCTAGATGGGGGGGTGAATAGGTATAGTTCCAAATTCTTCCAATATTCAAAAAGATGCGGAATATAAGAATGAAAATGAATACTTGTAATGATATAACAATTGTATATTATGAATCAATTCATGTAAGCATCAATATACAAAAGAATCAATACAAGAGAACATATGGAAGACAAGGAAATATAAAGCAAAAATGAGACACAATGTTTTTACGTGGTAAAACCTCAAAGAGGAAACATCCACGGGTTGAATCCACAACCACCGGCAAAGCAAATCCACTATATGAAAAGAACTTACACACTCAAAGCTATCAACACTATGATATCCACTTCAAGCTATCAAATCCTAATCACCTCTCAAAGGCCTAGTGAATTACCGAGCCTACTCTCTATCTAAGATGTATCCCACACCTCTAGAGAGCAACTTCCTATCCAAGACTAAAAAGCCTCTAGGAAGATTTCTTTGCTTAGCAATCTAGATCAAGAGATCCTAGTTAAGCTATCCTAGCTCAACCATCCGGAGTATTCAAACTCCTTGCTAAGACTTCTTGCTTAGTTATCCGAATCACCTTGATTCTAACTAAGACTTCTTGCTTGGCTATCCGGAAACCTTTCCTAGCCAAGTCTTCTTGCTCAAGTCAAATAGGCTTCACTCACCTTGACAAGAGACTTCAACCTATTACAAGACAATGATCTAGGTGATGCAAATGATGCAAGCACACACAAATAGAGTAAGTAGATCAAACACACTCTATGAACATGCTTAATGATAATCTAGAATTCACAAATCTATCTAGAAATCAAAGCATGTCAAAACAATAAGAACAAGATTAAGATATTCAATATATGTCACAAACATCTTAGTTCTTATATCAAGAAATTGAGCCTAGAAGATAACATGAAGCACATTATAGAAACAATTTCTAGAATCAATTTCAATCAATCTCAAGTTTAGCAAAAATGTATTTAAGAGAAATCACAAAGCTAAACTCAATTTACTAATCAATCATACAACCCTAGCATATGATCTAACATACTTCTCAACATATTTCAACAATCAAATAGAAAGAATCATAGAGATGATCAAATGAAATTGCAAGAGAAGAAGTATCACATACAACTAATGACCTCGTACTGAAAAACAGAGTGCTGTGAAAAATCACGAAATCAAATGCCTCTGAAAATGCTTGGGATTTGTAGCTCTCGTCGAGACCAACAATTTTGGCTTTTGAATCACTCGATTTCGAGTTCGTATGAAGAAGTTATGATCAAAGTAAGTAAATCAAAATCATGAACAATTCTGCAGAAAATCAGATTTGGTGAATGTTCAAGTTATGAAAAAAAAATGGAGGGAAGAGAGATCATTTGAGGAGGAAAAATGAGGGGCAAACTTGTCCAAATTTTGGGGGGACTTTGGCCAGTCCACGTGTGGCCAGCGTGTGCCACACGTGGCCAGAGAGGAGCTCTGGCCGTGTGGCACACGTGGCCACCCCTTGCTTGGCTTTTGGCCAAGCGATCTCCTCGCGCACCTCTCACGTTCTTCAGCCGTATTCGGGCATCCGAACTCCGAATTCAAATCTGTTTTCGGATTACAAACTGTGACTCCCTCACGCACGATGACGACTATGAAACTTTGAAAAATGGTTGAGAATTCATCTCGGAAAATGACGACGAACACAACTCAACGAATGTGAACGAAAAGTAGCGTAGCTATATCGTTTGGACTCGAAACTTAACGTATGAGTAACCGAAATGACCGGGACTCAATAAGGAATCAAATAAGACCATGTTCAAGTCCAAAACACAAGAAACACAAACATACAAACACAAGTTCACATATGAATGCCATTTCCAAGACATAGTCCTAGAACATGCAACTCTAAAATGTATGAGCATTTGAGTACAATGCATGAGCATACAAAATCATGTGAATGTGTTATATAAATGGTGCACAACGATACAGGGACACACATGTATGAATTGTGTGTGTGTGCACTAACGCCTTGCAAGAGGAAGAAGAATCTTGATACCTTAGCATCCAAGTAAGCGATGTTCCCCTTGAAGACGATATTTGCACAAGATGTTGCTTCTTCACCTTTGAGGCTCTTTTCTTCCAAGAAAAAACTTAAGCAACTACTAATACAAATATAGAGCGTTTTGCAATGGAATCAAGCCAATACAAATAACGGATCTTACAACATCCATAAGACACATTTCAAGTCTTTCCAAGATAGCCAAACTTATCAAAAATCGAAATGTAATTGTATCCATCACTGGTGAGTACGTCTCATCAAAATCAACACCAGGTCTCTGTGAGAAACCCTGTGCTATGAGTCGTGCCATATATCACACCACCTCGTTTTTCTCATTACGTTTCCATACAAAAACCCATTTATATCCAACAGGTTTGATGTCTTCAGGTGTTTAGACTATTGATCTAAATACCTTACGATTGGTTAATGAAGCCAATTCTGCTTGAATTGCTTCTTTTCATTTAGGCCAATCAGACCCTTGCTAACAATTATCGAGGTTATGAGGCTCATAGTCATCATTTAAAATTTCAGTAACCACTGTGTACAAAAACATATCATCGATGATTGTTTCTTCACGATTCCACATTCCTCCTGTATAATTTATAGAAATTTCCTCATTTCTATGTTCTTGTATCTCTTTAGAGATTCCTTCGCCCTGCAGAGGTTTCTTGTGTCCTTTTAGGGATATCTAACTCTTGTGGAGTTAATTTAGAGAAAGTGAATTTATTTATAATTTCAGGAGAATGATCCTGAAATTTTGTTTTCTTCCTCTAGAGAACAATATCTATTGAACCAAGTGGCCTACCATGCTTTTGGCATATAGTAGATGATTCCTTTGCTATTATTTGTTTAGATTGTTCTTCTGGAACAATCACACGTGCTGGTACATTAACAACTGGGGTGTTTGATTTTGTTACCCTAGTAGCATCGGTAAATGCATTTG
The DNA here is from genome assembly GCA_954870605.1 of Acer campestre. Classification (NCBI taxonomy): domain Eukaryota; kingdom Viridiplantae; phylum Streptophyta; class Magnoliopsida; order Sapindales; family Sapindaceae; genus Acer; species Acer campestre. The sequence goes on along the minus strand of OX940808.1, from coordinate 30,783,892 downwards.
GTAACTGATTTGCTATTGTTTGAAGATAAACTATCTTATGTACTTCATTCTCACATTGAGATGTGTATGGGTCAAGATGAATTAGATTAGGAACTTTCCAAGAAAGTTCACGCTTCTCTTCAGGAGAAGTTTTTCCTTTTCCTAATGATGGGAAATGTCTTGCATCAAAATGACAATCAACAAATCATGTAGTAAAAAGATCATTAGTTAAAGATTCCAGATATCTAATAATTGATGGTGAATCTAAACCAACATATATTCTCAAACGTCGTTGGGGTCCCATTTTAGTTCTATGTGTAGGTGCAATTGAGACATATACTGCACAACCAAAAGTACGCAAATGAGAAATATATGGTTCATGGCCAAATACAAGTTGCACTGGTGAGTATTGATGATAAGTTGTGGGATAAAGACGAATTAATGCAGCAGCATGTAAAATAGCATGTCCCTAAACAAAACTTGGTAATTGTATTTGCAATAATAAAGTTCTTGCAATTACCTAGAGACACTTGCTAAGTGATTCTGCTAATCCATTATGTGTATGAACATATGGAATTAGATGTTAAACATCAATCCCAACTGATCTGCAATATTTATCAAATGTCTTGGAAGTAAATTCACTAGCATTATCAAGGCATATTGACTTAATCGGATAATTGGGAAAATGTGCCCGAAGCTTGATAATCTGTGTGAGTAATCTTGCAAAAGCAACATTACGTGTTGATAATAAGCAAACGTGTGACCATCTAATGGATGCATCAACTAGGACCATAAAATAGTAGAACGTTCCACTTGGTGGATGAATAGATACACATATGTCCCATTGAATCCTTTGTAGGAATGACGGGGATTCAAAGCCAACTTTAGAATGTGATGGTTTTATTACTAATTTTCCTTGTGAACATGTAGTACATAAATTTTTATGGGATAAAAGAATCTTCTGCTTCTTTAATGGATGCCCATGAGATTTTTGAATGATTCTACACATCATTGTAGATCTCGAGTAACCAAGACGGTCATGCTAAAAGCATAAAAAAATTTGGGTTTGAGAACTTCTGGTTCATAACTGTATAAACTTCTACACCTCTTATAAGAGTGTAATATAATCTAGATGATAAATCACGCAGCTTTTCCATAATGAGTTTCTAGCCTGAATCAGAAGAAGTAATGCACAGATACTCAATATTATCATCATTTATAGTTTCTATGTGATATCCATTACACCGTATATCTTTGAAACTAAGTAAATTTCTTTTGGATTTGCTTAAATATAAAGCATCATTGATACATATTTTAGTATTGTTATGTAACAATACCATGGCTCTACCGAAGCCTTCTATCAGATCTGTTGGATCTGATATTGTATTAACATTTGCTTTAATCAAGGTTAAATTCAGAAATTATTTCTGATTCCATAGAATCATATGTGTCATTGCACTATCGACTAGACATATATCTCTTGTATCTTGCCAGGACCACGACCATGGCTACGATCGCGACTATGTCCTCTAATAGTATTAGCATTGACTTCTGGGAATGCTGTAGAGCCGGTCGGGCATGATTCATGATTTTTTTTAAGAGCTCGTTATTTTTCTCTGCAACCAGGAAACATGAGATTAGCTCTGAATATTTTGAGAATCGACGTTTCCGATATTGTTGTTGTAATATCATATTCGAGGCATGAAAGGTTATAAACGTCTTTTCCAACATATCGTGTTTTGTTACGTCATGACCACACAATTTCAGCTGTGTAGTGATTTTGAATAAAGCAAAATTGTACTCAAAGACTAATCTATAGTCTTGAAAACGTAAATGTTACCACTGATACATGGCATTTGTTAATAAAACATCGGGTTGGTTATCAAATTGGTATTTTAGCTCTTGCCATAGAACTTCTGGTTCTATGACAGTTAGGAATTGGCCTTTTAGATCCTCATGCAAATGGCGACTGATAATAACCATGGCGATAGATTTGTCTTGTTCATTTGCTTTGGCCCCATCTTCAATAGTGTAATACATGCGTTTTGGTTTTAGAAGTAATCTGGCGTCAATGACCCAAGATATGTCATTGTCCCTAGACACTTTTAGTGCAGCAAATTTCAAACTTGCAAGCTTTTGCATTATTATAGCTTCTAGTTATCTAAAAATCACAATCGGAGTCAAAATTTCTGGTCTGATAAAATTCCAAGGAATTTAAATTTTCAGATATATAAAGGAATATTTGTAAATAAATAAATAAATCCAGAAGTTTCAGGTTCCGGTAATAATAAATAAATCCATAAACTTTAAGTTCTGGATAGGTGACCAAATTTTTTAAATACAAATTGTGTAAAAGTAAATAAAATGCGAGAAAGTAAATTCATAACTGCAAGTTCTGGTATTAATAAGTAAAAATCTAGAAGCTTCAAGTTCTAGTAATAATAAATTTAGAAGCTTCAGGTTTTGGAAATAAATCTAGGAACTTCAGGTTTTAGTGGTAATAAATTCAGAAGCTTTAGGTTCTGGAAATAACAGCATTGTGCTGATAACGTGTTATAATAAAATTGAAATAATATATGATATAATAGAAACAAGATGAAGAAAAACGAGAGAATAACAATAACATGAGATAAAGTGAAAGAGGGAGAAGAATTACTGTTTTCCTTTTATTTATGGTTTCAGATTACATTCACTAAACAACAAAGCAAAGCCTATTTATAGGCAAGGATGACATCACTAAAAATGTAAGCACACGTGATTTCAACTTTCAAGGCTTCATTTTATTGCCATATACTGATGAGTCATCATGCTTAGAAGAATCCATATTGTTCTACCTTAATGACCTCAAAAATGGTAAAAAACAATCGGTGGGTGGTAGTAAATCTACAAGTTACTACGGTCTTCTAAAATAGGGTTATCTATTTTAAATATATTTGATCTTATCTAATTTGCTTGTCTCATTTTTTATTTTATTTTTTTCTCTATTATTTCTTAAAAACTAAAAACTCTCACATGAAACTCAAAAGTGGAGGTTGCGGCTGCGAAGGAGGAGCTTTCTTCGTTACATTTTTTTTTTTCTTTTGATTATTTTATAATTTTATAATTTATGGTAGGCTAATTGGCACAGATGTCCTCTGAACTCTTCAAAAAGTTGCACTGTGCCCCCTAAATTTTTTTTTTTGGCACTAAACCCCCTGAACTCTCGTAAATTTGCAATCGCTGAAGGAATCTACCCCCTGGTGAGGGGGCAAATTCCTTCAACGATTAACAAATTATAAGAGTTCATGGGGTTTAATGGTGAAAAAAAAAGTTCAGGGGGTAAGGTGCAAATTCAGGTATAGTTCAGGGGGTATCCGTGCCAATTAGCCTTTATGGTATTTATAAAAACTTTAGAGTAAGGATAATTTGGTAAAATGTAGGGTGTTCTTTCAAATTTAAATATGGGTGTCGATATTGACACCTATAAATATGATAAGCACACCTATATTTTAATAAAAAATTTAATTACAAAAATATTCCAATAGGAATTTAACAATAAGGATAAATTAGTTTAATTAAAAATAAACCAAATACTATGTACACCCATTAATTACATCCATATCACTTTATTAAAATAAAAATAAAATACTAAACCCTAATTCTATTTCAACTATCAAAATTTTAGTTTTTGTAGAAGAGAAAACAAACTTAAATTATTTTTACTTAAAAACTGAATTTTGGGTGTTCTTTTTGGATTTGAAAGAATCAAAGTAAGGTTTCCAACTCGTGAGGTATATTTTCTCCGGTATTGCCAACAAAACGTAGAGGAGAGAACTTGGGCCATTGTCGATTTTCCCATCGACAGTCTCCATGAAACAACCATTCAGCCTTCCTTTCCCCTATACAGGAGAGAAGGAGACGTCCCTCTGGCTGCGTCATTCAAGACATGCCCAATGGCTACTCAAGGGTCTCTACTTTTTCTCATTCAAGACATGCACTATTTCAATTTTCTTCTTCTTCGTTTTTTTTTTTTTTTTTTCTGCGTCACCATTCATATGTAGCTAGTTACATGTGTGCAATTGATCCTATATACAGTATATTAAGTACTCAAAACACGTACTCTAAAAAAAGCTTTTCTGTAAATAAAATTTCAGTAAAAAAATAATGATAATTTCAAACAGTTGGTGAATTAAAAATAGAGTTGAATTCAATCAATATGACTATATTGAAATCTTGAAAGAATAAAATGTTCTCAGTATTGAAATATATTACCAATAAGAAATTTATTTATTTTGTTATTTTATAGCAAATATTAACATGACCCTTTTAAATTCCTTTGACTGACTTTTTGAAGGGTGCTTCATACGTATGTAGGTAATATGGGAAGAGCATGTAGAGGTAGAAAGAGAAACCTCTGCACCAGATATTTAGTCACTTTCTGTACAGTGGAATAGCATTTGGTGCGCATCGCTGGTTGGCCGTCTTACAGAGTAATGTTGGCAAAACGGGCTAAGCCTTGGCGGGCCGCCCGGCCCAGCCTGTTTCGGTCGTGGGCTTGGGCCAATCTGGCACACCGGCTTAACAGGCCAGGCCCAAGCCTGTTAAGCCGGCGTGTCATGTTGGGCCCAAGTGGCGCGGCCTATGGGCTTAATTTTTTTTTTTTTTTTTATATAAATGAATTCTGGCGAGTTCTAACAGATCAGCCCGTAACAGACCGTGTTTGGCACGACCCATTAGGCCAACGGGCCTAATGGGCCGGGGCGGTCTGTTTTGACACTACTATTACAGAGGCAGTGTGAGAGGCTCGTTAGCTTAATGGCCAAAAACATCGCTGACCTTGGAGGTTTGAAACTTTCTATTTTCTTAATTTCCTGCCATGGTTTATCAATTAGGGTTATGTTAACGGATTTGGATCTATTGTTGTGCAAAATTTTTTCTTGACCTATACTTAGAATGTGACAAATGAAAATACAAAAGTTGATGGTCCATATTTCTCTATCTTTTCTGCTTCCTCTGTTGCTTAGCCTAAATACCATGATTCTTGCTTTTATAGTCTTGTTTTCGAAAATAATAATATCAAAGTAAGGTTTCAGGTGACCACTCAGAATCATATCCTTCTCTAGATGTTAGTTCTAGAGAAATTAGGTGTATTAATAACTTAAGAGGGTTTATAAATAAATTGTATTAAAATGAAAACATTCATTTATATAAGGGTACAACTAGCATTAAGATGAGTGTTTATAGTAATGTTTTAATTTTAAATTTTAGATATGGGTGTACTTATAAATATGAGTTTACTTATCATATTTATGAGTGTCAATATCCGTACCCTTTAAATATTTTAAAATTTTTAATGGGGATGTATATACAAAAATGGGTACACATACAAATACTGCTACTCAAAAAACTAACCCAATTAAATAATGGATTGATTTGCCAAACCAACCCACTCCCAAATACCAATTGATATAAAGTATAAACCCATTTGGAAGAGCTCATATTTTAAAAGCAACTTGAGAGAAAATGGTGACCAATATGGCAATATTATATATTTTTCGAAGAGTAATGATATACAACCAGAGACGGATCCAATAGAATACGTGTACTGTATAGGACTAGGATTATAGGTACATTTTTAAAAGACTTGTTAACACACTTTATCAAACTTCACGACACACGCGATAATATGTAATTAATAGCCTTTTTTTTTTCCTTTTGCTTTAATAATTATTGATCTCTCGTCCTTACTCCTTCCCCAAATTTTGGTCTAATATCCTTATCAACATCAAGAATTAATCTTTCAATTAGACATGTTTTTTTTTAATATGGTAAATTTAAATATTTTGTATCGTAACGAAATTTTAAGATCACTATAATTTTAGTATATAAAATTTTAGAAATAATCTAATTATCAGTTATTTTAATTTTAAATTTACAAACTAACAATATTATTTAATGAATTTGTTTTTGTTTTGGTTGAAATTTAGATGTATGTTTGTTAAGTTAATTTATTTTTTTGGTATTTAATTATTCTTTTGTTTGTAGATTTGTTAGTAAATAGTAATGTAAATATATAAGTGTATATTTATTTCCCTATATTTCGTGTATGGGTGTGCGGCGAATCGGATCCAATGGATTTGCCATGATCCAAGATCCGATCCGATCCGATCCGATTGGATCGAAGAAATTGAAGTCCGATCCGATCCGATCCAATTTTATAGAGGGGTCCGATTCAATCCGGTCCAATTACTATTTGATCCGATCCGATCCAATTATAAAATACTTCAATCCGATCCGATCTGATATGATTCGATGAATCGAATTAATATAAAGTCATTCGTAATATATAAAAGTTATAATCTGAAATAAATAAAATCAAATAAATTATTTAAACATTACTAATTAACTCAAATAAAATTAACATTAAAAAAATACATGACATAACTTGTAAACTTTATATAATTCAAAAAATTTATAAACATTATTCATCAGCTCCAAATGTAAACTTAATAAGCCGTGATGTTAATAAAGAAGAATAGAAGAAAAGAAGATGGTGAATTGTTGACTGTAGAGAAATTGAGAAATAAAATTTAAAATAGTAACATTAAAAATTGTATTTTGGTTGAGCCTTTATATTAGAAAGTAGTGGATAAAATAAATTGCTCAATATAAAAATAATGCCTAATATTTTAGGCGGATTGGCGGATTCGGCGGATTTCCAAATGGAAATCCAAGATCCGATCCAATCCAATGGATCGTATTGGATTGGATTAGATCTTGGATTAGATCCTGCACACCCCTAATTTCGTGAATGCTTTATCATAACTAAACTAATATGATAATCAAATAAATTAGAATTTTTTAGAAAGTAACATTGTATTTGAATATTTCGAATAAATCAACTAATATTATAATATAAAAGCATCGTATATATAAATAATTTCTTATTTCTTATTTTATATAGAAGTAATAAAATAAGAATTAATTTAATAATTTATTTTTGTGTCTTTTTGTTATTTATATAATTATATAGTTCGCAATGCAAAAAAAGAAAAATATTCTATTATTTTAATAAAAAAGATGATAGTGTTGTAAATCAAAGAATAATAAATAACAAAGAAATAAAATGAGATTAGATGAGAGAGAGAGAGATGAGAGAAACACGAGAGAAAACTGAGAACATATTTCTTTGTATTGAATTTAAGTGAGAGCATCAGCTGAACAACCTTTACAAATGAGAATCACAAGTCTTATTTATAGACTTTTACAAAAGAGCAAGCACAGATATTATGAGATATTATAGGAGATATTATATGAGATATCATGGGAGATATTATGGGGAGATATTATGAAGAGGGGAGGATGTATAGGTGGTGGAAATCCACATTTTCACAACACTCCACCTTGGATTTTCACTACTTGTATTTTAATTTACTAGGGAAAACCCAATGAGACAAAAATCTCGGTAGCAATATATACAATTATCTTCTAGATCTTGTAATGCTGGATGTTCTTAAAACTATCTCGTTAAAAACCTTGTCAGGAAAACTCAGTGGGACAAAACCTGATCGAAGGGAAAAAGAGTATAGTGTACATATGTCCATTCAAAACTTTGCTCGCCTTGATTGTCTCATTAAAAACCTTGTCGGGAAAACCTAATTGGAAAAAAACCTGATCAAAGGGAAAAAGAGTACAATGCAAATATGTTCATAGTTAATGTTTTCTTCAAAACATTTCTCATATTTATATTTTGCTAGGGAAAACCCAGTGGGATAAAAACCTGAGCAACGATATTCATTGATTTGTCGGATCAAAGTAATATTTATATGATCTTTTAATCAAGGTAACATATATATGATGATTAGCAAGATCAAAGTAATATTTACAATGATATTTTGATCAAGATAACATATATACGATGATCTACTAGATTAATGTAGTATTCATGATGATCTTTATGAATCAAAAGATATTTGGGTGTGCTTAGAGAATTGCCTCATTAAAAATCTTATCAGGAAAACCCAATGGGACAAAAACCTGATTGGAAGCAAAAAGAGTACAATGCACATAAGCCCCAATATAATTAATAAACTTCATTTGATATGCTCCCCCTAATGGGACGCTCCCTCTGATAAAAGCTCCTTCTAATTTTAGATTGCTAAACTGGGGTATACAGATGAGGCAGGGGGGGGGGGGGGGGGGGGTGGGGTGTGTGCAAATCATGGACCTTGAATCTTTGAATGCACGAATGTCGCTCCGATTGGACCGTGAGAGTCCAGTTGACTTTTTGTCACTTCGCTAAGTCAACGTTTTTGTGTGAATAATAAGGAAAGCTTTTATTGTTTGGATTCTGATACTCTTGCTTGATCGCCAAGAATACGAAATCGGATGTTTAATTATTATTTAATTAGATAATTTTCCTTATTAAATCATAAACGTATACACGAAGCTTCGGTTTGGCTTATGAACCAAGAACCAAGAATCGTATACAAGAAGCTTCAGTTTTGCTTACTCACCAAGAGCTGGAATCGTATCCAAGAAGCTTTCATTTAGCTTATTCACTAACCACTAAGTGTAGTGTTAAAGAAGATTCTTGGTCACCAAGAAATTGTCAAGAAATTTCCGAAATTGCCCCTACACCCTATAATAATTCGGTTTGCCTATATATATAATACCTATGTGTTCTTTTCACATTACAAGAATTTCGGAAATACTCTTATTTCTTTATAGCCGAACACTACTCCATTTTCTTCTCTGTTCTTGGTAAGTTTGAGCTCGGTTTGAGTTCGCTGAGAGTGGCTTGTGCTTCGCACTTCCACTGTTAAACCGTTGTATCCTGGAAGACGATCGTTATACACATATGGTGTAATATACGGCGAAATCGTCTTAAGGACACCGTGTGAAACACGGGCCTCGGTTTTCCCTAACCGATTTTCTAACATGTTGGTTTATGTTATTTTGTTTTCTGTTTATACATGCCCTGACCAGATTGTTGATTTCCAAAGAATAACAGCTTTATCTTTATTCTTTCATACTAAAATTATGGTGAAAAAAAAATTGAATTAAAAAACCTAATTATTCATGTGTAAGATGCCATTGAAAAAGAAAAACAGTTGAATTGTTTTAGCGAAGATCGATAAAATAGAAAGTAGCTGCATATATATATATATTTATTTATTTATTTATATATGTTATTCGAACTTGGAACATTATCAAATTTAATGAGTATACTTCATCACCAAACCATATATGTTGGACGGTAGTAGAAAGTAGATATTTGAACTATTTTATTTTATTTTATTTTTATTAACAAGATGTCCCTTTCTAGGTTGTTGAAGAGTTTGTAAGTGGGGTTGCAAAGATGTGTAGAATCTAGATCCAAGAAATTCATATTACAGTACTATTATGAAACCAAATTGTAAATGATATTATTGGGAACAAAATCTTCAATCAAATCATTTATCATGCCATTCTTCTATCCATCCAATTGTTAATGTGTAATGATAGGGAATCAATCTTTGAGTTGCAAATAAATCAATGTTAAAAAGAATTACTATAACTCCACTTGTTTGTGTTTAAATAAGAATCATAGAAACAACCCCCCAACCATTCTTCTATCCATCCAATGGTTAATGTGTAATGATAGGGAATCAATCTTTGAGTTGCAAATAAATCAATGTTAAAAAGAATTACTATAACTCCACTTGTTTGTGTTTAAATCTCCCCACCCCCCCCCCCCCCCCCCCCATTATGAATCATAGAAAGCACCAATTTTTTTTTTTTTTTTTTTTTTTTTTTGTTGAAAAAAACTATTATAATTTGGGATTATGGACATAATTCTAATCTACAATCTCATTGATTTGAGTGTGAAAAGCATACTACTAAATTAACCTCTATTTTTTTAAAAAAAAAATTTAACTACTAAATATTAGAAAAGTCTAAACAGTTAATCAAATATTGGTTTAAGAGAGCCATAAAAAATCCAAGGACAAACAAATTATTATTATTAATTTTTCTTCTCTAAAACTATAGTGTTAGAAGTAGGCGGCTTCTTTAGGGTTTAGGCTTGTTTTCTTCGCTTCTTTCTTTAATTTCTTCAACGTCTTTTTGCTTTTTACGTGATGGATCCAGATGAGATTTCGAAGTTGTGTGCAAAGTTTTCTATTAATGGTAAGGAGGAAAAGTTGTGGAGCGTACAGGACACGATAACGAAAGCAGGGGAGAAAAAACTTGATCTGTGTTTGGTGGGGAAAATCCTATTGCCAAAATAGGTTAATAGAGAGGCTTTTAGAGTGTTGGTTGCAAAAGAGCAAACAAAATATTATCAAACCTTGCAAGTGCACAAATCGTAAACGATAGTACAATAGGCAAGCAAGGGTCGTTCCCACGAGTAATGAATTACCTACGGAAGTTATGAATTTGAAAACACTAAATTAAAACACGATATGACTCTCAAACAACTTGAATAAAACACAACTCACACACACGAATGGGGGGGGGGGGGGGTTTGAATTGTTTATTAGAAACTAAGAATGTGAATTAAACTTTAAATAAAGAGTATGCAACAGAAAATATATTTAGAAAAATCAATAAGGAGAAGTTAACTAGAACTTCCTATCCACTACTAAACATTCATCCAATCCATAGACAATAACGGAGTTAAGGATATCAAACATGATGAAGATATTCACGACAAGGTGTTGGCATCCCACTCAAGTCGTATAGATTCTCTCTTAGTTAGTATGTAAGTTGCATGGCATCTATATAAATACATATATTCCAAATCATAACCTAGCATGAGCATTTACTAGATTTAATAATAAGAATCCGTTAAGAACAAAGATAATATGAATATCACATGAACCCTAAAACATGGTATTTATTCTAGGTAATTTATGAAACAACTTCCCTTAATTGAATCTTATCGCAATTATGTTGCAACCAAGGATAGATTCGTATGATGTCCGACTTGTATCCTTGCAACATAAATCCTAGAATCATGCTCCCAAGGTGATCAATCAAAGAAACATAATAAAAGAAAGACAATTCTTATAGGGAAATTGAATTCATCATGTAAGAAAAATAATACTCCATTAAAATATGTCTATGAATTTGAAATCATGCCTAGGGCTTCAAGTTAGCCTTAGCTATGAGAAGTTTAGTTACACATTATAACTATGAAAGCAATTAAAGACATTAAAACTAAAGAAAGGTAAAAGAAGAGAGGAAATAAAACTCTGGAAGATCTTCGGACTTCAATCTTCGATAATGATTTTCTGACTTCTGGTTCTTGAAGAAGCTCTTGGTATTTATAGGTGTTTCACCTTGGAGATCCCTAATTTGCTTTGTTGTAGGAAACACACCAAGTAGGAAAGTAGATTTAAACAAGGAATGATAATCCTTTCATAACTTGGGTCTCCTCTTTTGATGATTGACTCCTAATTTGAGTTTTGGAAATTTCCCAAACATGTCTTGATCTCTTAAAGTGATTAGGATTTGATAGGGGAAGCTTTGGGACGAATCTGACCCAATTCGGGTTGGAAGTATGCCAAAATATATAATTTCCGCTGCTTGTGTCGCTAGGGAGGCACCACGTCTGCACCATGGAATTTCTCTGCCAATTACCGCTGCTTGTGCCACTACGCGTGCATGATGCACAAGCGGCGATCTGGGCCGCGGTAGGCTTTTCCAGCTCTGACCTTCAGTTACTAAATCGGTCATAACTTCCTCTAGAAAACTCAAATTGACGAACCGTAAAGTGCGTCGAAAACTAGACTTCTGGGGCTTTCCGAAAACATGTAGATATCAGCCTGGTTCGATCTGAGGAGGGAGATATGGGCTTCACAAGTTGGATGTGCTACAACATCATTTCTCCAAACTTTCTCTAAAAACACCTTTTTATCATCAAACTCACTCCAAGAGCTATCTTCTATACAAACTCAACAATCACATTAAAATATTCAATTATACAAAAGAACATAACATAAAACATAGGAATTAGGGGTCTCAAATATCAACATTTATCGATCTAACAAATACCCCCAAACCTAGCTTTTGCTAGCCCTCGAGCAAAATCGAGACACAAACAAATAGACTTGACTCAACAAGACTCAAAAACTAGAAACAAAATAACACACAAACAATAGGAAAAATTCGCATACCACTAAGAATCAAAGCACACACAACACACTTACTCAAAACTAAAATCATGCGATCAAGTACATGCATCATATCTCAAGTCTCAGCCTTTACCAAAATTTTCAGCTTGCAAACAACATACTCAAAAGCCATGGAGGGAATTCATCTCAACTCTAAGTCCTCACAAGATGTCACTCAATTTTCACTCGGAACCTAGGCAACACTCTTAACAAGCATATGCGATTGAAGTTATGCACAAGAAATTTTCGATTTTTCGCATATGAGTATAAAGTAGAAAGAATGCAAAGATTTATGCAAATAGATCTCATGAATGGAATCAAATACTAAGAACAAGATAGAGCACATACTTACCTCAACTCCCAAGCTAGAATCCCCAAAAGATCAGTTAGGTCTTTCTTTTTGGTTGTAATGGGGCCATTGGGTGAAGGGTTAATAAAGAGAACGGAAAAGGAAATTCAAAGAACCTAAGATCATGCCAAGAGATGTATTGTGGTATGTCAATGTATGGACATCTCTCATTTGAATCTTCTTCATAATTGGGCTCCTTTATCAATCTTTTCAACTTGAATTCAACTTCTTTTTCCATCATTCTTTCTTTATTCTTTTCATTATTTGCTCTTTCTCAAATCCTGCTCTTCTTTCTCTCTCTCTCTCCCCCCCCCCCTTTTTTTCATTTATGAGAAAACTTTCTATTCCTCTCTTTGCCTTGGTACATACATGCTTTAGAACTTACCTCGGTACATACTTGCTTTAGAACTTACCTCATGCTCCTCTTCTTCTTTCTTTCATCTTCATCTTGAACTTTGAACTTCATCCACTTGACATGATCCCAAGCTATAGGGTATGGCCAATATATATTGGGTATAAGGGATAGGGATTATGTGGGTGATGAAAGAAAAAGGCTTATAAGTGTTTGGCTTCAAAAGGGCTAATGAAGCACACATATGGGTGGGCAAATTTGAGGCCTTTTATGTAGGTTAGCACACATTGCCTAACATCACTTCTTAAGGTTCATCCAGCATAAGAACAAAAGCAAAATATGTGATACCTTTTAAGAGAATAGTTCATTAGTATCCAATGCAAAAGTCTAATGAGATCAATCTAAAATAATGAAGAACATGAAGAGTGTTTAGGAGTAGAAACAAATCAAAATCCTCTTAGTTTACGCAGTTTAAGGCTGTGATACTCACTAGGGTAGCCTCCACAATTCTTCCAAAAGCAAACAAGCATGGCATCCATTTACCAATCATCAAGATACAGGCTTTAACTCAAAACATGATACACTAACTATCAATGCACTCCTAAAGTCAAAAATTCATGTGCATAGCATGCAATTAGACTCGAATCAATAGCAAACTTGTCAAAACAACACAAAAACAATCAAAACACAAAAATTGACTCAATTTTTTAAAACAAACTCTGTTGAAGTTCAATTTTGACCTATAACCACATTCAAGTGCTCATATCTAAATATGCTCAACGAAATTTGCTCAAATTTTGACACAAGAAAATAGACATGCAAAAAAACACTTTTCATTCAGAAAAGTTTTCAAAAATCGATTTGGAAAAGTGTGAAAGTAAGCGATGAAACAGCTCACTCGCGGATTCACGAGACAAAGCATCGCTTCTGACCTTTGGTTGAAGAATTGATCATAACTTTCAAAATACCACCCAGAAATTTACGTTCTATATACTGTTGGATTCGTATCGAAAAATCAAAGAATCCAACATGGAGGAAAAAAATTTATTTCCATACCAAAAGGTACAGTTTTAATGAAAATACTTGCACAAAAATATCTTCAGC